>JAJEJO010003676.1:66335-232650 GCA_020662805.1 Glaucomys volans
ATAAAGAAGAATAAAATTATGACATTTGTAGGTAAATGGATGATGTTGGAAAAGATTTACTTTAGATATGTTAAATTGTGGTGCTTATAATTCTAGAAAAACTGATATTATTATCATTTAGACTTCTCAGTATTAGAAGAGATAACGCTGAGTATTAACACCTTTGCATTTGATTTTGTTGCTTTAACTATCCACAGAAAGGATCTTCATCATATATTATTGAAATTACTTTTATTAAAAACTGGATTTATAAATATTATTGATTGTTGCTTTCTGGGCTAACATATGTATTCTTTCATTCATTTGTTTATTCAATGAACAGAGTGACCACTATGTATCAGATCCATTCTAGGCACTGGCCATTTAGAAGTGAACAAAACAGGAAGACATAGCCCCTGTTGCAAATAAAACCATCAACTGGGTATAACAATCAAAATTATAAAAAATAGATATTTTATAATGACTGAAATTCATTTCTTTTAATGAGTATTTGCTATGATCATGACCTAGTAACTTTTAGAAAATGATGTTTTTCCCCTGAAAAGGAAAAAAGCATCAGGATATTTTTCATGTGTAGCACTGCTATCCCACAATATTTTGGAACTCTTACTTTTCAGAAACATATATCTAAGCCAAAAACTCTATTCATTATTTCTCAGTTTTGCTTAAATGAAAAAAACTTTAAGTAGATTAATACATAGGTCAAGAGATTGATAACCAGACAGAATATCTGCATTCATGTTTCTCTAATAACTTGCAGAAACAGTTCAGTTAGTTGATGGGTAGTAATTAGGAAGGATATTTATGTATTATGTGTGCCAAAATTAAAATCATATTTGGCATAATTTCTTTGGCAATCATGTGGACAAATTAAATAATTCTATGCAACCAGTTATATCACTTAGTGCTCTAGGGATTTAGTTTGAAACTAATTGATCCTGGTAGGTTATTATGGATGCATTCAGAGGCACAAATCACAGAAGTTGATTTAAAGTCATACTAGAATGCAAGGAGGTAGTTGATAGCTTCTTCCCTCAAAGACTTCTGCTTCTTCAATATTGACATGAAAAATTTTGGAGTTTCTAAGTACTTGTGCAACCATTAGAGTGAATCCATTGTTGCCTTCTAGCATACCCCTACCCTTGCTTTCAAATATCCCTGTTCGCAACTCTTTTGTTCCAAGGTGATAATAATAATGACAGTAACAGAAATGGCTAATATTCATTATTTTTAGACTACAGGTATACTAATGATAAGAGCAATAATAGTTCCCATTTGTTGACTTACTCTTATAAATACTGTCCTAAATATTTTATGTGCATTATGTCATTTAATCATCCAAGGAATGTTACAAGGGTTTTCACATTGGAACATGATATACAAGGAAAGGGTAAGCTATAAAGCTTTGCAGACAGTATGAAGGATTCTAAGATTGGTTCAGTTTTACATAACTTCAAAGCCTGTATCTGTAATTCCATATTTAAAACAAATTGTTAATCCCTTTCCCCACACTACTGGAATCTAATATTATACCAATCTTTTTTTAACTACAATCAAACCAATATTTGACTCTTAGGTTCTTTCCAGCAATTTTGATTTTGAGGAATTTTGACTAGAACCCTTATCAAAATTTGGTTGAATCAGTCGATTTTCCTGTAAAATCACCCAACAATAGTAATCATGTAATTTTAGGGTTATTCTAGTGTTGTTTTAATATGTAACAAGAAATGTAGAGAGACACAATTTGTTATTCTTTGGGATTTTCAAAACCAGAAATGCATCTTATTTCATTTATTGTGTTAACCACCAATTTCCATAAAAATTTTGATATTTTGAGAATACATGCAGTCTAAAGATGGGGTAAATAAGTGAGGTAGCCAAAGGGTAGGGAAAGGATGAAGAGGACATTGATGAAACTAAGACTGGAGTTGGGACACAATCAAGACCACCATACGATTCTGTGATATGCCTGCCAATTCACTAACACTTTTTAAAGGCCAAAGAAGAGAGGACATATTGTCTACGAGATATATCATCTCCAATAGATGAAAAATGAAGCAGTATTGAGGAGGAGCACAGTGTTTCCAGACACTGAAGCATGAGTGAAATTTCTCTTCCAGACTTCAACCAAAAGGACATTTTCTTGGAATTCTGACACTAAATTCAATAAAGGGTTATTCCATAAATAGCATTTCTTCTGCTTTGACTTGTGAAAGATTTGGACTCGAGGGTTTAAGGTTGTAGTCTCTGCTATTCACTTGTAATGCCATTATTCTATGCATTGAATAAAAGCACTTTCCATTTACTTTGATAAAGATTTGAAATTTATTTTTTAGTGAAAAAGTCATGATATTAACCAAGATCTTGTCTAAATGAATGGCTATCCCTACTTTGGGTGGAATAAGTGAGAAGAAGTTAAGGGGTAGAAAAGGTGATAGAAATGCTTCAGGAGAACCAGGATTGAAAACCTGCTTGAACATTGGTGGGGTGAGACTTAGGGCAAGTTACCACACTTAGTGGATGTCAGTTTCCTTTCTAAAGATTGGAGATAGCAGGGATTATTTCATGTGCTTGTCATTAAGAATAAGGATATTTGGCAAAGATGGAAACACACACACTATATCAGCATTCTTTTTTTAGAGAATATTTTTAAACTTATAATTCTTCATTTCCACTCACATTTTCACTACTTGCTATTTTATGTTATTATATGTTATGGCAAATCAAAGTTCCATGTATGTTGAGATAAATAAATGACTACCTATCTATGGATCTCTCTCTCTCTCTCTCTCTCTCTATATATATATATACATATGTATATATATATTTATTTCCATATTAATTTATGTTTGAGACTATGTAAATTGGATAGTTGACTAATTATACTGTGGACTTGATTAGTAGAAGGAGATGTGTTAACTATAACACTTGAGTGTGTGTGTGTGTGTGTGTGTGTGTGTGTGTGTAGGGGAGAGAGAGAGAGAGAGAGAGAGAGAGAGAGAGAGAGAGAGAGCGTATGAATGCTCGTACTCGTGGATTGAAAAACAGGGGTAGCAGAAGCACCACATGTGTTTGGGTGACTTTGCATGCCTTGCTGCTGAAGGGTCCTTCCCTGGATGGGGACTGGACTTTCTGCCCGTCTTTTGAAGAAGCCCAGCAAGTGGCACAACTTTGCACCAACATGGTGCTGAAACACTGGAGCAGAAGTGCCTCAGGAGATACGTGGATAATGGTCATGTCCTGATGACCACTGCTGTGTAAGAAGCATGGATGATGGAACTGATTGTGTTTGTGGCACTGTGTACCTCCTGCAGGATTCTATTGGTTGAAGATGTCATGAGTACAGAAAGGATACTGTAGCTGTTAAGAAGAAAGCAAGCATGAGGTAACTAGAATTGAAGACTCATTTTTAGCATTAAAGGTGGAGATTAGAAGGCTGTGTGGATTTTGAAATCAGAACTTGCTCATTTGGGCAGTCAGTCAATCTGCTGGTGTGCCTGTACTTTGAGGATGGAGGCGATTGACTAGAATGACATGTTGTATGGCTAAAGGCCGATTCTATTTCTGCATACTAGAAAGGAAAGAAGTGATTGCCCTCCTGCCCAAGTCTTGCAAGGGTGTATTGACTTCTGTCAAGTGAGCCCTGGTGCCAGCAGTGGATAATGGTCTGGTTGAGACCACACATCTGTGCTTGTGATGGAAGAAAAGAGCAGAATTGCTGAACTGGAATAACCCTGCTATTACTTTCTTATTGCTACTAGAGCAAATTGTCAGAAAATTCAGGGTTTAAAATAATATAAATTTATATTCCACCATTTCTGTGGGTCAGAAGTCAAAACAAGTCTCACTGGGTTAAAATCAAGAGATCCATAGGGCTATCTTACCTTTTGGAAGAATCTTTGAAAGTAGGATGTTTCCAAGCCTTCCAGCTTTTGGAGGGACTTTGCATCCTTTGGCTCATGGCCTCCTCCCTCTATCTTCACAGCCAAAAGCTTTACATGTCTTCGATCCTTTTTCCTTTGTCACATCATCTTTCATGTCTGTCCTCAGCTACAGAAGGTTCTCCATTTTGAAAGTTTTGTGTGATTAGTTTGGTCTAAGGCAATCTCTCCATCCCAAGATTCTTAATCGCAATCACATTTATGAAATCTTGTTCCCTTGTAAGGTAACATTCATGGATTCCAGGGATTTGGATTAAGATATCTTTGGAGGCCATTTTTCTGCTGCCATAAACCCTCTACAATTGAAGAAACCTCATCTTAGACCCTTTCTTCCTGCTCCTACACTCCGTTCTCATCCTTGTCTGTTCTATGGACTTCCAGGTATTAAATCCCACCCTTACCAGTGTCCACAGCAGTAGCAAATCACCACCCCCCACTGGCACCTGGAGGCCAGCGGTTGCCAACACGGCATCAAGGGACATGTGAAGAATAGTTCATATGTCCCTGTGTGCTGAAAGGATGAACAAAATGGATCCTTAGGTATTTGTGAGCCCACTAGAGAATTAGGAAGTATTTGAAGGCGAGAGTCTGGGGAACAGACTGAGCTTTCCTATATGACCACTGACTGGGAGGGTCAGAAATAACAACATTTAGGAGATTGATTTAAATATTTCTTTTCTAAAGTTAGTGAAGCTTGGACATTTAAGTTAGAATTCAATAAATCTATTGTTACTTCCTGTAACAGCTCCCTGCCAACCTTTGGCTAAAACAGCAAGGTTACTTATTGTCTCACTTAACAGAAGTCCCATGATATGGCAGCTTCAGGCTTGATATATTTGGGAGCTTGACCATCAGTTCTTCAAGAAGACTCCAGTTCTTCTCCCTATCTGCTTAGCCCTTCTGGGCACACTGGCTTGTGCTCAACCAAAGCTTTTATTGATGCAGGATGGCTGTGTGTGCTTGCATAAGATGCAATGCTGGACCCCCAGAGTGCAAGAAATAAAAGCAAGAATCAATAAATGGGATGGACTCAAACTAAAAACTTTTTTTTTTCAGTAAAAGGAACAATCAATAATGTGAAAATAGAGTCTATAAAGTGGGAGAAAATCTTTTCCACATACACTTCAGACAGAGCACTGATCTCCAAAATTTATAAAGAACTTACAAAACTTTACACCGAAAATACAAAGAACCCAATAAATAAATGGGCTAAGGAACTGGGCAGACACTTCACAGAAGAAGATATACAGGTGATCAACAAATATATGAAAAATGCTCATCATCTCTAGTAATTAGAGAAATGCAAATTAAAACCACCCTAAGATTTCATCTAACTCCAATTAGAATGGCTATTATCAGGAATACAAGCAATAACAAGTGTTGGCGTGGATGTGGGGAAAAAGGCACACTTGTACATTGCTGGTGGAGTTGCAAATTGGTGCAGCCACTCTGGAAAGCAGTATGGAAATTCCTCAAAAAACTTGGACTGGACCCACCATTTGACCCAGCTATCCCACTCCTTGGCCTATACCCAAAGGACTTAAAATCAGATTACTACAGTGATGCAGCCACATCAATGTTCATAGCTGCTCAATTCATAATAACAAGATTGTGGAACCAACCCAGATGCCCTTCAATAGATGAATGGATAAAGAAACTGTGGTATATAAGCACAATGGAATATTACTCAGCTATAAAGAAGAATAAAATTATGGCATTTGCAGGTAAATGGATGGAGTTGGAGATGGTCATGCCGAGTGAGATTAGCCAATCCCAAAAACCAAAGGCCGAATGATTTCTCTGATAAGTGGATGATGATACATAATGTGGAGTGGGAAGGAGGCAAGAATGGAAGAAGGATAGATTGCATAGAGAAAAAAGGGAGGTGGGATAGGGGAGGGGGATAAGAATAATAACAGAATGAGACAAATATCATTATCATATGTACATGTATGATTACACAAATGGTGTGACTCTACTTCGTGTACACCCAAAGAAACAACAGCTGTACCCCATTTGTGTACAATGAATCAAAATAAATAAAAAATAAATAAATATAAAATATATATATTATAAAAATAAATAAAATTATGGCATTTGCTCATAAATGGGTGGAGCTTGAAAATATCATGCTAAGTGAAATAAGTCAAGCCCACAAAACCAAAGCCCGAATGTTTTCTCTGATAAGTGGATGATGACACATAACGGGAGTAGGGGTAGGGGTGGTGGGGAGTGGACAAAAGAAGAATGGAGGAAGTATGGATGATGTAGAGGAAAATGGGGTGGGACGGGGTGGGGGAAGGAAAGATAGTAGACTGAGACAGACAGTATTACCCTATGTATATGTAAGATTATATGAATCATGTGAATCTACATTGTGGGAAATAAAAAAAAGATATATTCCCAGGTGTGTCATTATATCAAAATGGGTTCTACTGTCATGTATAATTAAAAAGAACCAAAGGAAAAAAAAAAGATGCAGTGCTGAATAAGAGCAGCTAATGGGCAGTTAGAATGCAACTGTCTTTGTCTCCACTTTTCCTGCTCCTTGAATCTTACTCAGTGTGGGTAGTTTCTGCATCTCTAGATGAAACTTTCAGTAGGTTCACAAGCTTCTCTTCACTCTTAGTTGATAAATGAGCCTATAATCATGTTGAGCTGCAAACACAATGGTTTCAGAGGTTTAGTCCATGGTGGGTGGACTTAATGGAGCAAGGCTGCTCTGATCATGACCAGGAAGCACACAGAGCTGTAGCTGTTTTTTGTACTACACTCAATATCTGACCTACTATTTACAAAAACAAATACAGAGATAAACAAATACTCATGTGTGTATACTTGCGTGCATGCATAGGTGCACACAAACACACACACACACACACACACACACCACACACACAAGGAATAGAGAAAACCATTTCTAAAATGAAACTTCTATAGGGATACCGTACAAGATTCAAATTCCTTTTTACATCCCCCAGTCAGGAGCCTGCGAGTCTATTATAGTATCCCTTAGCATATAGCACTATGCAAGTGTTCCCTTAATGCTGAATTTTTTTCTACCTCTAAACGTGTTGTCAATTGTCCGTATTTTTATTTCAGGAGACATTACCAGTGGTGCTCTGATAGCCTTTCTTCCTGGCATCAGCAAGGTTGTAACAATTTTTGCATAAAATATTTTGAAGTATTCAATAAAAGCATTTTTCTTGTGGAACTTATCAAAACTCAGTATCTATCATGAGCCAAGATATCCCAGCATTGCAGAGACATATGTCTTCCACCCATGAAATACTTAAAATCTGGTTAATGGAAATAGTAACAATGGGTCCAATCAAAATGTAAAAATGGAGCAGGCAAAGGGTAGGAAGAAAAAGAGAATGATGTGCGTGTTTTTCACATTCAGGGAGAAAGCACAGATTAGCAGTAGATTCTCAATTCCTTAATGGAGTTCATTTTCTTAAGTGTTTTGGGAGCTCTATTTTGGACACTAAGGGAAACAACAATTTGAAAAGAAAGCTTTATTATCGAAATGCAAAGAAACAAAGCATCTTGTAAGTTTGGAATGATCATAGTTTTTGTTGTTGCTGCTTTAATTTTGAAGAATTGTTGCATGTGCTGATTTGTTCAATCCTCCTTGGATATGAACATATGTTAGAGAGAAAAGGAAGAAACTTGGTTATATTCTTCATCTGTTTAGTGAATCTCCCTAAGTGTGCATTCTTTTAAAATTTTAAGGAAAATTGATTCAATACATGATTTGAATGTCAATGTTTTGCTTGATGTAAGTGATGAATTAGGCTGTATTCTCCTGTCCAGCTGAGCTTGAGAGTGACTCATGCCTATCTCAGTCTGTATTCATTTGCATCCAACCAAAGAAGTCTTAGTCATTTTTATGAGAGAATTCTTGGCAAAAGTGGCAAAGAATACTGGGGAATGGTTGATCACTGAAGTATTTCAGCATTGTTCTCATTAGCATAAAAATAAATAGGATAAATTGAAAAGTTAATTCTTATTTTATGGTAGGAAAACACACAAAAACTTCATCCTTTGTTTTGAGAGAGACTTGGAGAAAAACTGTAAGAGGAGGTTGGAAGCTCTGTCATTTTGTCTTAGCTCCTCTTCACAGACATGAACCTCCGTGGACAAGAGGGATCCATTCATTATATTTTGCAAAAGATGAGGCATTAGTCATTTCATTCTGATCCAGCTTCTGATTTTCATTTAATCTTCCATTTTTTCTCTCTTCCAGGCTGGAATTCTTGCTTCAGAAGGCAATGCATCCAACAGTTTGATGTTTTCCCATAAGGGAGGTGGAAAGCTTAAGTTCTTATTAAGATAAATGAGGTTTTAATTCCTGGAGGTTAGTCAATATGTGTCCATCCTTGAGGATTGCTTTAAAAGGAACTATTTAGGCATGGAGTCAATGGGTCAGAGCTTTGACTTTGCTCATCTCTTTAATAATATGTGTGATCCTGAGTAATAAAACTAAAATTTTTGTGGTGAGTGTCTGCACCATGATAGTGTCTCACTTCTTATTCAATTCTCATGATTATCCTTTGAAGTATATTTTATTCCCTATTTTACAGATAAAATCAGTGAAGCTCATATAGATAAAAACAGTTGACCCAAGTCATGCCATAACTGAATGATGGGGAGAAATCTTAATCTGAGAGTGTTTGACCTTAAAGTCTATGCTCAATATGTCTCACACATTATTTTCTCTCTACAGTTATAAAACTGAGGTTAAAAGTGTCTAACTTGAACTATTGCCAAGAAAGTTAAACATATGTATTGTACCTGCACACAATGTTGAATAAATTTAAACATTCACTGAAAAAATAGTTGTTGACTACTTGTTATATACTGTGTATGGTTCCAGGTGCTAAGTAGCATAGTGATGAATAATAATAACATCATTTTTGGGCTAGGGATATAGCTCAGTTGGTAGAATGCTTGCCTCACAAGCACAAGGCCCTGGGTCCAAACCCCAGCACTGCAAAAAATAAAATAATAATAATAATAACAGCAACATCATTTTTGATGTTCTGAAACTTCCTGGCTTGTTATTTTGCCAGTGATATAAATATTGGAGTTGGGGTGGGTAGACACAGAGAATGTATTAGTTTGCTAAGCCTGCTGTAACAAAGTACCACAAACAGCTGTTTAAATGATAGATATTTGTTGCTCTGGAGGCTATAAATCTTAGATCAGGATGTTGGCAGCAATGGTTCCTTCTGAAGACTGTGGAGAAGAACTTATTTCACGACTCTCTTCTAGTTTCTGATGATTCTATGGAGATATTTGCTGTACTTTGGCATGTAGAAGCATCAGTCTCCCCACTGTATTCGTGTCCACATGGTGCTATTGTTGCATGTGTGCTGTTGTCTAAATTTCCTCCTCATGTGAAGACTCCAGTTGTACAAGAGTCAGGCACTCATCCTTTCTCAGTATGACCTCATCTTAGTCATTAGTTCACAACTACTATATTTCCAAAAAGGTTCACAGTTTGGGATATTGGGGGTTAAAACTTTAACATGTACCATTGAGTGCGTGTGTGTTTGTGTGTGTGACTGTGTGTATGCCTATGTGTGTGTGTGTCTCATTCTTCTATTCTTCCATTAACAAAGACATCATTTCCATATCTTGACTATTATAAATAGTGCTGCAAAGGTATATGTAAAAACATGTCCCTTTTCAAGGTACTTATTCCATTTATTTCATGTATTATTCATCTTTAAAAAAAAAACATTCTCTTAGGGCAACAACTTGGGTGAATCTGGAGGATTTTATGCCTAGTGAAATAAACCAGACAGAGAGAATAAACATTGTCTGACTCACTTGTTGTGCAATATCAAAAAGTTGAGTGCACAAAGCAGAGAGTACAATAGTAGTTACCAAGAAGATTGGGAAAATAAGGAGAGTTTATGAAAGTTGCAGTTAGGTAGGATGGATGTCTAGAGATCTAATGTACAGCATGGAGACTATAGCTAATAACATTATATTGTATGCTGCAAAATTGCTAAGAGAGCATATTTCAAGTGCTCTCCCCACAAGCACACACCCACATACAGAGGCAAGGGTAACTATGTGAAGAGATGAATAGATTAATGAGGTTGACTGCAGTAATCATTTCCCTCTGTATATGCATGCCATTCACCATATTGTAGTACATCTTACCAATCTATAATTTTTATTTTATAAAATATTTTTATTTTACTCTACTTATAGTACTGACAATTGAATCAAAGGATTCTTTTCCACTGGACTACATTCTCAACCAATTCAATTTTTATTTTGAGACAGGATCTCCCGAAGTTGCTGGGGAAGGCCTTGAATTTGTTATCTCTCTACTCAGCCCCTTCAGTGTTACTGTGATGATAGACAAATGCCACGATGCTCGGGATAATTTTTATTTAAAAGCAAAAATGAAAACAACTTCAACATATGAATTGTGGTGGGGTGAATTCACTCAGCCCATAAGAGGAAGTTTCTCAATGTAAATGCATTTTTATTTTCCTTTGTTTGGTTAGGAAAATATTATAGCCAGGCCTCTGTGAAGTGAAATAAGCACAAAGAATTTGTTCCCCAAAGTGAACGTAATGTTGTGCTGCCAATCTCCAAGCTCTGTGGACCACCGTCACAGCCTCTTCAATTAGAACTAAGGATAGGCACAGGATGTTCCCTAAAATAGAATCAGCTTTCCCTCACTCTAAGCTTCCCTGAACCCTGAACTGCTCTTTGCTAATGAGACATGAATGGTGAGGTTGATGCCTGCAGCGAATGCCAGGTGGTGATGACAGCCTTTGGCCTCTGATCCCTTGAAGGGAAGCCAGCATGAGAGAAAATCGCCAAGTGTGCTCAGGGAATGGAGGATGGAGGATGATCTGGAGCAATTTGTTGACAGCTTTTTGAATATAAAGCTTTCCACCAGTAAGGATAATTGAGAAAGAGACTGTGGTTGTTGTCCAAGAAAGGTCAAATGGGCTCCCATGGAACACCATGGAAATAGCAAGCTTGACCATTTGTCCATCGTATCTGATATTGCAAAAGGAGAGGAATTGAGTTTCAGAAGCTGATTCTTCATATTTATAGACTGCCCAGCCTGTCATGTACATTAACTTATTTAATCTTAAGGCAATCCTGTGAGGAAGAAAAATGGTTCACAAATTTTAGTCCTGGACCAAAATTACTACAAAATTGGTGGACCTGGCAGATCTATCTGACTCCAGCATTCAAGGTGTAGGTAACTGGGCATGATGTAACGTGCCTAGGAGCACAAAACTTGTAGCTTGATTTCAAGTATTTTGTCCCCTTAGCCATTTCCAGAAATCTCCATTCAGTGTTTCAGCTGGCAGTGATGAAATGCTTGCAGAAAACTAGGACCCTATGACCTGATACTTTCTCAAATATTTGGTCCCCAAACAACTTTTATCACTTAGGAAATTCAAGACCAGAAACTTCAGCCAGCTTTTCATCTTTGCTGCTCTCAACTGACTCCAAAAACATCAGCCACCCAAGTTCTCATGCTACAATCTTTTCATCCTATTACCATGTCCTCTTTCTTCAGTCTTTCCCAACAGTGGCCTCCCCTGCATACCGTTTCATCTCTTAACCAACTCTCTTAAATTCTTCTCTCCTTCTAGAATGCTTCATTTCTTCTCAAAGTAAAAATATCTCTTTTGTCTCAAATAACTGATCTCATTTCATCTGCCTAAGCAGACTTTTTATCCTGTATCTCACAAACCAGAGTTTGTGTGCATTTTCCAAGGTCTTGCCACTGCCTCAAACATCTACTCCTCTGTCCTCTTGTAGAACACCTTCCTCCTAGGATTCTCACTCCACTCTGGTGGTGCTGTCGTCCATCTGCAGACATTGTGTATTCTGTGGACAATGGCTTCTAACTCTTGGTTATCCTGAGCAGCACAAGTTCGGAGTCCAACTTCAGAAAGTTCAATATGCATAATAACAACCTATCACAACTTCATTTATGCTATAAAACTTCACACAATTTACTGAGTAGTAAAATTGGACCTGAACTTTTATTATTGTGTAACATGTCTTCATGTCTGGAATTTTAAATCCTCCCTACATTCCATACATTGAATAACTTCTCATGCTCTCCAATCTCTTGGAGGTTTTGGGGGGCCTCAATGGTTCCCATCTCCTTCCCTATAACATTACCTACTGTATCAATTCTGTTTTAGAGTAATTTAATGTCCTACTTAGACATGGCCCAGGACTTAATACCTTGTCTCGAATCTCAACATCTTGTTCCTTTCTTGCTCTTGAATCTTAGAAAATTCCCCATCTGACTACTAAACCTGTTTGAGAGACCACAAAATCATGCGAGTTGAAGCCATTTCAGTTTGTGCCTTTTCATTTCAGCTAGGTCCTTCACACTGTGTGCTTTCTTGTCCATGATCAAAACTCTTTCCAATTCCTTGGTTGATCTCTTTTCTCCACTGACTGCTGCATCCTTGAAACTATTTGCTCCTTGCTTTTGTTGACATCACAGTTGCCTGATTTTTGTTTTACCTCCATGATCATCCTAAGTTACATCCTGGAAATCAGGCCTGAGCTTTCCCACTCTGTCACCCCTCTAGAAGTCCAAATATTTTTATCTTCTACAAATCTTTCCAATATATCTTCTGACATCCTTGACCAAAATCTTAATCCTAGCTCTGACCTTTGACATGTCCTTCCTCTGGAAGGAACAGCAGTGATTAAGAGCAAAAATCAAGGACTAAAAAAGACCTGAGTTGTATCCTGAATCTGTTGCTTTCAGGCCATCTAGTTTTGACTAAGTTACTGAGTCTCATTTTTGTTATATGTAAAGTAGAAATGTTTATTACAGTGATGATGATGGTGCCTACCTTCTAGGGCTGTCTGACAGTCTCGGCTTTTCACACCCTGGTTTGGAATCTCGTACTTGGAATTTCTACCAAAGCTTAGTACTGCCACCCAAGCTGTCAGAACTGGCTAATTTTTATATATCTATATATCTATATCTATATCTATATCATCTATCTATATGTGTGTGTGTGTGTGTGTATAACACATCTGTGTCTTTTGTGCCTACCTAATAATCTCTCACTCTAACATTTTCCAGTTGGCTCTGGTACCAGATTTGTAGGAAGCAATGAAGTTATAATAGGGTCATATCACAAAAAGCAAAATTTTCTGGGTCATATTTTGAAAAAAGAAAAAAAAATTAAAATACAGCAAAACCCCCACATATTCTCTGCAAATCTCGCAGTTGTTCTTGGTATAGAAAAAGGACTATCCATTATTTGATTACAAAGTCAACACTTCTTGAGTGTTCAACATATTTCTCATATTGAACATTTCACCACCATCATCTTAATACAGACATTTTAAGCATGTATTTTAAACTTATGTATTTATTATATTTATTTTCCTTCAGGTGACTGTATAGTGACTTATTTTAACAGAATAGGAATACTGCAGATTTCTAAGATGGTAATAGAATGTGATGAAGAGGGGTACCATTTTATAATCAGCATAATGCACCCTAAGGTTTGCAGTGGCCAGGGGAGTCTTCATTATCAACATCTTCATCATCTTTATTGTTTCTTTTTGCACATGAGAAATCTAAGATTCAGGGAATCTGAGACTTGTTCAGCACTTCACAGCCAGCAAGCAGCATAACTGTGACTTTAATTAGGTCTACACTGTGCCATGCCTCTCCCATAGCACCTGGTTCAGTGCACCAAGTGGCAGTTCGTTGAGTGATACTGAAACTATAGGAATCAAGATGCTGAGCAAGAGAAATTTTAAAATGATGAGAACTACCAGATGGATGAATAAAAAGTTTCTGAGTCAGAGGTGGAAGCCAGACTTCCTGTGTTTCCAACTCCATTTCTCGTTTGTGTCCGACCATCTCCAGAAAAATAACTACAGATAATATAAGATACATAAAACTTTCTTTGAAGTAAAATTATGCTTCAGAAAAACCACAGCATACTGACTCAGTGAAGGGATCTGGGGACCAGCCATCTTCTTAACTTTCTCATCCGGGCTTTCAGAGGACTGTGGTGCATTGTCTAGGGCAGAGATGACTCTGCAGCTTCAAATGATGATCTGTTGCGGAATGATGTGAACAGGTCATGTTTACAACCCCAGTGAAATCACAGGAGTCATACAACTAAGCATGTTCAAAGAACAAGAAAAACAAGTGCCCTAAGAGGTCAGATACAAACATAAAATGACCCTAATCCCAAGACCAGAATAAGAAATGCTGGCCAAGCAAGCCAGCTGTCCCCTGATGTCCTCTCTGCCTGTCTCTTACTTCTTTCATATGTGAATCTAGATACAATAGCTTGAGGAACTGGAAAGAATTCTGTGTAAAAAAGTTTTGACTTTTGAATAATAATAAATAAAGGCTATGAATTATTTCCATAGCCTTCTACTTTGTTTGGGATTTTCCTTTCTTTGGAATTTTAGAAATATTTTATTAAAGCAGGGAATGATAATAACCCTGACATCTCTGTTACTTTAGTTCACGGTACTAATAAATAACTGCAGTGACTGGAAAATGTGACCCAAGTAAAATTAGGAAGAGGATGAATTTTTTTCTAGTGCTTTCAACCATCTGATTTTGGACTTTTTCCATATTTTGAGAATGTCTCTTATTCTTCCTCTCAGATGTCCTCAGTGTTCATGGGAGTGTTCCAACTGACACTGTATTGTTTTTGTTAGAATTGACTTAGCTGATCTGGCTAGCTCTGAACACACAAAATGCACCCAAATCTGCCTGTATATATGTTTGTCACATAAGGGAATCATAGTGAAGGTCTGTGCCTTTAAGGGTGCAAGATTCATTTGAAAACTAGAGGGATAAATGCCAGCAATTCCCAGATCTAACAATAAATAGCAGAACCTGGGAAATTCTGTTTAATTAAATGTAGGTTTTCCTTCTCCCCCTTATTTTGGGCAAGTAAGAAGAGGGCTACAATTCTACCATTCAATCTATTAAAAGCTTAATTTGGGGACCAGAAGTGTAAATTGCTCTAGCATTTTTGATGTATAATCTGATAATATTTATCAAGTTTTAAGGTATACATAGCAATCAGACTGAGTATAGTAAAAAAAAAAAGTAAGGGAATTAAATGAACTATTGGATATATTCCATAATATTCCAGCAGTGGAGAAAAAGGAAATCCAGTGTAGAAATAATACAAATCATTGAAGTAGGGAACTCAACTAATGAATAGGAAAAAAGTTTTTAAAGATACAAATGATTAAAATTTCTCTGAAATGAAAAAAAGAGTAGATTGATCAACAGAAAAGCCTTGATCTACAAAAAGAAATTGATTTGGAACTATACAAACATAGCCTAGGTAAGTTATTGAACTAGAAGATTAGAGAAAGAATTATTCAATTTTCTAGGCAAACGGAAGTATTACTTATAAGAGAAACGTGTTTAGGTGATTGTATGTTTTCCCCACAGTAACTTTCGATGGTGGACTATCTACAAAGTAGTGAGGGATAAAAAGTGCAATATAAGTTTGTTGTATTTATCCAAGTCATATTTCAAAAGTAAAAGCCCCAAGAGACTTTGTCAAAACTGAAAAGAATGTGATAGCCAGTCCCTCTGGAAAAAAGGATATTTTTTTAAAAGCACTGAACTGCAGCCAAACTTGAATTATATCAAAAGAAAGAATTCAACAATGGAGCAACTGTGCCAAGTGGCTTTAGGTAAATATTTAACCCATTAAACTATGGAACCAATAAGGAAAGGAATTATAATTGCATTTGAGAGTATTGAATGCTTGCCACTTATTCAGCCAAAGTTTAAATAATACAAGTATCAAAGATGGAAAAGAAGGGGGAGATAAAATGTGTAGAAATGAAAGAATGCCAATGAGTTCTTCTTTCATCAAAGACAAAGTTATTTGAATTGCAGATGTAGTTTTTAAATGCTATGATTGTTTTTTTGTTGTTGTTGTTTGTTTGTTTTTTTTTTGCGGTGCTGGGGATTGAACCCAGGGCCTTGTGCTTATGAGGCAAACACTCTACCAACTGAGCTATATCCCCAGCCCTATGATTGTTTTAATCTTAGTACTCAAATATTCTTTCTTCTCCTGAAACTTAGAGGTATATTATAGAATCAAATATTATTTTGTAATGGAATATTTATAGAAAATTTGATATTTCCTTCTATTTCTCTTTGTTAAATTGAAAGTTAATTATTTTAATGTTTAAAGTGTATACATATTTGATGACATTTTTTAGAGTTTTAAAAATATTTTTATGGATCTATGTTTTTGTGCATCTGTCATTCTGAATGTATTTGCAGTTGTGCAAGCATATACATATTCACACATGCACACAGAAATAGAGAACTATCTGAATAAAAGAAACCAATTACTAATACTGTAAAATGCCCTCTACAACTACCTTATCACCTATGTTGCATGAGATAGGTGGACTTGTCAAAGGTCTTATCAAAGGAACAGCCTCCAATGCCTGAGACTGAATTAGTAGCAATTTAACTGGTCAGTTCCTTTATCCTTTATCCTTCTTACTAGAAAACCTCTGATACTACTGGAAGATCTTTCACCTTCATTGAGTCTGTACAAAATCCTCTTAATTTTCCCCGGCATATCTTAGTGACTAAGACATCATCTGAACATCTATAAATTCTAAGAATGATGAAGTCCCATGCTTCTAGTCTCTCTGGCCAGGGATGCTTATGAATGGATATCTACACAGCTGGGACAATGAAGCTCTTCACAGGAATTCGTGTGATTTTATTCTGCTTTTCTAGTTTTAGTCTGGTTGAAACCTTGAGTATGAGGTCACAGATTGCAAAGGACCATTTTCCAAATTGGCACCTGGCAAGCAGAGAAATCTGGAGTGCAGTGAAAGAGGGAAGGAAGGAAATACACAAATGGAGACAACATGAAGGGAGACATACACCATCCCAGTGTGTCCCTGAAAGGGTCCACTTGAAATTTGTTTCTGGTCAATCAACATGTTTATTTTGTGTTTGAATATGGCTTTAAAGAAAAATTGCTCTTTATGTTTTATGTCTTTGGGCTCTATGTAAACCTTTGTTCCCCTTATGATAAATCTATCTTATTTAAGTCAGCTTGAGAGTTTCTTTGGCCAAAAATTTCTTGGTAATATATTGGTTAAAGTCTTCAAAGGAGAAACACAATAACTCTTTTGGAGAATTTAAACCAACATAATGAGATTTATAATAATAATACCAGTTATCTTGATTTTTTAATGTTATAAAACCAAAGTATTATTTGACAGTCATTTAATTTTTCAACAAATGTTTATTGAACTTACTATAAATCAAGTGCTCTTCTAGGTACTTGGACAAGACGGACAAAAACCTTGCCCTTATAGAAATTGAACTGTGGTGAGGCATGTATTATTTTGTCCTAGAATAAAATTAAAAAGTAAGATACCTGGGAAATAGATGAGCTCATTTGGGAGTAATCAATTTTAACTCTCCTTAATTATATAAATTTTGAATAAAAAATTAAATGATCTTTTGATACAATATGAGTATTTGGGAGTTGTGAAACAATGTAATAAAACAACAAAAATATTTCAGAAACCTGTATTTTAATGAGGTTACTTGATGAACTTAATGAACTTACGCCTCCATGTTTTGCATTTCGTTAATATACAGGGCAAAGAGAAGCTGCTTAGAAAATTTAGCTTGAGGTAATCAAGCAAAAACTAAGAATAAGTATGTGTTCTATGACTGTATGGAAAGTTTCTGGTCTCAAAGAACTAACAGAAAAAGTGGAGAGATAATACTGTGTTTCCCACACTTCAAACTTGGTCAAAAAAATGTAGATATAATTTTCTAATTTTTTTCTTTAGTTATTTCTAAAATTATCATATTGATTTATTTTTAAAATAAATATCTTTACATTGAGGATTTCTAATATATTCATAATCTGACTGCTCTTCATTTATGCCAGTTTTGATTTCTTTTTTTTTTTTTTTTTGCTTTTTTTCATGGAATGTGTTCCTTGATTTACCTCCTGAAGGATGATAAACATTTAAAGTTATTTCTAAATGCTATCTGATATCAGTTTATTTTCTGAATTTTAATTTTGTTATGTGTCTTTTTAGAGGGTCCAGAGTTGCCCAGGCTTCCCCAAAATTATCCAATCTTAAATTGAGAACTAGAGCTCCCAAGCCAAAATATGAAAATATGGTACAAAATATGAAGCAGATCCAATCACCAAGACGGAGGGCATCCTGGACCTGATCTGATGTTGTATTTGATCTCCATCATTACATGACTTCCCCAAGCTGTATCTAGTCTTCAATTACAGAAAGCTACTATGCCCGCTGATCCTTGCTCTTGTCCTATGTAATCAAAACTCCAGGTTGCTTCAGTGTGTTTCCAGGCCATGGCTGTTAATTATTTTCTCTTCTGTTTCTGGCAAATAGATATGTTTGTCTTCTGTTGGAACATGGGAATTTGAAATAAGAGTCTTTCTTTATGCTTTATCTAACACTGCAATATATCTGTAGTGGAGGGAGCATTCAAGGGTAATTTGTAGTGTTGTCCTGACTGGAAGTTCACAAATAGAGTTTAAAATTGTTTTTTTCAGATGCAAGCCAGGGAGATTAAAAAGCATTATTTTGGGCAGTGGGACCATGCCCCACGAACTTACATAATATTATTGAACTCCTAAAACTAAAAACAAAACAAAACAAAAAAAAACATTCTCTGAAATGTTCTTTCACTTGCAATGATATTACATAAGCCATTAATATCATTAGGCAATTTCTAAGCAGCAGTTCTGGTAGAACTCCAGAGGGTCAGGACCCTCAGTAGAGTTCCCAGCACTAGCAGAAAAGAATTATTTACACATGGCAGAATGCAGAATTATGAATTAATTCATTATATAAACTGATCAGAAGAAATAAACTCAGTGGAAAACTACTAATTAGAAGCAGAATTGAAAATAATTTTTAGGTCCTTTGACTATCATGTCACTTTTCTTTTCACCATACCATACGGTTAATGTATTTCTGGTTATTACACAAATATAAAGAATGCTGACTATATTCTAAGAGCCCTGGAAAAATAAACCTCATTATCTTTCTGGGTTAGCACTGATTCAATCCATACCAATTTGTTGATATGGATGATAATGTGTGGTTTTGCTGAGCATACTTTATCACTCAGAAAATTCAAGATGATGCTAATGTTACTTTGTTCTTATATGCAATTTATTTCAAGTATTCACTGAATGAGTTTTACCTTTGTGAGATTAAAAATGTTCAGAGCATTTGTGATGGTAAATTTTGGTTATCAACTTAACTGGACCAAGGAATGCCTAGAAAATTGAAAAGCAGACATTTGAGAGAGTCTGTGAGATTGTTTCCAGAGAAGATTGATATGTAGGTCAGTGAACTGAGTGGGGAAGAGCTTTACTGAATGTGGGTGGCACTGTCCAATTGACTAGAGGTCCAAAATGGCACTAAAGAGCAGAAGAAAGTTGCTTGAAGGACCCTTCTTGTGTGGGTGTGTTTTTCTGCTACTGTAGCTGCTGCTGGATATCCTACTCCAGATTTTTCAGGTTTTGAATACAATCTTGCACCAGTGACTCTCCAGGGGAATTTCAGGCCTTCAGCCTTGGACTGGGGCCACATCCTTTGTCCCTCTAGTTCTAAGGCTTCCAGACGCTTGGACCGAGCAGCTACTGGTTTCCCTGACTCTCCAGCCTATAGACGGCCACAGTGGGACTATTCTCTGATTATGTAAGAAAATTAAATAAATATTCCATTATAATTTTACTTATTTCATTATCTTTGTATATCTAGAAAGTACTAATAAAGCATTGCTATTAAAAATCTTAATTTTTAATAGCTATAGCATGTTATAATTGTTATCCAGTTTTTACACTTGTAGAGTTAAATAACTTTCTGTAACTCACATACTATTTTTTTTTCATTTTAAATATATAATGAGTACCCTCTATATAGCTGGCACTATGTCAGGTATCTGAGAAATAATAGCAAATAAATACAGAATTTTTTCAATTGATGTAACTAATTTACTGTAGTGGAGGAAATGAAAAATAATCAAATAATTACAAGATAAATGTTTTAGTCAGCTTTTTCATCACTGTGACCAAAAGACCTGATAAAAACAATTTTAGAAGAGGAAAGTTTATTTGGAGTTTGTGGTTTTGGTCTCAGTCCATAGAGGGCAGGTTCTATTGCTGTTGGCCCAGAGTAAGGCAGAGAACATCATGGTGGAAGAGTATGGCAGAGGAAAGCAGCTGAGAACATGACCACCAGGAAGCAGAGGGAGAGATCTACTCACCAGGGGCAAATATGTACCCCAAATGCATGACCCCAGAGACCCACCTCCTCAAGCCACATCTACCTGCCTACAGCTACCATTCAGTTAATCCCTAAGCGAAGATAAATGCACTGATTAGGTTAAAGGTCTCATAACTCAATCATTTCACCTCTGAACTTTCTCACATTGTCTCTCACACATGATCTTTTGAGGGATACCATGTATCTAAACTGTAACAATGAATTAACACTAAAACTATTTTAAGTATTATGAAAGTAAGGTATCAATGTTATGAGAGGATAATCAGAAAACTTAACCCATTAAAAATCTAGGGAATGGGATAAGGGTATAGCTCAGTGGTAGAGCATGTGCTCAGCATGAGCAAGGCTTGGAATCCAATCCTCAGCATCAAAACAAGAAGAAAGAAACAAAGAAAGAAATGGAGGAATTCTCTGGCGAGAATCTGAAGTTCGTGTAGAAGTAAATTCAGTATGGAGAGGAAGGGATATCATTCTCAACAAAGGAAAGGAGGCAAAGAAAAGGATGTGCAATGTCCTGTAGAAAGAAGTTTCAGGAATTCTTTGGTAAATAAAATAAGCTAATGTTTCTAGAGAGTATTCAGCAAGGAGAAGAGTAGTCCAAGTAAAGCTGGAATAATAGGGTCAGTTTATGCATGGTCTTATAGTCAGATGAGGGATTTTGGACTTTGTCCTTAGAGCAATGGAAAGGATATGAAGTATCCAGAAGTCATTGTGGCCTCAGGATGAGAATGGAACACTGATAGGCAAGACTGGACACAGGTAGATCAGTTTCTGAACCATTATATTTTAGGCAAAAAGAATAGTAGCCTGAGTGAGGTAGTGTGAATGGACATAAAGGGAAATAAGTGAATTCAAGAGGAATTTAGAAAACTAAATCGACAGGTAATAATCAGAAGAAAGTGATTAGCTTGTTTCTTAGATCTCCATCTTGCATAGAATGAGATCCTTCACAGAAACAGAAGTATTGGAAGAGAACCTGTTCTCAAGGAGAAGGGCACATTTCCAATGATGTCTTATTAGTTTGAGGTGCTTTTAAGATATTTTAGAAAGATGCCAGGTGATTACCTGTATAGACTTGAAACTCAAATAATATTTTTGAACTAGAGATGTAATTAGCGAGTTATTTTCATACAGCTGCAAGACTGGGTTAGATCACCAAGGAAAATGTATAGAGCATGAACAGAAGGTCCGGGCCTGAAACTTATCCTACCAACTTCAGTGTTTAGCTAATGAATGAGGAATCAACCAAGGAGACTTGAAGCTGCCAAAGTGAGAGAGGAAATTTAGAATTTAGAAGAATTCTATGTGTCAGGATCACGTGAAGAAAATATTTCCAGGAGAGTGTGGACAACACTGCAGATTACTGTTGAGTGTATGGGGAGGAAGGAAAGAAGGAACCTGAAAATATCCATTGGAATTATGAATGGGGAGATCACTTGTGACATTAATGGAGTAGTTTTATTAGCATAACGAAGACTAGAGCTAGATTGGATAAAGGTGACAAGAATATAGAAGGTTAGGAAATGTACATTATGGAAGTGAACAACTCTCTGAGGAGTTTGCTTTGAAAAAGAAGATTGAGATAGAGTTGTAGTTTAGGGAAGATGTGGGCATGTGGTGGGAAGAGTGTTGTGCATGCTTAAATGCTGATGGAAAAGATCAATTTGAGAAGATGTATTTATATTATTGAGTAAACATTTATTGCCTTTTGACATTATAAATTCTTATTTGACTACATAAGCAATAGCAATAAAATTCCAGTTTTCTATAATGTATTACTTTAAAAATGCTTCCATTCACAATCTTGCTTTTATTCTTGAAGAGATGCTGTTAGTTAATATTATTTTTATCTTTACAACACACATTATTCCTGTCCTCTCTCAGGTTGGGCCTCTCCTTCCTACAAAGAACCTAAAGAACAAGAATTCAATAAATAGTTGTTAAAGAGATGATTTCATATTCATCATCTATATGAAGAAAGCTAGGTCCTTAGTGGTTAAGTTCCTGGTGACATATACACAGTTGCTAGGGGCAATGTTGGGTTTTCTGATTCCAAGTTTAGTGGTCTTTCCACTTTAGACTGCACTAATAGAGATGAAACAAATTTAAAGCTTGGATTTATGGTGAGTGTCTTGCTTTTTCTAGAGAATATATTTCTATAACTGAAAAAGAGTAGCATTTGTAAGCAAAATCCAGCACCTACTGTGTTTTAAAACCTCATGCTACTTAAATGATTAAATTGTGGTGACCACTACAGAGACGAATGCAGGGGAAGTTATTGCTTTTTGAAGTATGCAATTAAGCAGATGCACTTTAAATTCAATTTAAGTGAAATTCCTTCAAACTGGATAGCAGACCCAAAACAGGTGAAAAAATAATTGGATGGCAACAACTAGCAGGACAAGACTTCTTCGATGTTTCCTACAATATCCATTTATTCCTGGATGGTATGAAGTGAACAAAATATTTTCCCATTGTAACTGTAAGGTAAGTGGAGAGAGAATTACATAATTTTAGCTGTCAAATGTGATCATTTAGATTTCTGATCTTGGGCACACATTCATGTCCAAATTACCAAATAGGTATTAATCTGTAGAAATCTTATTGTTCAGGGGCATATTTAAGGGTAATTAAGTTGACTTAAATAATGCTTATGTTTTAGCAAAAGAATATATGAGTATATTATATAGGACTGAGGGGCGAAGAACTGTAAATAGCATTCTGTTTCCCCACTGCTTCTCACCACTGACTACTGCTTCTCCCCAAAATTTATTTCAAAGCATTTGCTATTCCTTCTAAAATGTAGCCCTACATTTACAAATAATCTAAGCTCTTCTGTTATTATTGTGGTTTTTAAATTTTAGAAACTGTGTAACTTTTCTTCAGCTCTTATTGCTACTTTTGGGAAGTCTAATGTCATTCTCATTTTCAGTTCTTTGCATTTGACTTTTAATTTTGACTTGTTTTGGAAGCACTCAGAATTTAACGAAGGTATTCTACTTCAAATGCCTGAAAGGTGAGCAATTAGCTTTCTACTATGAAAGGCAATTAATTAGCATTAACATAATCTCTTCAAAAGTTTTTTCTCCCACCTCCAGCATTTTTTCTCCCTCCCTCTATCTATCTCTATCTATCTATCTATCTATCTATCTATCTATCTATCTATCTATCTATCATCTATCCATCATCTATCAATCAATCTATCTAATGTAATATATTTTATGTATGTGTACAATTTCTCCCTCTCCTTCTTATCCTCCTCTTCTCTCTTTTCTTCTTTGGCTTCTATATGCATCCCTATTTTAACCACAAGCATTCTGAAAAATTATTCCTCTTTGTTCTTGTTTGCATAGATTGGTTTTGGTTTAATACTTTTTATTGGTGAAGAATTCCTTCCAATGTTTCTGCATAAGTATTAATAGTAAGTTTTTTTCTGAAACATTGCATTTTATGATATAAAATTGCTTTTGTATTATCCTCACACTTAATCATTGATAAATAATTCTAGATTAAAAACCTTAGTGCTCTTAGAATTTGGAAGACATTTTTATAATGCTTTTGAGTTTTTGGCATAACTTTTGAGAAGTCTAATGTGATCCTAATTTTCCATTCCTGGCTTTTGACTTTTATTTTGACTTCTTTCTGGACGACTTAATTTTACTCCTTTCCTTTGGTGTTCTGCAATTGTAAGGTAATGCATCCTTTAACACTGATTACACACATTTTTAGTTTTCTTTTTTCCTCCTGGATTTGCCTCTCTAATATTTTTTACCATCTGTAGAAAGTTCTAGAAATGTATTTCAGTTTTTTTCTTGGATGCATATATTTTAAGAAAGGAAAAGTTTGGATAGCAGATAGAGACTATTTTTAAGTTTTTATTAGTGCATTATAGTTATGCATAATATTGAGGTTTATTTTGACATAGTCATACATACATGTAATATAATTTGTTCCAGTTCAGTTGCCAGGACTTTCTCTTTCCTTTCCCCATTTCCCTTCCTCCATTCTATTGGTCTTCCTCTTAGTTTTAAAAAATGAGTTCTTTATAGATATATATAGATATAGATAAAGGTGAAACTCAGTGTAGTATATTCATATATGTACACAGCATAAATCAGTCAATTTCATTCCACTGTTCCTCTCTTTCTATGCCCTTCCTCCTTACCTTTCAGTCCCTTTTTTCTGCTCAACTGATCTCCCTTCCATTTTCATGGGATTCTCCCATCTCCCTTTTTTTCCTTATTTTGGTCTAACTTCCTCATATGAGAGAAACCTTTTGACCCTTGACTTTCTGAATCTGGCTTATTTCACTTAGTGTGATATTCTTTAGTTTAAAAAAATGTTGTCTAGGAGTGGGATTAATGGTATATGCTGAAATTTATGATATAGAGCTGAAGATTCTAATCCCACTTTAAAACTGTGGTAGCATTTTCAAAGAAAAAAATAGGTCCTATACCCCAAGTTTCATCTAATAGGTTTTTTGAGTACCATGAACAATTCCATATTTTAAAAATAGTCTGGCTGATTGTGATGACCAGTTAAGTTTAGGAAACATTATTGTTCATTTAATTCTATGGGAGTATAGAAAAAGAAGAAAGGAATTTATTCCTACTTGTTTAAGATGATATGTTGATTATCCTTCCTTCCCTCTGCCCTTGCCATAGCTTTCTTATGGAGAGATGATATCTCCCTACCCTATTAATTTGGGAGTTTCAGGAGCATTGTTTGATCAACATATATGGGAAAAGGGATAGCATGTCAGTTGTGAGAGACTTCAAGATCATTGCATGTGCGTGCTTGAACTCTTGAGCTCCTGCTGTCTGCCATGAAGAGAAGGAAACTATGCTCTGGAGTCAAAATCAGTCAGTATCTGATCCACGGCCAACCCACAAGCATCTTGCAGATCCATGAGTGAGATAACTTATAGGGTTTGGAGTCACTTTTAAAAACATTCTCCAGAAAAGAACAATCCAAATGCTTTCCCTATGCATGAAAGCCAAGAAAAAAGAGAGTCTCTTTTGTTGTACACTGGTATGAGTTTTATGGGGTCAGAGGTGGTGGAAAATTCCTCTGGAATTTTGATATTAACTTCAGGATATAATTGCTAATGCAAAAATTCAAATCTTGAGGCATCAATCTATTCTAACTTTATATTTGTATTATTATACAAATTGGAGAATAAAAAGAGCAACTTGAGATAGAAACTGATTTTATTATTTTCTTAAGCAACCCCCACCCCCAAACCTGAGTGTTAAAATAGAGCTGCAGTTTTAATCAACATTTGGTCACAAAACCTAACCAAAATTCCTAATCTTACCCAAATAATTCCTACCTGTCTATTAAAGGGGGAAAAAAACTGTCATCAGAACAAATTTCCAGAAAGCTTCCAGATTAAAACTTTTAAAATTAAAACAAAATCTGAATGCAAATTCAAATAAGCTACACATAATTATAAAATAAGCTTTTGTTTATAATAATAATCACCTCTTGCTAATTTTCCTCCAGAATCTATTGTTTGTTATTCATTGTTTGTTTGTTATTGTTGTTGTTATTTCCTATAGCATCAACCCTGTCTCTGTCTTTATCCACATTTTTTATTTATTTAAAGAATATATTTTTTTAATGCTTACTTGTGTTTATCACTATTGTTTGTAACTTATTTACAAATGTGAACTGAATCTATTCAAGGTTCCAGCAAAGCCCAGATTGGTTCTAATCTAATCTAATGTTTGGATCTCATGGTTGGGGAATAATTTATCACCATATGATTTATAGACTATATAGATAAAAAAAGAAATAGTAGAAGTATTAGTCATAGTTTGAAAAAAATCATTTGTTATTTTATCTTTAATATAAATAAATAAATAAATAAATTAATTAATTAATAGTGCATCATATTATAACCCACAGAGAATTAGGAGTTGCTTTTAACCAAGGAAAAGAGCTACAGAAAAAATAAGCAACAAATTGGTTAAGCAATGATATCATTTCATCTTAGACTGTATGCCGCACTAGGTTTCAGAGATAAGGAGGAATCATGTCTTAAAATTCCTTTGAAGGTTTCATTTGATGAAGAAAATAAAAGATACTTTATCAAGGGAACTAGAAAACTTTGCCCTTTTTGGTCTATCATTTCACCACTTTACTGGTATTCAGTTTTTTCTTTTACCATACATCCCATTACCACAAAAATAGGATAAAAGCAATGGCAAAATAATACATGCATTGCGGGTTTGTTTAGAAAATAGAAGAATCCTCCAAACATCTGTTCCTTCATCTCTAAAATGCCTTTTTGGCAAATAATGTGAGAAATGGAGTCTGACACATGGAGGCCTCATAGGCTGTAGTTACTTTCACTTATGTTTTTGCCTACAGTAATTATTAAAAATAAAAACAGGTAGAGGTGTGTATGTTTAAATTTCCTTTAAATCTTTGAACTAGAGATTCCTATAGGATATAGGAGCTGTCCCATAAAGGATAGGACCAATGGCAATAAAAATGTCTCTGTGATCAGGAGGTCCACATATGCTGTTACTGCTCAGTGAAAGCACAATGTTCTGCAGAACTGTCCTAGAAATCCAAAATTTCATCCTCAATAGACTACATCGCATGTTTACTTTACATTTTCATGTAAGTTAACCCAAAAGTTATAAACTATAGTGTTGTAGAATATGTTTGTAGACTACATGTACTTAGACAATTGGAATGTTCAATGTTCTGACCATGCCAGGTGGCACAATTTGGGCAGATCTTATTATCAAGAAATAATGAGGCATTTGTAAAAATAATATTTCTTGTGGAACAAACTGCCCCCACTTTCTTTTTTTTTGCATTTATTCACCATGCCTTGAAACTTCACGAAGACAATACTAAAAAGTACAAGCATTATAAACTCACAAAGACAAAGAATAATAATTAACAGTCAAGATAGATAAGATTTTCACAAATTATGTATGAAGAATTGTGCTGTCTTTTGATGAGAGAATGAGCATTTCATTCAGTTTTAATTAGATATATGGACTTTAACTCAGAGAGAAAAGCATAATGCATTTTCTCTCATATGTGGAAACCAGAAGGAAAAAAAAATGAGAGACTCCATAAAAATTAGAATGGATACCAGTCAGGTAGAGGAAGAGGATCCAGGGAGGGAGGAGGAACAGATGGGCAATTGGGAAATGAAATTGCTCAAGTCATTTTTATGTATGCATGAATATTCCACAATGAAATCCACCATTCTGTTTAATTATTAATATGCACCAATAAAAATTTTGTATGTCAAGAGGGTATGTGTGTGTGTGTGTGTTGTTTATCCAAGGAAGTGAAGCATAGTAGAAATTTTATTTTTTTTTTGTAACCAGAATACCATAACTCAATTAATAATTGGTGCATAATAATAAAACCCACAGAGAATTTGGAGTTGCATCATTAGACATGTTACTTCCTTTCACAATGAGGAGAAACCTTTATTTGATAATGTTTTTCTAAATTTCTCTAAGAAGCTAGGTGTCTATACAAAGTCATGGCAGTATTAAAGTGTATATTATATGATGTAACAAATGAGGCAATTAATTTGGATTTGTTTCTACAGTGTAAGTCATTTGATATTTCCCTACTCTTTATGGCAGATTAGTTTTGATCATTGTAGATTATTATATTCTTTCTGAGTCATTAAGAGCTATTACTGACGTGTACCAAACTCTGTTTTGAAGCATTGCCATTTTATCTAAAACATATAATTTGCAGAAAAAAGTAAAAGCATGAAGCTTGTCAAATACCCTTTTATTTCATTTTGAAAAGAGGAGGCAAATGCTTCAATGTTGAATTATTAAAAGATAGAGAAATCAGTGGGAAAATTGGTATTTAAAAAAGGAAATGTTATTTCAATATTTACAAAGGGAACTCTGGTAGAGTTTACTAATGCTTTTCGTATGTGGTTATTCTTTCCTTCCTGAGAACATAAAGATACTCTGCCTCCCAGAATCCTTTGCAGTTATGCAGGGTCATGTGACTAGTTCTGGCCAATGAAATGTAAGTGAAACTGATGCATCTCATTTCTGGCTGAGGCTTTTTAGAACAAATATGCTAAGGGTCCCTAATCTTTCGTCCCCTCAGGCAGTGACCATGGACCATCTATTGAAAGGTTAGTACTCAAAAAGTAAACATTTCAAGTCACCAGGATGCTTTATAAAAGCAACTTGGGAAAGGCAGGTGAATGACATCAGAGTTTGGATGCCTGAGAATAAAGTTTTTGTTTTTTTTTTAATAAGGTGCTTTTGCTACAGCTAATATTCACTTACCATAACTAAAGCAGGTGTGTTTTATTATGCAAATCTGTGCAGAGATTTTAATTTTATTAACCATATCATACCTTGATAGGATAGAGATATTCATTGCTTAAAGAAATCCCAAGGTAATTGCTCTTCTAATCAAAAATTTTAAATTGTAAATATGCACCACATAATTTACATGACCTTCAATTGATAATCAGACCATAAATTTATGTCATTGAAAATTAGAAAGCTGTGGGTAAACTTTATTCTTTATTTTTTAAAATTAGAACTCTGTGTGTGTGTATGTGTGTTTGTGTTTATGTGTGTGTGTGCGTATATATGCCAGTGTGTGAAGAGAAAGGTTAATATTTCTTTGTGATTAGGTTTTTTAAGTCATTAAAGGAAGTCATGTTTTGTTACAGCAATGTGTAAACTGGAAATATGATATGTAAAGAAATTGATAGTATGATCATTATCATTCATCACCATCAAAATCTTGGTTTAGAGATGGGGGTGTAGCTCAATAATAGAGCATATGCTTAGTGAGCATGAGACTCTGGGTTCAATCTTCAACACCAGAAAAATAATCTTGCCTTATTTAGAATCTAAAGACCACACACGCATGTGGGAGCAGTCTACATGTATTATTAGTTCACTGGATGATTAAAGAAAATAGTCAACTAAAGTTACTTCTTGTGCAAGATACTGAGCAACCATTTAGCTGATTTGCACATTAATTAACACTTCATTCCCTTGACTGACATAGTAAGTTGTTTTGCTTTCATGTAGAATAATTGCAAATTTTCTTTGTAGAAACTGATCCTAGGTTCCACATGTCAATGTGGACACTGGTGCAGAACTGTGTCCCACCAAAGGGAACACCCAGAGGTATCACAGGTTGATAACAGCTCTGCTCAGAGGCATGAGTGCTATATATGTGTGCATGCGTGTGTGTGTGTGTGTGTGTGTGTGTGTGTATAATCCTAACTATCTTTTATAACATTTTGTAAACATCCTGGTCTCATCAGATTCATCTGAATAATTTGGGCTAACATTAAATCCTTCTATCAGCTTATCTTTTTGTATGTATGACAGAAATTTTATTTTTCAGAGTCTTGCATCCCTATGATTTAGATCACATGACTCCTTTTCTTCACGCGCTTACTCTATCAATTACAGCATCTCCTCTTAAGCTTCAATTTCTTCTTCTCAATCAATTCCTTTCTAGTTTCATGAATTTCTGTGATCCCCACTAACTGTATGCTCATTAAATATTCATTAAATATTTGTTCTTCAGTTTTCTTTCACACTGTCCTCCAGCTTTAACATCAGGGACATGTGCAGCTTTAAAAATAAACTGAGGAGCTTTACCTCTTTCCCTAGTCTCAAAATGATTTGTGTTATATAGTAGTTATCTGTTTATTGAACTATTGAAGAATATTTGTATTTAAAATCAACTGGGCGGAAGATCCAAGATGGCGGATTAGAGGAAGGCTGCATTCCTACTTGCTCCGTGGATTCCTACTTGCTCGGGATTCAAACAGCAGGAATATGACTCTCAACGAGATTTAATATTCAAAGCACATATAAGGGGTCCCCAGGTGCCGCTCCAGAACCAACTCAGCCGGGCTGGGCTCGGCCCGCTGCGGGCAGCGACGATCCGGGAGCCGGACAGCTACGATCCAGGAGCGCGTGACCCTGCAGCTGCTTCGGAGCCACCGACCTGGATCTGCGCCAGCCAAAAGTGAGTGCGGGTCCCCAGTAGCGCTTTGGAGTCACTGGCCGCGGCTCCAGCACCAGCCAGCGGCCTCCCAGGCAGAGACCGAGCATCTCAGGCTACCTGGGCATTCAGAGGCGTCCGGGAAACTCTGAGATCGCGGACTCTGGTGGGGAGATGGAACTACCCCACGCCATTTTGGCGGCTTAACTGGCGGAGAAGGCTCATTACCAGCTTCCTGGGGCCTTCGGCTGCGTCAGGGGAGCTTCAACAGGGAAACTCTGGGAACGCAGTCTCAGTCTCTGGCGGGAAGTGGGAACTATTCTGTGCCACTCCCCCCAGCTTACCTGGCAGAGAGCGCCCATCTTGGGCTTCCCAGGCCCTCAAGCCGCACCTGGAGAGGTTGGCCCGAAGCCCCTGGAATCACTGACTCCGGCAGAGGAGGTGGAACTGCTCTGAGCTTGGCGGATTCCCTGGCAGTGGGGGTCCATTTCCAGCTTCCTGGGGACGCCAGCTGCTTCAGGGTGAGCTCCAGCCGGGAAACTCTGAGAATGCAGTCTCTGGCAGGGAGTGGAAACTACTCTGCGCCACTCCCCCAGCTTCCCTGGGGCCGCCAGCAGTGTCAGCAGTGTCTGAAGTGATCTGGCAGGGAGCTTTGGGCCTTTGGCAATAGCTTACAGTGTCCCCAGGAGAGAGCAACCACCTGCCACTGCCTGAACCCCCAGCGAGGAGTTCAGGTCAGCCTGGGCTCTCAAGCCCAGTGTCTCCATCACTGAGCACAGTTCTGTGACACCACCCCAACTTGAACAAGTGCCCAGGCCCACACCAAGGCCCGGAGTCTACCACCTTGCTGTATCTAATTGTCTATCAACACTAGGCTGCCTCTGCCCAGAAGCATTGATCATTCCCAACCTGGAGGTAGTGGGACAGCACCTTTCTTGGGTCACCGCTTGATCAAACACCCCTCAAACAACAGAGGGGAAGATACACGAACACCATGAGAAAACACGGGAAGAAAGTGTCCCAATTAAACCTAGATGACATATCAAGAGAACCCAAAGACAGCATGGTAGAAGGAATGACAGAAATGGAGTTCAGAATGTTCATAATTAAAGTGATCCGAGAAGAGAATGATGTGACGAGAGAGCAGATTCAGGCTATGAATAATCAGTTAATAGAGCAATTGCAGGAAGCAAAAAATTACTTCAATAAAGAGATAGAAATTCTGAGGAAAAAACAAACAGAAATCCTTGAAGGAAACAAGGAAATGAAGGAAACAATAAACCAAGTTAAAAACTCAATAGAAAGCATAATTAACAGAATAGATCACTTGGAAGACAGAACCTCAGACAATGAAGACAAAATATTTAATCTTGAAAACAAAGTTGAACAAACAGAGAAGATGGTTAGGAATCATGAACGAACCCTCCAAGAAATATGGGACATCATGAAAAGACCAAATTTAAGAGTAATCGGGATTGAGGAAGGCGCAGAGATACAAACCAAGGGTATGAATAATCTATTCAAGGAAATATTATCAGAAAATTTCCCTAATATGATGAATGAGATGGAAAATCAATTACAACAAGCTTACCGGACACCAAATGCACAGAATTACAACAGATCCACACCAAGGCACATTATAATGAAAATGCCTAACATACAAAACAAAGATAGAATTTTAAAGGCGGCGAGAGAAAAGAATCAGATTACCTACAGGAGGAAACCGATACGTATATCAGCAGATTTATCAGCCCAGACCCTAAAAGCAAGAAGGGCCTGGAACAACATATTTCAAGCTCTGAAAGAAAACGGATGCCAACCAAGAATCTTATATCCAGCAAAACTTACCTTCAGATTTGATGACGAAATAAAATCCTTCCATGATAAACAAAAGCTTAAAGAATTCACAAAGAGAAAGCCTGCCCTACAGAACATTCTCAACAAAATATTCGAAGAGGAAGAAACGAAAAATAACAATCTCAGTCATCATGGGGAGGAACTACCCTAAAGAAAGAGTCCATCAAAGGAGAAACAAAGTTAAGCTAAAAACCCTAAAAAAGCTAAAATGACAGGAAATACAAGTCATATCTCAATAATAACCCTGAATGTAAATGGCCTAAACTCATCAATCAAAAGACATAGACTGGCAGACTGGATTAAAAAGAAAGACCCAACAATATGCTGCCTTCAAGAGACTCATCTCATAGAAAAACATGCCCACAGACTAAAGGTGAAAGGTTGGGAAAAAGCATACCATGCACACGGACTGAGCAAAAAAGCTGGGGTTTCCATTCTCATTTCAGACAAAGCAGACTTCAAACCAAAGATAGTCAGAAGAGATAAAGAAGGACATTTCATATTGCTTAAAGGTAGCATAAATCAACAGGACATAACAATCATAAATATTTATGCACCAAACAATGGCGCATCCATGTATGTCAATCAGATCCTTCTCAATTTCAGGAATCAAATAGACCAAAACACAGTAATACTCGGAGACTTTAACACTCCTCTCTCACAGTTGGACAGATCTTCAAAACAAAAATTGAATAAAGAAACTATAGGACTCAATGACACAATCGCTAATCTGGACTTAACGGACATATATAGAATATTCCATCCATCAAAAAGCGAATACACTTTCTTCTCAGCAGCGCATGGGTCCTTCTCTAAAATAGACCATATGTTATGCCACAAAGCTACTCTTAACAAATACAAAAACATACAGATACTACCTTGTATACTATCAGATCATAATGGAATGAAACTAGATATCAACGAGAAAGTTAGAAACAGAAACTACTCCAAGACCTGGAGATTAAATAATATGCTATTGAATGATACATGGATAACAGAAGACATTAGGGGGGAAATTAAAAGATTCTTAGAGGTCAACGAGAATAAAGATACAACATATCGAAATCTCTGGGACACCATGAAAGCAGTGCTAAGAGGAAAGTTCATTGCAGAGAGTGCATTTAATAAAAGAATGAAAAGTCAACAAATCAATGACCTCACATTGCAGCTCAAAGCCCTAGAAAAAGAGGAACAGATCATCACCAAAAGTAGTAGAAGACAGGAAATAATCAAAATCAGAGCTGAAATCAACGAAATTGAAACAAAAAAAACAATTCAAAAAATCGACGAAACAAAAAGTTGGTTCTTTGAAAAAATAAACAAAATTGATAAACCCTTAGCCACACTAAGGAAGAGAAGGAGAGAGAAACTCCAAATTACTAAAATTCGTGATGGAAATGGAAATATTACAACAGACACAATTGAAATACAAAACATAATAAGAAGCTACTTTGAAAATTTATACTCCAACAAAATAGAAAACCTGGAAGATATCAACAGGTTCCTAGAGGCATATGAACCACCCAAACTGAATCTGGAGGACATACACAACTTAAGTAGATCAATTTCAAGCAATGAAATAGAGGAAGTCATCAAAAGCCTACCAACAAAGAAAAGTCCGGGACCAGATGGATTCACAGCCGAGTTCTACAAGACCTTCAAAGAAGAGCTCATTCCAATACTCCTCAAAGTATTTCATGAAATAGAGGAGGAGGGAACCCTTCCAAACTCATTCTATGAAGCTAATATCACCCTGATACCAAAACCAGAGAAGGACACATCAAGGAAAGAAAATTTCAGACCCATATCTCTAATGAACATAGATGCAAAAATTCTTAACAAAATTTTAGCGAATCGCATACAAAAGCATATTAAAAAGATAGTGCACCATGATCAAGTGGGTTTCATCCCAGGGATGCAAGGTTGGTTCAACATCCGGAAATCAATCAATGTAATTCACCACATCAACAGACTTAAGGTCAAGAACCACATGATTATTTCAATAGATGCAGAGAAAGCATTTGATAAAATACAGCACCCCTTCATGCTCAAAACACTAGAAAAAATAGGGATAGTGGGGACATTCCTTAACATTGTAAAGGCCATTTATGCCAAGCCCACAGCTAACATCATTCTAAATGGAGAAAAATTGAAAGCATTCCCCCTGAGAACTGGAACAAGGCAGGGATGCCCTCTTTCGCCACTACTATTCAACATTGTTCTTGAAACTCTAGCCAGAGCAATTAGACAGACCAAAGAAATTAGAGGAATACGAATAGGAAAAGAAGAGATCAAACTATCCCTATTTGCTGATGACATGATTCTCTATCTAGAAGATCCTAAGAATTCCACCAGAAAACTACTGGAACTCATTAATGAATTTAGCAAAGTAGCAGGATATAAAATTAATGCTCATAAATCTAATGCATTTTTATTTGTAAGTGATGCATCCTCTGAGAGAGAAATTAGGAAAACTACCCCATTCACACTAACCTCAAAAAAAATAAAATACTTGGGAATCAATCTAACAAAAGATGTGAAAGACCTCTACACTGAGAACTACAGAACGCTAAAGAAAGAAGTTAAAGAGCATCTGAGAAGATGGAAAGATCTCCCATGTTCTTGGATAGGCAGAATTAATATTGTCAAAATGGCCATACTTCCAAAAATGCTATACAAATTCAATGCAATTCCAATTAAAATCCCAATGATGGACCTTATAGAAATAGAGCAAGCAATCATGAAATTCATATGGAGGAATAAGAGACCCAGAATTGCTAAAGCAATCCTTAGCAAGAAGAGCGAAGCAGGGGGTTTCACAATACCAGACCTCCAACTATACTACAGAGCAATAGTGACAAAAACAGCATGGTATTGGTACCAAAATAGGCAGGTAGATCAATGGTACAGAATAGAGGACACAGAGACAAACCCAAATAAGTACAGGTATCTCATACTTGACAAAGGAGGCAAAAACATGCAATGGAGAAAAGACAGCCTCTTCAACAAATGGTGCTGGGAAAACTGGAAATCCATATGCAGCAAAATGAAACTAAACCCATATCTCTCACCCTGTACAAAACTCAACTCAAAGTGGATCAAGGACCTAGAAATCAGACCAGAGACTCTGCACCTAATAGAAGAGAAAATAGGTCCAAATCTTCATCATGTTGGCCTAGGACCAGATTTCCTTAACATGACTCCCAAAGCGCAAGAAATAAAAGCACGAATCAATGATTGGGATAGAGTCAAACTAAAAAGCTTCTTCTCAGCAAAGGAAACAATCAGCAATGTGAAGAGAGAGCCTTCAGAGTGGGAGAAAATCTTTGCCACACACACTTCGGACAGAGCACTAATCTCCAGAATCTACCAAGTACTCAAAAATCTTTACACCACGAACACCAATAACCCAATCAATAAATGGGCCAAGGAAATGAACAGACACTTTACAGAGGAAGATCTACAAGCAATCAACAGATTTATGAAAAAATGTTCAACATCACTCGTTATAAGAGAAATGCAAATCAAAACCACCTTAAGATTTCATCTTACCCCAATTAGAATGTCTTTTATTAAGAACACAGGCAACAACAGGTGTTGGCGAGGATGTGGGGAAAAGGGTACACTCATACATTGCTGGTGGGAGTGCAAGTTGGTGCAGCCACTCTGGAAAGCAGTGTGGAGATTCCTTAGAAAACTTGGAATGGATCCACCATTTGACCCTGCTATCCCACTCCTTGGCTTATACCCAAAGGACTTAAAATCAGATTGCCTCAGTGATGCAGCCACATCAATGTTCATAGCTGCTCAATTCACAATAGCTAGATTGTGGAATCAACCTAGATGCCCTTCAGTAGATGAATGGATAAAGAAACTGTGGTATATATACACAATGGAATATTACTCAGCCATAAAGAAGAATAAAATTATGGTATTTGTAGGTAAATGGATGATGTTGGAAACTCTTATGCTAAGTGAGATCAGCCAATCCCAAAAATCCAAAAGCCGAATGGTCTCTCTGATATATGAATGATGATGCATAATGTGGGGGGGAAAGATGGCAAGAATGGAGGAAAGATAGCTAGCATAGAGGGAAGGGAGGGGTGGGGGTGGGTGGGGGGTAAAATTAATAACAATGTGTGACAGATACCATTGCCCTGTGTACATGAATGAATGCACAGATGGTGTGACTCTACTTTGTGTACAACCAGTGAAACAATAGCTGTACTCCATTTGTGTTCAATGAATCAATAAGTAAATAAAAGAAAAAAAAAAAAAAAGGAAAAAAAAATAAAAAAATAAAATCTACTGGGCTTAAAATTTTTGTGCAGGAAAGGAGGACTAACTACTATCATTTCCTTTTATTGTTGCTGGTTTATTAGGGCATTTTCTTTCTGCTTGTAATTATCAGTAAAATATATTGTTCCCCAAAATTGTCACCTGAGTTTCAAAGTTAATGTAATAATCATATATACTCTTGAAGAGTAAAAAGTGCTAAGTCTAGGATTAGACTCTGCCTTCGGAGGTCAAGGCCACATCACTGCCCATCAGACCAGTTTCCTTTAGAAAAAAAGAAAAAACAAAGCTCATAAAAATCAGGTAATTAATCTGTTGACTGCTCAATGATAAAGAAAATGTATTATACATACACAACAAAATATTAGTCAGCCTTTTAAAAAGAAGGCAATTATGCCATTTTAATTATTAACAACATACTTAATTTTAGAAAAATGCTCAGGTCATGTTTTAAAAATGTTACATTTTGCTCTTTGGCTAATCTGACACTATCAGATTTGGTGTCTGTTGATGGTCTGCTTTCAGATTCATAGGTGGAAGCTTTGGGTTGTGTCCTCACCTGATGGAGAGGGCCAAGGAGCTCTTTGGGGCCTCTTTTATAAGGTCACTAATCTTACTCATGAAGGCTACATTCTCACGAACTAATAATCACTTCCAAAAGGCCCCACCTTCTAAGACCATCACTGTGGTGATTAAATTTCAACATATAAATTTCACTGGGACATAAACTTGCAGACCACAGCATATATGTGTATGTGTATTTATTTATGATATTTTAATCCTTATAAAAATTGTACCTGGTAGAAGAAAACAGGTATTATTTTTCCTATTTACAGATAAAGAAACCACTTCAGAATGGTTTGGTAAGTTTCTCAAGTCTAGTCATGTATTAAGCTGTGGACCCAGAATTTGAATCCAGGTTCTAAGGACCACACACTTTCCACCAAGTCCTGCTAACATAATGCTCCAAAATAATAGAAAAAATTACACATCTCACAAAAACAATCAGTATCTCTTCCTTTATTGTGTCACACAAATGTACTGGGTGAAGGTCCTTGTCTTCATTGGTTGGGAATCCTTGGTGAGTCCAGGGTCACTCACAGACTCTGATCCTGGAGTCTGGCCAACAGCTGCTACCAGGGACTAGGGCACAGTTTAGTTAGACTGCAACACTGGTGTGGATGTCAGCATGTGGGCACTAATGAGATGGCAGCATGACCACTAAGCTGTCACGTCAAATAACCCAGAACACATCCCATTACTATCATCTATCTGGATCCTAGCTCAAAGTTATTGTCCATCATCATTCTAGAGGAAGATCAGCAGAGTGTTTAATTATCTAAGTTCCATTTAAAATACTAACAACATACTTAATTTTAGACAAGTGCTCAAGCCATGCTATTTTCTACTGTTTGATTCCTAGTTTTACTGAACATTTGAGTTTAAAATTAAGTTTTTCTGATTTGATTCTTTTTTTCTGTAATCCAATAGGTTGTTTTATTTTTTAAGCTTTATTGGGGTATGACTGACAAATAAAAATTGTATATATTAAGGGTATAAAACGTGATGTTTTCATACACACAAACGTAAAATGATCATGAAAATCAGGTAATTAATCTGTTGACTACTAAATGATAAAGAAAATATGTTATACATACAGAACGAACTATTAGCCTTTTAAAAAGAAGGTGATTCTGCCAAAAGCTATTTTAAATTTATAGAGCATTACCTATTAACTTTATTCCCTTCCTTAGCTTTCTTCATCTCCACAAATCTGGAGCCTTTCTTGTGATTTCCATTTTGTTCCTGTTGTAATCAGTCCTGAGATCTGCCATGCACGAGGGCTTGGAATTAAGTTGACTTGCCCATGCTCCAAATTTCTTTCTTGTCAAAAATATGTGGAATCCAAGGAAAACCCTGGCACCAGTGTTGCTCCCAGATCTCCTTTCATTGTGTCAGTTAGTTGCTGATATGTAAGAAATGATCCCTATACTTGTAATGTAAACATACTACTGTCTATTGACTTGCAATTCTATTAAAGGTCAATTTGGACTTGGATCATTGGAATGGTAATCTGTTAGTCTCATCTGGGCTCATTCATGTTGTCTGTAGTCAGCTGGTATTTACTGGTCTTATTCTCATGCCTGGCAATTGACTACCTCAGCCTGGGGCCTGATTTACCACTGAATGGATAGCCCAGTTCTCTTCCCCATGGCCTTTCACCCTCCCTCCAGCGGGCTAACTTGCACGGAGGTCTTAAGATTCCAAGTGCAGCAAAAAGTAGGCTCTAATGCACAAACAGTTTTTAAAAGGCTCTGCTATTGCTAAAGTCACAGTAGTCAAAACAAGACATCTGGCCAGCTCAGATTTAAGGTGTGGGTGTACAGACTTTGTTGAGGTAGAATTTGCAATGTCACATTGCAGAAGTGTGGATACAAGGAGAAAAAGGATTTATTGCTCTTTTTGTATTCTTCCACAGCTCTCCAACCACATTGGTCATACATATTCATACTATTCCCACATGTGATATATACTCATTTTCATCTAGGGAATTTAAAAGACTCAGCCAATTATGGCACTAAACTTGAAAGTCTGTAATCTTGATCTTGAAATTTTCAATGTATTCAAATATAGTTTCTTGGATGTGATTTCTGTTAGTCCAGAGAGCTAAGATTTAATGATTAGTTGTCTTCTCCTTACACACTCAGCATACAACAATAACTATAATAAATACTTTCATTCAAAAAAGGGAGGAAGTACATGTACATAGCAGTTACTGCTCCCTAACATTTCTTGGAAGACTGAAGGTGAAAAAAGCTTGATTTTGAAATCCAGCAAAATGTTTTTCCCAATTCTTCCTGCAAATTAATTTTTTTTAAAATCTCGCTTCCATAGTCTATCTTGTCATATACAAGGAACATCAATAAAAAGACAATTTTATTCTACCCAGAGATCTCCCAAGCTATATCTATAGTTTCATTAGGTTCATAACCATAGATAATGGTTTTTCAAATTGTTTCACAACTGTCTAACATGACTCCTCACTTTCCCAAAGTCTTATAGGTATTTCCTTACCACTTTTTCAGTCTCTGCTATTTCATTTCCAGTCTTCATTAACAATTTTCTTGTAGTTTAGTCCCAAAGCCAATGACATATGATTTAGCATAACTTATTTGGGACAGAATGCACCATTTCTCAGTAACAATGTCTATATTGATTTTCTTTTGCTGAATATAAATGATCTCAAAATGTAGTGACTTAAAACAATACCAGCTAAACATTCTATGGGCTAGTGATTGGGTCTGGCCCTAGCTGGGTGGTTAATCTGCTGCTCTCAACTACACTCGTTCATTTATATGTGGTCAGCTGGTGGCTGGTGGCTGGTGGCATAAGTGATTGCCTGGAAGTTGACTAGGGCTCCAGTCCATGTGTCTGTCATCATTCAGGTTAGTCAAAGTGATTGTTGGATTCCCAAAGGAGGCATGAGAGGATAACGTAAGGGCAAAAGATATTTTCAAATTTTGCTTCTTCATATTTGCCATTGCTCCAAGGACTAAAGAAAGTCACATGGTCAAGTGACTGGAGTGGAGAAGAGCTTCAAAGTCACCTAATAAAGAAGTTTTCTTCCAGATATTGGAAGACTTTGCGGTCATATGCAATCTTTTACACCATTCTCACTTTTGTTCATCCTAATAGGTGACTCTATTTCTGGTATTTTAGTTGTCATTGGTCCAATGAACTTTCAGCTTTCTAAGAAAGAAAGTTTCCTCTAAAACCTGTATGCAATGACTGTATCCTTCTGAGAATATAATTTTACCCAAGACACCAAATGTGAATTTGGCACATAGACTTAAAACTCTTGGCTCGGCAAATCTTTTCTCACATGCTAGATGGTCACATCCACAATTCATCTGTGACTGTGGTGGATAGATAAATAAGTCAAGGAGAAGTGTCCAAACTTCAATCTCCTAGAGGATATATTAAATATAAAGCAGATCTGGTTGGGTAAAAGAACCACTGAAAATAGTATGGAATTTTTGTCTATGGGTAGAAATACAATTTTTAGAAAAAATTAATTTCTGCTTTCATCATCAACTGTTATGCCAGGTGAAAAAATGAATAAAATCAAGTACCTGGGAAAAGACTTGGAGGTGCAAGTTGAATGTCTGCTAAATTATCGAGTGGATGGAGCTGAGTGAATTGCCCACCGACTAAAATCCAGCCTGCTGGATGTACACTAGAGACTATCCTTACAGCAGTTCAGGTGGTTTTTCTGGATCCTGACCTGGACATACCTGTATATACCACTCAGTATTTAAGGTGCTGTTTGAGCTGCAGTAATTTGAGGTCACAAGTCAATCATCAGTGAGTAAAAGATCTTTGCCCCAGTGTATGTTGATACAAATGCTAAAACCATTTTTTTTCTTGTAAAATTTTGTGCAATAGTTTAGGAAGCATTAATCTATTTAGCTCAACAAAAATATATTGACTAATTTTTATAATATATATATTTTATATTTATTTATTTATTATTTATTTGATTCATTATACACAAATGGGGTACAGCTGTTGTTTCTTTGGCTGTACATTAAGTAGAGCCACACCATTTGTGTAATCTTACATGTACATAGGGTAATGATGTTTGTCTCATTCTGTTATTATTCTATCCCCCTCCTGATCCCACCTCCCTTTTTCCCTATGCAATCTATCCTTCTTCCATTCTTGCCTCCCTCCCACTCCACATTATGTATCATCATCCACTTATCAGAGAAATCATTCGGCCTTTGGTTTTTGGGATTGGCTAATCTCACTCAGCATGACCATCTCCAACTCCATCCATTTACCTGCAAATGCCATAATTTTATTCTTCTTTATAGCTGAGTAATATTCCATTGTGTTTATATACCACAGTTTCTTTATCCATTCATCTATTGAAGGGCATCTAGGTTGGTTCCACAATCTAGCTATTGTGAATTGAGCAGCTATGAACATTGATGTGGCTGCATCACTGTAGTAATCTGATTTTAAGTCCTTGGGGTAAAGATCAAGGAGTGGGATAGCTGGGTCAAATGGTGGATCCATTCCAAGTTTTCTAAGGAATTTCCACACCACGTTCCAGAGTGGCTGCACTAATTTGAAACCCCACCAGCAATGTATGAGTGTACCTTTTTTCCCACATCCTTGCCAACACCTATTGTTGCTTGTATTCTTGATAATAGACATTCTAATTGGGGTGAGATGGAATCTCAAGGTGGTTTTGATTTGCATTTCTCTTATTACTAGGGATGTTGAACTTTTTTTCATATATCTGTTGATTTATTGTACACTCTCTTCTGTTAAGTGTCTGCCTATTTCCTTAGTCCATTTATTGGTTGGGTTATTTGTATTCTTGGGGTAAAATTTTTGAGGTCTTTATAGATTCTGGAAATGAGTGCTCTATCTGAAGTATGTGTGGCAAAGATTTTCTCGCACTCTGTAGGCTCTCTCTTTACATTGCTGATTGTTTCCTTTGCTGAGAAAAAGCTTTTTAGTTTGAATCTATCCCAATTATTGATTCCTGCTTTTATTTCTTGTGCTTTGGGAGTCATATTTAGGAAATCTGGCCCTAAACCCATATGATGAATATTCGGACCTACTTTTTCTTCTACTAGGTGCAGGGTCTCTGGTCTAATTCCTAGGTCCTTGATCCATTTTGACTTGAGTTTTGTGCAGGGTGAGAGATAGGGATTTAGTTTCATTTTGTTGCATATGGATTTCCAGTTTTCCCAGCACCATTTGTTGAAGAGGCTATCTTTTCTCCATTGTATGTTTTTGGCACTTTTGTCTAGTATGAGATAACTGTATTTACGTGGGTTTGTCTCTGTGTCCTCTATTCTGCACCATTGATCTACATGCCTATTTTGGTATAATATTTTTAATAGTTCTTATTTTCTCAGAAAATGCACACATACAAATATATAATTTTTCTATTAACTAGTTAATTTTATAAGGACAGGACCACTGTCTGTGTTATTAGCTGCCATGTCCTCAGTTCCTTGAACAGTAAAGTAGCTGGTATTTGCCTGAACTTCATTATATATTTGTGAAATGAAGTATTTGGACATATACTAGAGGTACAATCTGAAAATAACATAGCCTTTGCCCTTGGGATGTTTGCATACAAGAAGAAAAATTTCTGATGCATATCATTCTCTGGTTGCATACCTATCCTTGGAGATTCTGCATGAGATAGAGCAAAGAATGTGATTTACAATGATTCTTGGGACACTTCCTAGTGTCCTTAATGGATCCACAAGATCATTTTCAGGACAAATGAGGTTTCTTTTGGCCTTCATGCTGTACTAGTCATGTGGCTTTCTTAGAGGCTCATATAGGCATGTAGAAGGAGATATGTAGGCTTATGTGTCTAATAATCATCCTCTACTGAGTTAAGAAGAATGTACTGACTCTACTTTATTACAGGTTAAAGGTTGTGCTTTCTCCACCATTATAGAATCATTCACACAGAATTATTTCAGTCAGACTGATTGCCTGCCAAGTAGAATGACTGAGACTGACTGATCTGAGCAGAAATTATGGACTATAATGGTTTTTCTGCTTCATGTGCAGAAACAGCCTCCAGCTGGATCTAGTTGAGCTGGACTAAATTGTATTTGATTCATCGACTTTGCTGCAATTGGTCTGTATCAGAATATGGCAGAGACCCAGAACTGCAATCTTTTTGTTCACATGGCATTAAATGTTTTGGAGTAACTTATACAAACTGCATCTTTTGGTGTCATTTTTATTTGCTCTGGTCATTTAAAATGATAGGGATAGTTTGACACACATACATCAAGGAGCTTTAACACCATCTACACATGGAATCATATTATCATATTTAGAGAATGTTTTAAAAGTTTATTTTGCTCATGAGTTTATAATAGTAATATATTAAATAATGTGATCATTATGTTCCATATGCTACATGCTTTTCAATCATTAGCTCTATAAGTCTTGCATGAAACCTTCTCCAACTAGGTAGTGTTATCATCCTCATTAATAGCTGATGGCTCTTGGATTGGAGAGGTTATAAAACTCCAAATGTCATACAGTACTGAGTAGTAGCTTGGATTTTATCTCAAGCTGTTGGAGTTCACATTTAGTACTGTTATGAATCCATCTTACTGATTTTTTTCATCCCTCCCTCCCCACTTTCTTCTTTCCTTCTTTCAACAAGCATTTCTTAAATATTTCTTCTTATTCACTTAAACACAATTCAGCATGTGTTTTGGTCTCTTAAAAACCTTACAGAGAGGTGAAGAAAATAATTATGCAAATAAAAATTACATATAGATATGGAAAATGCCTTAATAGATCAGAATAGCATTCTGATACAATACTCTAATATAATGCATCAAATAGAATAGAATTAGAACAATGTAATCTCTATGAGGTCATGTTTAATGTCAGTTCTCTTGTTGAATTACTGAGAGCTCTCTCACAAAGGCTATGACATTGGATTTGATTCTGGCTGATAGTAAATACTCAAAAATGTCCAAAAATTTAACTTAATTATCCAACATTTATCTAGTATGGTGTTTTATTTTATGCCAAGTATTCTTCTAAGCATTTTGCAAATATGAACATAAACAATCCTCATAACAATTATCAGTCTCATTTCCTGGATGAGAACATGGATCTGCAGAAATCCATGAAATAGAGAGAAGATGAGAAACTTGCTTCAGACATGTGCAGTCTTGCTCCAGGATCAAGGTTTCCAGCCACCACTTCATAAATCTTCACAGGGTTGGGCGTGTTATCCAATGGCTTGAGATTCAAAGGCATTTCACTTCTTGAAATATTCTGCCACTTTGTCATGATATATATAAAGAAATATTCATGCTTTTAAGACATAACATATAAATACAAGAAAGTAGGTTTTATTTGGCTATGGACAAACTCCAATTACAGTTGTGTATACATACATGCACACAGGTTTGTTGTGTGTGCTCTGGAATTTTCAGTTCTTTTACTCCTATATACCTCCCATCTATCTATCCTTGTAAGTTTTTCAGCCTGTCCATTTTTATTCCCACCTATAACTTTGTATACATCAGAACAAAGTCAGGCATTAAGCATGGTAATACATAGTAGGATAGTAAAGTTGACTTGAAGTTTACTGTCCTAGTATTGGCTTAAATGCTGCCTGGCTTAAATGCTGGCCTGATCTTGTTTTGGGCAAGGCATTTGGAATCAGGGAGAACTTAGTATGAATGTAGGCCTTTCTAATTCTAAGCACATAACTTTGACAAGTTATTGAAACTATGCATGTTGGTTTGTTTGCATAACAAAACAATAATACCCATTTCATGAAGTTTTGTGAGTCAATACATATAAAGCACTTGGCATAACACCTGACTCAGTATATGGTTGTTATTATTAAGCCAGTTTTAATCATGGGGAATGATTGTTCTCTATCTGAACTCACATTTCTGCCTCTCATGTCCTAGCAAACCATCCTTGACTTTGCTCCTAAGAAAAGATCTCTACCTTTCTCTGTCTTGGGCCCCTGCCTTCCTTCCCTCCCTCCATCCTTTTATTTCTTTTCTTTTCTTTCTTTTTTGAATTTTTCAGCTTTATTGCATATAATCAAGTAGAAATTGTATCTACTTGTGGTGTACAACAATATTTTGATAAATGTATACATTATGGAATGATTATTATAATCAAATAAATTAACATTCACCACCTCACATAGTTAGCATTTTTTTGTGAGAATATTTTGGGTGTACTTTCTGAGCAATTTTCTTTTTTTCTGTTTTTTTCCTAAGGCTGACATCATAAGGCCTTAGACATGTTACTCCTCAAGACATAAATGCTCTAACCTACCTTGTGGATTGCTAACCAGAAGTAAAATTTTCTTGCCCTGCATTTCATAGCTTGCTATGTTTCAACCCCTTTGCCTATCTCAAAATATTTCTCCCTCTCTAATATTCTCTTTCCTCCAGAGGAACAAAGTTCACTGTGCCTTGTGTTCAACTATACATAGTATTTACTCTCATCTAGGGGATGTTCATCTTGCTCTTTGTAATTAATTCTTTCAATACTAAACCAATGCCTACGTTGGATATCCTCCAGCATTTCTAGTTCATCTTCACCGAGCTCACATTATTTGGGATTTGATCAGAAACAGATTCTCACTAGGAATGAAGCCTCCAACTTGATGAAGGAATGGCCTCAAAAAAGGCTGGCATTCTTCATCACGTTTAAACAAGCACCTGCCATGATCTGCAGAAGCATAAAGAAATCCAGGGCAGAGGGAGAGCTGGAGAGGCTGTGAGCCTGGCTGCTACACTATACCAAACAGGTGAGCTGGATCATTGACAATGGGTGTGAGTCCAACAGAGCCTTGAGCCAGCACAGACCTGCTCAGCTTAAACGAGATGGCCGCTACTTCAGTGCTGCCTTTGAAATCTAATGCATGATGTCTTTGTTGTCCACACTAACCAGGAGCCATGAAGATAAGAGAATCATGGGAAGCTTAGGTATATTGGCAAAGTACAAATCTACTACATCAATCCCTTACAACACGACAATCAGAAGTACCTCTTTTAACCATTGTTAATAAAACTCCCAGATGAAGACAGCAGTATAATGATGCTTATATCTAACATGATAGTTTCATTCTTCTGCAATGCAAAGCACACTTACATATTTGAGAATATAACTTTTCTCTATCCGTTTTAGCAGAATTATCCATTTTAGCAGAATCTCCCCTTTGATAGTCTGTCTATAACTCAAAAACTTGTATTTAAAGTTACTTGCTATTAACATTTCTTTCTTCGGTTAGATGATAGAAATAGAAGAGGAGAAGAAAAATTGTTAATAGATACACAAGCGCCTTCTGAGTTAAAGAATATTCTTCCCGGTTCCTCATTGTATAGTGGCGACCTAACTTCTCCTAGATAGTCAGAATTAATTGCTCTTAAAATTATAGTTACACCATCTTTTGAAACTTGTTCATTCTTGGCATGAGGAGTCCAATGTGTCCACATAGAAGTCTCAAATTATAGTGTGACAAAATACCTACTGAGTTATCCAGTGGAAGCTCCATTTCTTTAGCAACGAAGCCCAATCTTTTAGGGATGGAAAGTAAGAGTTTTACCAGATAATGTGGAGCAAATTGACCAAATTATGCTATGTACATGTACAATTATATCACAGTGAATTTCACCTTTATCTATATTTACAATGAACCAATTTAAAAAACAATAGATAAATAGGAGGAAGACCAGTAGAATGGAAGAAGGGAGGGAGAGAGGAAGTACTGGTTATAGAAATGGAGCGAATTACAGTCCACACATGTATCATGTCAAAATGAGCCCCAGTATTGTATATTACTGTATTACATTAAAAATATTAAAAATAAAATAAAAGGGGCCACTTCTATTTCTATCCTCAATTCCAAGACACATGAATTCTCACTCTGGAAGAAACAGCTGGTGATTGTTTCTGATTGATGATTTGTAGGTTGCTGATTTAAAGTATACCATGGAGGACATGCCTCCACCCTCTTGAAGTATTGTCACCCAGGTAGTACTGTGACAGTGACCTCAAAAGGCCATTCTACCATTCTATCAGGCCAACTGCTTCAGGGTGATGGAAATGTGGAAGACAAGTGACTTCTTTGGGCATAAGTCAATCATCACACTTTGTTTACTATACTATACTATGAATTCCTCATTCAGAAGCACTGCTGTGATAAATACCAGAGCATGTAAAAGGAATTTCCGGATCCACAAATTAAAGTTTTGTAGCAGGCACTGCAGGTAGAAATGGCAAATCAGTATCCCGAATATGTCAGTTCTGGTGAAACCATAGCCCTGTCCCATTCAGGATGGAACCAACTGTGTCTACTCAGCTTTCCACTTGACACCTGGATAATCTCCTGGGGAATGGTTTTATATGGAAACCTTTGCTGGCAGATTAGACCCACAGCAGTGGCTACAGCCACAGCTACAGTGACTATAGCAGATGAGAAACTTTCATTTCTGCCACAGTGGCCACTTCATTCATGAGTCACTACTAGGGAAAGAGGTTGACTAATGTCTACTGAAAGGGTCCTCCCTTCTAATTTCCTATTAAGATCCTCCTCTGGTAAAAGTGGTTATTTGGTGAGCATTAGAATTTCACACACACACACATACACACACACATACATACACACACATTCACACTCTGTCAATGTAGAATGATTCATTCTTGTATTTCTTCCCCAGACCACTCTGTTACTAATAGTGTTTCTTCCAAGTACCTGATCATCCAATAAAATCATTAGAAACTGGCATGGAATCATTGTGTATTCATACTTCTGGTCATTTCTCCTTTCTGGCAGAATGAACATCCAGGTACATTGATCAGAGTTCTAGCCACTTTATGGGTTTTAGCTTCATTATTCTCCTTCAGATATATACCAGGAGTGCCTATAGTGTGCAGCCATTCCCTTTAGTGTAGGGTGTTATGCAGAATCATCTATTCACCAGGTCTATATTTTCTTTTTCCCAAGCCAACTCTTCATAGGCAATGGGTATAGTTGATAAATAAGAGATAGCATAGGAGAAAAATGGGTCAGGGTATTTGGATCACTTGCTTATGCAACTTGACTGAGCTTAATCTCATACCTACCATTTCCATTAGATGATGGAGTGTTACTGTGCTTTCTTAAGATTATGACTTGGTTGGTCAGACAGCACACAGATGTGCATATCAAGTGATTTGTTGACCTATGGTTATGTGTTGGGTTCCTACTAAGGCCAAGTAGCAAATAAGAAGCTGTTATCAAAGGATAATAATTATCTGCAAAGAAAGGCATAGCTTTTCTTCCAAATCCCAAAGGTATGCTTTGTGAATCACTTTTAAGTTCAGGCCAAGTTTCCAAGTAGTCTTTCATTCTGTAAGGCACTTCAAGCACTGTTTTATCCTATCGGTTACATAGGCCAATGGTAGACAATTTTCTCAGCGTTTTAGTCTGTTTTTTTTGTCACTGAGACCAAAAGACCTGACAAGAACAATGTAAATAGGAAAAAGTTTATTTTGGCCCATGTTATGAGAGGTACAGTCCACAGATGGCCAGTTCCATAGCTCTAGGGCCAAGGTGAGGGAGAACATCATGGCCAAAGGGCATGGTAAAGAAAAGCAGTTTAGGACATGGCAGCCAGGAAAGAAAGAGAAAGGGGTCGGAAGAGAGAGAGAGTGAGAGAGTAAGAGAGCAAGAGAAAGAGTACAAGCACTCTGCTCACCAGGAACAAAATATAAATCCCAAAGGCACACCTCCCAGTCATCTCCTCCAACCACACCCTATCTACCTACATTTACTGTCAAATTAATCTATATCAGTGGATTAATCCACTAATTAGATTACAATCTCTCACAATCTCAGAATTTTACCTTTGAAAATTCTTACATTATCTCACATGTGAGCTTTTGGGGGATACCTCATAGCTAAACCATAATATTTACCACCCTATAGTATCATAAGGACTTCTGTTCTGAATATTCAACAAAACTGTAAGATTTTAAAAATTATCTGTCCAAAGGAAGCATATTTTGCATTTGACATGCAAAGAAGCTCAATTAGTGCTCTTTCTTTGGTAGTGAGAAGGGTCAGTTGCAGGAACTTGTCCTTCATTTTGGAAATAATATCTCAACATGCCCCATGTAATTGGATTCTTAGAAACTGAATGGGATTACAGGTCCCTTAATTTTTGTGGAAATCATTCCTATTCATTGTCTGAAATGTTTATAAATAATGCTTATGGTAGTTGCTACTACATCCTCCTCAATCAGCTAAATGTTGTAAATAAAATGGATTATCATATCTTTCTGAATATATAGTCAATCAGGGGTCCTATGGACTAGATTAGGATATAAGGCTGGAAAAATCAATATAGTCCTGAGGTAAGATAGTGATGAAGTACCGTTGGCTTAGAAGCTAAAAGTAAACTGCTTCTGATGGACTTTATTAACAGGTTCATAGCAAAGAAAATTTGCCAAATCAATAGCCTCATACCATATGCCAGGGAATATGTAGATTTGTTCTCATAACAAAACCACATCGGAAAGAGCAACTGCAATTGGAGTCACCATCTGGTTAAGTTTATGAAAGTCCACTGTCATTCTCCAAGATCCATCTGTTTCACATACAGGCCAAACACAAGTTAAATGGGATATGGTAGGAATCATTACCCTTGCATCTTTCAAGTCCTCAGTAATCACACATGTCTCCCCAATCCCTCCAGAATGCAATATTGCTATGGTTTTATGTTTAGTCAGGAAGGAGTCTATCTGAAATTTATTTAAGTTGAGGGCCATCTTGGTCTCAGGAAACGGAATTCTAGGAAATTTAGTTTCAGCTTAGCTAGATTGATAGGATATCAGTCCAATACACATCCATTTTCTGAACTCCTATCAGTAGTAAGCTTCCTTTAGTACTTATTTATCCTGTTAAAAAAATTCTATCAAAGACTGGAAAATAAGACAAAAGAATGGCCACATGAACTTTAAATGTCTTGGGCATTATCGTAGCCTATGTGCGGATTATTTAATTCTCAATGTTGTAAATGAAAAACAGACATAAGCCTGTACTGTGGCTGTGTGTGGCTGTGCGCTTCAGTAAATGTTACTTCTTAAAAAAGTGGTGGGTGTTATTTGATCTACTGACTGTAGTTTGCTATCTCCTTACTCTAGAGGAATGAAGATTTGTTTGACTTACTATTTACCATGGATTAGGGCCTAGATTCTAGGAAGTGAAATATTAACTCAAGGATTTGTATTTTGCAAATGATTTTTGTCCAAAGAAATTCACATAATGGTTTTCTATCAAGTAGAGGAGATAACCCCAAATGTTGGACTGCATTACACAGCATTAACTACTGTTGTATCTTATAATCTTATTTTAGGAGTCTATCTTTCATTAACTATAAAGACCTCCATCTCTCTTACACTCTTTGAAACCTGCTTTACCAACTCCCATTTCCCTCAGAATTGCCACAATAATCACTGATTCAAGTCAACTATATACATGCAGTAACAGAAACATTTTAACTTTTGAAACTCATGAAAGTTTCAAAAACTAGTTTTCTAGTTTGTTTTCAGTATGGGACCTCCTAAGCCTTTCTCAGAAGGAAAGAACCTGTCCTGCTAAGCTCACAAAGAAGAAACAGCCCAAAGGACCCTGTGCCAGTACTTCTTCACAGTAAGATCCAGTAGCTCTCATTTCCTGGGGAGGAAGGAATTAGGGTATGGACTTGGCCAGGAGTATCCTTCCAGCTTTGTGATGTGTCCACAGACCAACAGAACGACCATTCCCCAGCAAGTGTCAAAAATTGCCCATTCATGATCCCCACCCTGGCCTGTTGAACTAAAGCTGTGGAGGTAGGTTCTAGCAATCAGCATTTTGAGGAGCCTTGCAGGCTATTCTAGTGCAAATTTGGAGAATCTGCACAAAAGATGTCCAGTGGAGAATTCAGGTGCTTCCTTTTCAAAAAGACATTTTATACAAAGCTCACCCTCTTTCTATAATATATTTTTTTGGGGGTAAGAGCCTGTTTTCAACTTAAAAAGATTTACACACTTCTGCTTGGGGGAGGTTTTCTTATTTTACAAGTATGACTTGCTCATTCTCGATAACTATTTAATTGGTGAGTTGAATTTCATTCTTGTGTAGGATTTATTTTTTTAAAGAAGGATAAAAATTAATTTGGGAAAGTGGTGTGGGCAGACCAGCCACTTCTTCCTTGCCCTCTGAAGCTATGATTTACAACTATTTTCATAAAGATGAAGATTTAAAATGCCTTTACACATCAGCTCTGATTCCTTTCCTATCCATAATTCATTTCCACTCGGACAGATGACCTAAAAGGAGGCAAGGATAGGAAGGGAATTATAATAAAGTATCTGTATACATGGTTTACCATGGTTCGATTTGTGATTTTTCAACTTTATGATGGTGCAAAGTGAAAAGCATTCATGAGAAAGTGTACTTTGAATTTTATCTTTTCCTGAGCTGCTGATGTGTAGAACTGTATTTTCTCATAATGTTGGGTGGTGGCAGTGAGCCACAGCTTCCAGTCACGGTGCACAGTGCTGCCTAGGTACAACATTCAGAAGGTTTCGGGTATTAAATGCATTTTTGACTTATGATGACTTTATCCAGAGGTGACACCATCCTAACCTGAGCAACAGCTGTACTTAGAAGGGGTTCAGAAATGGGTCCTGGGCAGAGTGTGTTGTGTTACTCAGTTACTTTAAAAGCTATGGTGGGCTTTCTGGAAATGCCAGCTTGTAATAACCCACTGGGTATGTCTCAAGTCAAGCTGAAGAATGAGCAAACTAGACAAGCAATAAAAATGTAGACAGCCTTATGGGACTTTTTTGATACAGTTCACCAGTGGGGTGAAGCCTTTCCTGCAGCCATAATTAATCCTAATGGAGACTAACAGATTGCTATGGGAAGTGCTCACTGTAATGATATTTTCCTCCTGGAGGACCAGGCTGCAAGGCTGATCCAGGCTACTGAGACAAACACTTTTAGTCACATTGACTCATTTTGACACACAAAGGGCAGGGGCACTGTGTTTGCTGCATGGCTTATTACTGTCACAGCCTTCCATGTCACAGTGGTGCCTGTCTTATCACCATGTGCTGCAGCATTTCAAGCTTAGGGCTCAGACGTACACCAGCACAGGGCAGGTTTCCTCAGGAGATGATTTCTTTTTATAATCAGCATTTCTCCTTTTTACAGTAACAACAACAAAAAATATTTCCTGGAAGCTGGAGGCCCTCACAGAGTCAACATTTCAGGAACAAAACCTCTTGATTATTATCTCTCTTTAACATTCATCAATTTTGATCACTTGGGCAGTTGCCTCTAAGCTGATTCTGGATTCATCTTGGCTCCCAGATCCTCCCTGAATGATGTACACCACTTTGCCTGCCATTTATCAGCACCAATAAGACCAATGCAGATGGCAGTTCTTGACTGGTCCTGAGGCCAGTCATCATGAGATTGGGTGCTGCCTAGAAGAGGACAGCCTGTTCTGGCAGTCACTGGTCCCAGGGGCTGTTCAGGACTCTCTGCCTCCTGTCTCCAGTGTCAAAGATCACAAACACTAATTTTGTTAGTTCATACATGGTTGATCAGGCTTTGAAGATAGATATTTTTATCTAAAAAAAGAACAAATAATGATAGATTATTTATTAATTTATAAAAAGAGATAATCACTCCCTATAGTTTCAAGATATTTATACTCATTCGATAAGTACTGTATTGGTATTCCTATTATATAATAGTAACATAAATATCACCTAAAAATAGCATTAAGTGTGATTTATAGAATGCTTAACATATTCTGTGCTAAATGCTTACATATGTAATGGGATATTTTAAGAACTATTATTTCATTTTTATTGGCAAGTGCTTTATGTATATATGGTATACAACATAATTTTTAAAATTTTGTTTTTAATTATCAAATAATAATTGTGTCTATTAATGGGATATAATGAAATATTTTAAAACATGTTTATATTGTGGGATAATTAAATCAAGTTCATTAACAAATTACCTCACATACTTACAGTTTCTTTTTTTGTGGGAAAACATTTAAATTCTACTTTTTGAGAAGTTCTGTATACACAAGGCATCATTATTTATCATAGTCAGTGTTTGTGTGATAGGTCACTGAAGTTTCTTCCTCCTACATATCTGAGGCTCTGAACCCTATGGTTGACATCTTTTCTATCACCATCCATTCCCCTCCCCCAGCCTCTGGTAACCACTGTTCTCCTTTTCATTTCTGTGAGTTCTTTTTCAGATTCCATATTTAAAGTTTTTTTTGGGTATGGCTAAATTGAGCTAATTAGCATATGTATTACCTCAGATATTTTCATTTTGCTGTTGAAGTTGTGAGACGTGTTAAAATCTACTCTCATCACTTTCTGGTACACAATACATTGTTAGTAACTGTAATCACCATGGTGTAGAATAGATCTCTTATTTGCTGCCCTTTGACAATTATTAATGGGTATGTCATGTCCCTTTGTCTTCTGAGCACCTGGCTATTACCCCAGGGATTAGGTGGTGATTATAGTTTGATTTCCAGAAAGAACACTGCAAGAGAAAGACAGTTTACATTCAAAAGTATGGTCTGCTGCAAGGTGATAATAGTCTTAAAAGCTTTGAACTATTTTAAAAATGAATCTTTACATTTCTTTATCTTACACTTTAGAAACTTAATAGCCAAAATTGGCAGGCTAGACCAAAAAAATTATCTAAAATGTGAGGAAAATAGGGAAGAGAGAAAAAGGCTATATTTGCTACAGATAAGCAAAGGTTACACCAAGGACAGAAGGGAGTTCTATTTTACCTTAGAAACCTCTGGGAAGAGGTCAAACCATAGACTTTGTTCCTTTGGCCAATCTGGGAAGTAGTCACATAGCAAGTGACTCTGAAGTTTGCCTTCTTAATCTAACCTTGGGTCACATGCCTGGTGTAGACAAGACATAGAAGAAACTGCATGCCAGGCTGGAGTAGGGAGGAGAGGAGTTGTAAGGTAGATCCCAAGCCTGGGTGCATGGTTGACCACTGAGCCAAGCCAAATAAGATCCACAATCACAGGGAACTAAGTTTGAATCTTATCCTCTTGAAATACCAGCCTGTGCTCCAGTACTGGGATGTTCTTAAGAGAGATTCCCTTTGTGTTGACACTGCCTGGCTAGTCAAACTACTCCCCTGCGTGCCATCCTGCCACAAAACACGGGAAAATGTGGTGGCCAGCTGTCTCCCCCCTTCAGGGTATTGAAAATCCCTTTTCTTATTTTCATGAATAACACCATTTTTCTTATCACACGTGTCAGTGTGGCTTCCTTTCATTTTGGTATGACCTTGACATGTATTATAACCACAATTTTATAGACTTTATATTAAACGCATTTAAACCCTGCTGTTTCCAGATAGAATAAAGGAAGACACTTGTTCCCCATCTGTAAAATGATTCAGAATCATGCAGTGGAATGAGTAACTTCTGGGAAGATTTCCATACTCAATGAAAATATTCAAATCTCATTCAGGGCAAGTGAATTCTTGCTGGTTCCAGTCACAGAGGGTGGCTGTCTCTGCTCTGTCATGGTCTTCTAGCTTGATTTCTGATTTTGTCCTCCTTCATTTAATGTCTTAGATTTTAGGATACATGTTCCCTTGAAGTTTGAATCTTTGTGCCTGCTGGTAGTATATAATACAAGCATTTGATAATACATTGTTCTTGAAAAGTCCTTTTCAATCATTTTTATTATTTGTCCTATATGTCCTAGCAAAGAAATAAATTGGACTTTTTTATTGTAAAGAAGGGGAACTTGGAGGTTAAATGATGTCATTTGGAAACCTGGAAACACACTGACAGCAGAAATACCCAAGTCCTTTAAAATCATCTATCTGCCTTAACCGACACTGCCCTTCAAACTTTATTTCCATCATGGTAAACAAAACATGAGTTTTGCATTTAAGTTTTTTACACAGGTCCTGGCTCTGAGGAAAATGCGGCCACCCAGGTTTCCTTTTTCTTGTTCCAATGCATTTCAGAGCCTAGTTGATTGGACTGAGCTGATAAAGGAGATTCCTGGGCAGATTCCTGGCCTGAACTAGCGCTCCTTCAGAACAGATTTGCTCAGGCCCAGGCTAAGGGTTCAATTTGCTGTACAATGAAGCAGGAGGCTGCAGAGCTGATGTAGCATCCATTCGTGTTTTTCTGTTTTTGTTTTTTGTTCATGTCTTTGCCCTATGCTAGATTTTTATGCTATGACAGGGTTGTTTTTTTTTTTTCCCCCTTCCTTGATTTGGGTTCTTATTTTGAATTTTGGATCCTAATTAATCTCCATTAGGATTAATTATGGCTGCAGGAAAGGCTTCACCCCACTGGTGAACTGTATCAAAAAAGTCCCATAAGGCTGTCTACATTTTTATTGCTTCCACGAACTCATCCTCTCCCAGTGTTGATTCATCATGGAACTAGAATATCATTGCTATACACCCATGATTATGATCCTTATTTTGTTTATTTAAAGTATGAGAACAAATAATCGCCTCTTCATCTGACAGTTTTGTTATTAGAGTTCAATGAGATTCAAATATACTCTATAAAATTACCAAACCATTAAAATGATTATTACTACCTCTGCCACCACTATTATTATGTTAATAAATGGCAGCATGTCCTTTCTGGAGGTCTCTATAGCATCAACAGCCGGCAATACTTGGCACTCAGCAGGTGCTCAGCGGAAAGATAGCAGATCGAAGATAGTAGTTGAAAGATAGCGAATTGATTTCCAACGCGTTTGTTGGACCACTCTTCTTTTTTTTCTGTTGTTTGCTTTTATTAATGTTTACACAGAATGAAGGTTTAGAAATTCTCAGAGAAGCAGCTTTTCTTCCTTTTATTTCCAATTTTTTTTCACAGTTGAGAGGCTTGTTAAGTAGACCCAAAGATCACTACTCAGAAGTGCAGAAATACAGTTTAGTGAAACTGAGCCATTAGGGTCACCATAGAATTTCATCTTATTTAAATTATTCAATAATTTTTAATTCCCTTCCAGAGCAAGATTTTTAGGGGGACAGTGGCACAAAGAGGTGGTGTAGAAAGAAACAGAACAGCACCACTGAGGGTGTTAAAATTATAGCTCCAGGTGGATATTCAGTTTCTATTGGAAATATCCAGTTTATATTGTATCATATTGATAAATGGACAAATGTATTCATACACCTTTTTTAACAATTGTTTGATTGAATTTATCAAATCAACTGGTTTGACATTATGAGAAAATAGTACACTGAAGCTATGATCAGAGTCAGCACAAAGAAACCCTCTCCTTTAGGTTGGAGAGTGTCTTTTATTTGCCAGAAACACAGACACCAGGACTGTGGAAGTGATGACCAAGCGTGAGCCCTTACAAGAGCCATGTTATAAAAAAGGCAAGCAAAGAGGTTTGCAATTAAAACATAAGCACTGGAAAAAATTAGTGTCAAATAATTAATGTCAGATTCACTTGATATTGGAGGATGACTCTTTACATTTACATAGAGTAAATAGGGTGATGAACATAACCATGCAACAAAATATGACTCCTGAGCCACAAGTTACCCCCTACTCAAGTTTTGTTTATAATCTCTCTGAATTAAATACTTAAGAAATTTAAAATATGCCTCTATGGTAGGGAATTCCACACTCCATGTTCTCAGACTGGGGTGAAATTTATACCTCAATCCTCAGGAGTAAAGGACATATAAGAAATATTTCTAAAAGGGGGGATCATGAACTGAAATCAAATTCCATGCACGTATGAGTTTTCTGGGATAAACCCAATTACTATGTATAATCACTAAGCTCTAATTAAAAATAAAAAAAAATAACAGAAATATTTCTAGCTTCTTTCTGTTTCTCACTCATTCTTTCACAAAGAAGGATAAATGGCTCTCCTGTGGATGAAATATCTCTTATTGCTATATTTTCAGGAAAGAGTCAAAACCTGGACTGTAACTTTCCATCCAAGTTGTTATTGTTTGTTAACAATGACAAAGTGTATGTACTTATCTTATTTCTATCTGCTATTAACTTCATTCCTGAATGGTTCTCAGCCCAGAGGAATAGGGAGAGAAGTGTAATTAATTATTATAACATAAACCCAAAAATATCTACAATACTGCTGACCTATAAAAACAAACCTTTAAGTTGCCACTTAGGATTTGATTTCCTTTCACAAGAAAATTGTAAGATACTACAAATATGATCAAAATATTGTGATTTAACTTATCCTGACTGAATATATTTTCAGTTATTGGTATTTAAACCAATTGGTTGCTATTTAACAACTTTTGTAGTCTTTTCTGTTTTTATTTTTGGTTCTTGGAATTGAATCCAAGGGCACTTTACAACTAAGCTACATCCCTCGACCATTTTCTCTTTTGCTTTTTTTATTTTGACACGGGTCTTGTTAAGTGGCTGAGGGTTTTTTGTCTTTAATTAACACTTTAATAAATGATATTGTAAAAGATATGTCTGAATATTTGTACTCACATGCTCTCGTTCAGTTGATTTAAATATCATTGAAAAATTTGTTGTGTACGCATGTGTGTGTGTGTGTGTGTGTGTGTGTGTGTGAACACCATAAATCCTTTGGTGATAACCTTGTTGGTGATTCATTTTACACATAAAATAGGTGACATTCCCATTTCCTGATATAAATTCCCTTATGTGGCCATTGACTGCCCGTTCAAATGAGCTGGAGAGCTTTGAGACAGTGTGCATTACTGGGTTTAAATTAGAATCTAGAGATTCTAATTTAATTATTCTGTAGAAAGTCTGGTTGTGAATAGTTCTGGTTCCTTATGTGTTTCATATGTACCAGGGTGGGCATCACTGCTCTGGATGTTGGCACTACAGAGCTCTTTTGCAGATTGTCAGGTGCACATAGGTAAGAGATACTTAAAAAGTTCATCTCAAGTGTGTTAATACTGGGGCTTATAAATCAGTATATCTTGGGCGTGGCATTTTTTGTGATCCCAAAGTGTGGTCAGGTATGGGAACCTCAGCTTAGATAGCCTCACTTTTCTTATACTTTTTTTTGGTAGCACCATGGACAGTGCCCTTAATTTGCTGGGAGATGGAATTTTAAAATCTTATATTCAAGTGAAAAGAATTGTTAAGATAGTTTAAAAAAATGCATTTCCATAAGGAGAAATTTCAAATTTCAAATATGTTCCAAAGGTGACATAAGCAGGATGAAGAAGATAGCTGGCAGCCTTATTTCTCATCATTCTCAATTCTCATCTACACTGGATTTTTTTCATACCCTAATCTCCCAACTCCCAACCTCCATTTGCTTTGTAAACTCCTTCTGTAGGCTGAAGCATAGAATCCTCAGGAAGTCACATCTGACTTCTCAGATTTTCAGTTTTTACCCTGTGCTTTTCCAAATGCATGTCTGTACACTTACCATCTTTTATCTCCATGTGCAATTGTAGACTCAGCAATGTGACTATTGGATTCAAGTTCTTCCCTACTAAGTTGTGAAAACCAGGGTCTGTGATTTTATTTGCTTATTTTTATATCCTTGCCCCTAGCCCAGTGCTAGGCACCTAATAAATACACAAAGAGTATTTGTTTAATTAAATTGAATGTATTAGCAACCATAACACGACGGAATTTTATTTGTCCTAATTTAAAAGAAGATGGGATTTCTGGATCATGCCATTTACTTTTGACTGTGGTGTGCTGTTTATGACCACTACTAAACATGTGCAAGAGGATCTTTTACTGTCACATATAAAGTTCTTTATGATAGCAAGCTGTTTCCTGCTTTCAATTATGTATAAGTTACTAGGAAAAATGTACTGACTTGTCAGGAAGCAGAGAAATTTTAGTGTGTCTATTCAAGAAACTGCAAGTTACATTTTCCTTTTTTTCCCTGAAGTTGTATTTAGGATTCTCTGTGGAGAGAGAGAGAGAGAGAGAGAGAGAGAGAGAGAGAGAGAATGATAGACAGACAGATAGATGGTAGATAGAAAGAGATACATATAGAAAGATAAAGATACATGGTCTGTTTTTCTTCCAAGTCAACATCAATTACTGTGCTCAGAATGAGGAAAATCAATTATCATATGCAAACAGAAATATATTATTCAAACGTTTATGTTTCATATCTAGGTGACTGCATCCTCATCCTTATTTCATAGACCTCTTACATGATGGTGACTGGCAAATATCTGTCTCCAATCTGACCTTTCCTCTGAACTCCAGGATGCTATGCCAACTTCCTTCCCACTAAACTTCTGCATTTGGGTGTCTAATAGAAACCCCAAACCTGGGTTATCCAAAACCGACAGCTTGGTTACCATCCACAAATTTCTGATCCTCCCTCTGCCCCTGGTTTTCACACTTCAGTAAACACTGCTATAATTCATTGAGCTTATCTGGGGTGGGTAGTTGTTCTATACCCTTCTCTCTTCCTCAACACTCATTTCCAATCAAGTTGCATCTTTGTCACTGTCAAAATACATCCTACATCTTACCATGTCTTAGTGTTTCCAATACCATTTCTCAACTTAGACCAAGCTGAAATCATTCTCTCACTGGTCTCTCTCTGTTTACTCTGGACACCTGTAGCAACCAGGTAGGCAAACAATAATCAGATCATGTGACTCTATACCCCAACTGTAGTTACTTCCCAACTTGCACATCATTAATGCCATGAGTGACAACGTACTCCATGGTGACTCCCTACAACCTTTCTGGGATCATTGTTTTGCTACCCTCACCCCCCTAAATCACTCTGTTCCAGGTCACTTGCCTTCTTTCTGGGAAAGTCCCAAGCACATTCCTGACCCAAGACCTTTGGAATATCTGCTCCTTCTGACTAGAACATATTCTTTCCCACATTCTCCAGGGCGATTGCTCTCACCTCATTACTATTTCACCTCACAGGTCATCTCTCCAGAGCAAAGACTTCCCTCCTGCTAAACTTTTTCTCATTTTTATTATTCCACAGGTTATTTTACATTAAAAATACCTAGAACTAAATAAGATTTTATTATATGACAGATTAATTTTAACAAATTCTAGCAAAATAAAACCTGATAGGCCTTCATCATTTCCCAAACCAACAGTCTGATTCCCATCCACAAATTTCTGATCCTCCCTCTGCCCCTGGCTTTCAACTTCAATAACTGGTGCTGAAGCTTTAAGATCTGAGGAACCCTGGATAATCAGTGTAGCTTCAGTGCCTGTGGACAGTAAATGTGAAAGGGTGCAATTACCATGTACCCTTGGAAAGTGACGATGCAATATGTATACTTGGTACTGGGAATGGTAGACAACTTACCAGACAAAAATAATTCTTGTCCTTAATGAATGATTAAATCATTGTTATGTCCTAATACATTATTCAACTCAGTTTCCTATGGCATTTGGCAACTTTTCTGTTCAAACTTCTTGAATTTTTTGACATTTTCCAAGTGTCCTGGTTGAGAAAGTACAATATTGCATTTTGAGATTTTTCCTGCATGAAAGCCAAATACCTGAAGATCAGCAAATATTTTTTAGTATCTCTTATAGGAAATCTATTATATAAGCAAGAGGCACAAACCAAATAAGAAAAAGGACAAAGCCTGTATGCAACCATTTATATAAGATTCCTAAATTTTCAAAAACCAGACAAAGTAGAATGGAGAGTGTCTGGGACTGGGGGCCAAAGGTAGTGGGGAGTTTTTGTTTAATTGGTTCAGTGTTTGAAATTTGCAAGATGAAAAGATTCAGGAGATGGGTGGTAGCAGTTGCACCATTAGATGAATGTATTTAGTGCCCCAGAACTGTGCACTTAAGAATGGTTATAACAGTAAATTTTATGTCGTGTTCATATTCCTACAATGAAAAGAAACTAAGTAAGAGATCATCTCTGCTCTCAAAGAACTGCTAATCTAGTCAACCTGACACATAAACAACTTTGTCTGTTCATGGATAAGGCCTAAGAACTCTGGCAGGTAATGGATCAGGGTTGGGATCCTGGTGGAGTACTGTGGTCACTTTGGTCAGTTCTACTGGGTCAGTGTTGTACTGATTTTGGAAGCCACAACCTTGGCTCAAAAATGAAAATGTCCACTAAATCAAGGAACTCAATTCAGCTAAATGTGTCTTTACCAAAATGAGTCAGCAAAATGTCTTTGGAGATTAGTTCTCTGTTCAGCAAAAAGGGAATGCTGAGCTTTGCCCAGCAAATGATGCTCATGGTGTTACTGGAATGCTGACAGAGTTTGAAACTGTGCTCCTGCTGTTTGAGAGGCCCTGGACCTCTGCCCCACATTTCCTAGCATGATCCTGTAGTTCTAGACTGGTGCTGAGTAGACTTCAGTCTGTCCGTGAATGTGGAGAGCCTCAGGGAAGAATTTTATCAGGCTCTGATTGCTTTGTTTGAGACATTTTGCACTTTGAGACTTTCCTTGGATGAAACCCAAATACCCAAATGATTTATATCAACAAATATTTCTGAGCATCTCTTGAGAAAAGTTATTGTTACTGATCAAGTGGGAAATACAAAGTAAATAAGAAAGAACAAATTCTGCCTGAGTTGGTTTATATGAGATGCCTAAAGTTATCAAAACCAAACATTAAATAGAATGAGGAGTGTCAGGGGCTGGGGAAGACCCTCATATTATATAAAATTACTTGAGGCAGAGGGTTTTGCAAAACTCATCAAGAGAAGAAGACTCTAAATTATTTTCTAACCATGTCAGGATTACTATAAATACCTAAGAAGGGATAAATAAGAATAGAAAGGGGTGAGGGTGAAATAGATATCTGTGTGGGAGACTAGACTAACATGGGAGAATTAATAACAAGTTATTGTACTTTATATCTGAAATGTCCCCAAAGGCTCATGTGTTGTGGGCTTGATCCCCAGTGCAGCCATGTTCACAGGAGGGGCTTTGGGGAAGTGATTGGATCATGAGGGCCCTAATCTCATTGATGGATTAATCCATTAATGAATTTATAACTGAATGGACTATTGGAGGTGATGCAAACTGTAGAGGTTAGCCTTAGTTGGAAGAGGTGAGCCACTGGGACATGACTTTGAAGGGTATATCTAGGTATATTTTATACCTGGACCATTTTTTTCTCTCTTTCTGTTTCTTGGTCACCATGATGTGAGCAGCTTTGCTCCACCACACACTCTTGGCCATGATGTTCTGCCTCACCAAAGGCCCAAAGTGATGGAACCAAGTGACCACAGACTGAAACTCCTGAAACCATGAGTCAAAATAAATCTTTCTTTCTCTAATTTGATTTTCTCAGGTATTTTGTCACAGTAACCGAAACCTGACCAACATAAAGGCAGATGGCCAGGTTCCACCAGCATAGATTCTAATTCAATAGGGTTTTGAGGATGTTTAGGAATCTTTGTTTTTAAAAAGAATTCCAGTTTCTTTTACAGAAAATTTTAAATAAGATAAGCTCTATTAGCTTAAACAGAACCTGAAGCAATAGGATCTTTTTGCAACCAAAATAACAGGAACACTGGATCTTTGAGTCCTCACTAGGCTCCACTACTGGAAAGGAAATGCACACTGTTTTTATAAGCTGCAATTGCAGTGGATCAGTAAAGTAGCTTACTTCGTTTGGATCACTAGATCAGGGATACCTGAGTGACTTTTTATTGGTTTATTAAGCAATTGTCTACTATGTCTATAATTGGATAATTAATGGAATATTAGGGTCTATTAAAGCTCTTTCAGCATCAATGAAACCAGGACTTTATCTCTCTGTTTCTTGACTTATATTAAGTAAAATATATTTTAAAATTACTGGTGAAATAACTGAGGAGTTTTAGAAGGCAGTATAATATATGAAAAAGCAGGTAGATCTAGGACTGAATATATTGTCTTCCTTATTTCTGGGTTGTAGTACCATTACCACCACAACTACAATCTTTTATCACCTCTCATTTTTTTGAGTACTGTTATACATAAGACATTATTCAATATAAAGAATCACACTTCAGGATAGAAGATTCCTTTTTGTTTTTTCTCTTTTTTTAGATAGATGAACTGATGCTCAGTGAGGTTAAGTGGCTTGCCCAATGATCACAAAGCTTGTCAGGTATAAAAAGGATCAAGGCTGCCTGGCACAGTAGCACAAGCCTGTAATCCTAGTGGCTCAGGAGGCTGAGGCGGGAGGATGGTGGGTTCAAAGCCAGCCTCAACAATAGTGAGGCACTAAGCACACTCAGTGAGACCCTGTCTCTAAATAAAACACAAAAAAAGACTGGGGATGTGACTCAGTGGTTGAGTGCCCCTGAGTTCAATCCCTGGTACCCCACCCCCACAGAAAAAAAGGATCAATGCTTTCTCCTAAAAAACAATGAACTTTTTCCCCCTTTCCAGTTGGATGATGTTACATAATTCATCATCTGCATTTTAATTTGCTTATTTTCTAAGTGGAAATAGTACCTCTCCTGGGGTCATGATGAGGATTAACTAAGATAGTGCCTGATTTGTGGGTTATTGAGACACTTTAGTACCATAGTATGGCTGACATACTAAGTGTTTCTCTAATAGTCATTTTCTAGTTTTTTTCGTAGCATATAAAAGAAATGTTCACTGGCTGCATAGCTTTTCAGAGTTCACCCACTCACCTCCCCAGTACTTCCATACCTGGCTCCTAAGTGCGGTCATCTACCAATGAAATGGAGGCAAAAGCATTTCCTTCCACAGAAAATTGCTGCTGAGTGCCCTTTTCTCCACTTCCTCCCGGCTACTTTCTCCCCAATATGTGTAGGGAAGGCAGAGCAATCGTGAGAAAGAAGAGCCTGGGTCTGAGGACCTCATGAAGAAGTGCTAAGTACCAGCCTAAGCCATCTCTAGTGGCTCTCGTGAGAGAAGTAAACTTTCCCCTTCTTGAAACTCCTGAATAGTAAATGTATATAATAAGGATTCTAAATTATAAAATACTGTAATACTTTTATATTGAATTGTATTAGATATCACAATATTATGCATTTCATGTAATACATTACCTGCTACATATCATGAAGACATATGCACACAGATGATCCCTGGCTTAGGATGGTTGAATTTATACTTTTTTGATTTTATGAGGGTGTGGCAGTGACATATTCTGATCTTTTCCTGGGCTGGTGTATGCTGTACCATGCTGGGCACAGCAGCAGTGACTGCAGATCCTTCTAGGCCATGTGATCAGGAGGGGAAGCCGCAGGTACTGTTTTGCTAAGCTGTCAGGTGCACTAGGTGCACTTTCAGCTTATGATTTTTTCCATTTCCCATGGGTTTATCAGGATTTAACCCCACTGTAAGTTGAGGAGCATCTGTGTATCTACATATATGGCAGGAGAGTTGTTCTGAAGGGGATATGTACATATTTCATACTGTCCTGCTCCTCTGGAGAGCCCTTATTAATGTAAGTTATTTAGAAATTATTTCTCTGTTGACATGATACTATTTTCTCTAGTATTGAAACTTCAAGGTTTATGAATACCGTACTTTATAAAAATTCTGTACAGTCAGTTATCATTCTTTGAACATCTGCTAATGATAGTCATTTATCTCACAAAGTTCAAAATTTTACCATATTAAGTATTATTTTTCACTTTACATCTCTATTGAAAAAGAGGCTATAACCGTTAACAGATTTAAATAAAATCACATTTTTCTAAAATATCTGAAATACATTTCCTAGTCTTTATAATGTTTGGCTCTTTTATTTCTCTGAAATATTCATTATTTTATAGTATTACATTGATTTTATTTAAGCATCTCTCCAAATCATCACTTAGCCCTCCACTAAGGTCCATTACTTTCTAACACTTAGTATCCCTATATTATATATTAATAGCTAACTGGTTTATTATGTGTCTTTATGCTGTAGAAAGTAAAGTACATGAGAATAGTGACTCTGTCCATTTGCTTTACTGCTGTTTTATAAGCACCAAAAGGAATTTGTGCATAAAAAATATCTGCTGGATAAATCAATTAATAAAAGCACAAAGCCAGAATTTGAACTTCAGGTTTTCTCTACAGGCACATTGCTCACATAATCACAATTCTTATTAAGCCAAGAAAAGGGTAAATTTTGAATTTAGATCCTTTCAGGACCAGGAAGAATATTATAGTAGTAAATGCTAGCCATGGTAATATATAAACCCTAAATAATTCCAAGAGGTTTGACACTGTGGAAGTTTATTTATTGCTCAATGACTCTTTAATGTGACTGCTTAACAGCAGACATCTATAAAGTGATCAGGTTGGAGGCTCTTTCCAATTTGGGTTTCTACCATCCTGCAGGACTTCAATGTCCTTTGACTGGCAGACAAGGTTAAAGGGGAGAGCAGTTTGCATGAGGCTTCCAGTCTCAGAGGAGGTGTACATCATTTCCTCCCACAACCCACTAACCAGATGTGCCTACAAAGGGGACTGGAAAATATATTGTAGGTGTATACTAAAAAAAAAAAAGACAAGAAGAAGAAGAAGCAGCAGGATACATTTAATTAAAACTCATGTCTGCCCCAGATGACATTGGATTGCAAATATATCATATAATTTTGTAAGGCTATGACTGGTATCTATTAAAACTTCCTTATATGTCCCATACATGTTTATAGCTAAATGTTTATAGCGTACATAAATAAATAACCATTGTGTATATATACCACAGTTTCTTTATCCATTCATCTATTGAAGGGCATCTAGGTTGGTTCCACAATCTAGCTATTGTGAATTGAGCAGCTATGAACATTGATGTGGCTGCATCACTGTAGTAATCTGATTCTAAGTCCTTTGGGTATAGGCCAAGGAGTGGGATAGCTGGGTCAAATGGTGGATCCATTCCAAGTTTTCTAAGGAATCTCCACACTGCTTTCCAGAGTGGCTGCACCAACTTGCATTCCCACCAGCAATGTATGAGTGTACCCTTTTCCCACAACCTTGCCAACACCTGTTGTTGCCTGTATTCTTAATAAAAGACATTCTAATTGGGGTAAGAATAAAATTATGGCATTTGTAGGTAAATGGATGATGTTGGAGACTGTCATGCTAAGTGAGATTAACCAATCCCAAAAATCCAAAGGCCGAATGATCTCTCTGATAAGTGAATGATGATGCATAATGTGGCATGGAAGGATGGCAAGAATGGAGGAAGGATAGATAGCATAGAGGGAAGGGAGGGGTGGGGTCGAGGTGGGGGGGGTAAGAATAATAACAGAATGTGTGACAGACATCATTGCCCTGTGTACATGTATGAATGCACAGATGGTGTGACTCTACTTTGTGTACAACCAGAAAAACAATAGCTGTACTCCATTCATGTTCAATGAATCAAAAAATTAAATAAAAAATAAATTAAAAAAGTAAAATAAATAAATAAATAAATAACCAGATCATAAGTGAAGTCTTGGCAAGGGCCACCTATACCACCTATATCCATCTTCAAACCCTTTCTAATGCCTGACGCCATTTGCCTACTTTTCATTAAATCACATTATTTGAATTAATTACTGAACACAAGAATTTCCATCCACTCCTTGTAACCACAGAATTGAATAGCTCTGAATGGGTCTCAATTGTCTGTGGCCATTATTTCTGTTCCGACTGGAGGGGAGATGTCTGTTAACTACCTTTTCCTTCAGGACTGATAGTCAAGATTGAAGGGAAAATAGGATTTAGTTTAGTTAAACATTACATATGTATGAATGAAAAGCTAAGCAATTGAACAATTACCTTATGTCATATTAGGGAGAGTCAGAGAAGGAAACAAGAAAGGGGCGTATAAGTAGTGATCACTATTTCAGTTCCGGTTGGTTGATAGATTTTGTTGTATTTCTTATTTTATGAAAAGTAAATGAATAAATAAACAAATAAAGTGGGACCATTCCACAGATGTGAAAATATTACTTTATGAACCAAGGATTAAAATTAATTCAAATTTTTTTATCTGCATTACAAGGAGAAAAGAGTCGGTAGCTTTTGTGCACAATGCTCAAATAACTGGTTTCTGGAGCAATTTATTTCTTCAATTAAAAAACAAAAATGTTGCTTGAAATGCATATACAAAGAATTGATTAAAGGTTTTATATTTTGAATGATTTCTTTTATAGACAGCAGTCTATTTTTTACTTATGATTAAAGATGTGATCTTTCATTTATTCTTGAACAGTGTAAATGTCTTTTTCTTTTCCTGTTCCACCTCATTCTAGTACATCCTTTATATTAGCATATCTTCATTGGGACTTTTTACTAAATACAGAAAGCATCCACAATCATTTCCAAAGCTAATCATCTCAATTCACGTGGGATTCCCTGCTATCAGGCTCAATAATAAATGTGCTTATTATCCACGTACCTGTTACATTTTACTTTTCCCTAAATCGTTCAGTATTATTTCAACACTCCACTTATGTATTATTTATCAAAATGTATAAATGCATTCTACTGTCATGTACAACTAATTAGAAAAAATTAAAAATTAAAAATGAACAAAAAAGAGAGTTTTGTTGAAATGCTGGTTTACAAAGTAGTCAAAACATCAAACAAAAGTAACATGGTAAATTAAACCAGATTTTATCAGTGCATATATTTGACTTTGCTGCCTAAGAGAAGGAATGATTCCTTGGAGTGGCTACTTCTTCCCACAACTTGTACATTCATTTATGGTGGGAATAAAGCCTGTTTGGAATTCTGTAGATCTGATTTACAATAGCAATAGATTGTATATCACAGCGTAAGTATGCTTCAGGGTTGGCCTCAGACTTCTGTAATATGTCATTGCTATTCTTAATGTGACTCTATTTTATAGAACAATTTTGATTTTATATTCCTTCTTCCCTTCCTTCTCCTTTCATCTCTTTCACTTCATAACTATTCATTGACCTTATTTTTGTTTTTCTTTTATGCTTTTTTCTTTCCTTTGTTATTACAATTATGCAATTATTATAATAATTTGGCCTTCATTATTTTCAAATCTCTTTAAATGGGTTCTAAGAAGACATTTTTTGGTACTGGAGATTTAACCCAAGGGTGCCTTACCACTGAGTTGAATCCAGAGCCCTTTTTAAAAACATGTTTGTTTTTATTTTGAGACTGAGCCTGTTAAGTTGCTGAGGCCAGTCTTGAACTTGCAATCTTCCTGCCTCAGCCTCCTGAGTTGGTGGGTGGGCCACCAAGAAAAGATATTTATAGACATTTGTTTCCAAGGATCTACTACTAAGAAAATCACCCTGGTTTTTCATTCTGAGAACAGGTCAATTAACAGCACATGAGAAAAACTGAAGTTGTCTAGTAGTGGATCAAATTATACTATGAGGAACTTGATTCAACTAAGGTCAAGTGGGTAGGTCATGAGTGCTCCCTGAGTTTTACAAGTGACTTTCTTGTTGTGTTTTGGTTGTTGCTTTTGTGTGTGTATCTGTTGTGTGCTGTGGAGCTTGTTTGGTTGCTAGTGTTGGCCATGCCCCTCCTTAAGCTGGAAAAACTGTTTACTATTTTAATCGTCATTTGACTCAGCCTTAAAATTATAGGGCTGAGTTGGATCTTTTAAGGTCATTTTGTTTGAAAGTTCTGTAGTTCTTCACAAATTTAATCTTTTTTATTTTTATCTTTTAGTTTCTGGGGAGTTGTGTGTGTCTGTGTGATTGAATGTTGATTCCCGACTGTTACATTGAGGCTTTGCAGAGCTCTTCCTAAAGAAGGCATCCAGCTGAAGTTCTCTTAATAAATCAGTATTGCTTTGTGGTTATGGATTTTCACTATGTATCTTTATATTTTGGTATAGGATAGTAACAATCTCCAAGAGCAAAAAGCTGAATAATACTGTATTTTTATTTTTCTAAAGGCAACAAATGGAATGGAAATGTGTTCAGCAGTTCACTGAAAGAATAGAAGGGGAAAACATGCACAATTATCATTGAGAGGGGGCTGCACAGGATCTCCGCGGAGAGGAAATAGCCAAGCACAAACATAATAACTTAGCCGGATGACATGAAATGCACATAGACTTTTAACACCACGGGAATCATTTGAAGGCTGGAAGCTGTCAGGCTTAATGGCTCTAAGTGAATAGGTGACAGCAACCTCCCTGAACCAGTTGAAATGGCTTCACAAACAGTCACATTTCTCTCTGATACTTCATGTTTGATAGGCAGACAAGGCTGTTTCCTCTGAGGAAACTTAAGAAGCTCCATTCCTCAGATTGAAAGCCATCAGGTTAGAGTGTGACATTTAAAGATGTAAACCCAGTGGAGAAATGTAAATTAGAAAACAAATGTGCTGAAGGATGAGATCCAGCATCTCCACGTGATTCATCAGAAGAGAATCCCTTGACTATAATCAAATGCCATCAGTAGGTGGCAAAGAAAAGGATCTGAGGTCTGGCTACGGAGACCAAATAAAAAACATAAACCTGTTCTTTGTGGAGAAGACCAATAACCCAGGAAGGGGGACAGACTTTTTGACACCAACAAGAATTAGAGTACACAAGTAACTGTTTAAATTAAGACCCAGTTTCTGTTGTATTAGAGCACACAGAACTTATTTCTTTTATAAAATCCTAATTTCTCTTTCTCCTCCCTACAATATTGGTAAAAGTCATTAGCCAGAACTGAGAAAAAGTCTTCCATTTTGGTTCCATCTGAAATTATTTTTGTGATGAACATAATTAGATTATAATATGGAAGGCAGCTCAATGAATTGATCAAGGCGATCATATTATATAAATATCACTAAGATAAAGAAATAGAACAGTACCAACATTACAGAAAGATTCCTCAGGAATCTTCCAGGCATAACATTCCTCCCCTTTGTTCTGAGGGTACTGATTGACCTCTAATAGATTTTTCTGATTTTTAACTCAACATTAGATTCAATTCACACATATTGTTACATGTAGTAGTTATTTCCTCTAATATTCCTATTATGGTTTGGATGTGAGGAATCCCCCAAAAGCTCATGTGTGAGACAATGCAAGAAGGTTCAGAGGAGAAAGGATTGGATTATAGCCTTGACATAATCAGTATATTAATCCCTTGATGGAATTTACTGAGTGGTAACTGGAGGCAGGTGGGGTGTGGCTAGAGGAAGTGGTTCACTAGGGACATGGCTATGGGGTATACATATTGTAACTGGAGAGTGGAGTCTATTTCTCTGCTTCCTGACCTCATGTGAGCTGCTTCCCTCTGCCACACACTCCACCATGATGTTCAGCCTCACCTCAGGCCCCAAGAAATGGAGCCAACCTTCTATGAACTAGGCCCTCTGAAACTGGAAACCCTCAAATACACTTTTCCTCCTTTAAAATTGTTCTGGTCACATATTTTAGTCACAGAAGTGAAATAGTTGACTGAAGTAATTCCTTTATATGACTACATCACAACCTATTCATTTTAACATTGATAAACATTTGGGCTACTTCAATGTGACCCACTGTGATGCAGCTGTCACCATTCTACACATTTTCCATGTGGGCCTTTCCACGTGACTTTTAGAGTTTCCTCATAGTACAGAGCTAGTTCCCAAGAGGGACGAAGTAGAAGCAGCTAGACAGACACTCTTTATACCTGACCTTGGGGATTTCAGAACATCACCTCTACACCCCATTTTTTAATGCAGTTGTAGGTTCAGCAGGAATTTAAAGGGAGAGGAGTTTACCAACTTGTGTGTGAAGAGAAAGGAAGAAGTATTTGGGACAGTTGCACCACAAAAGTCTTCTTTAAACTCTCTTCTGCTTCTTAGCCACTCAACAACCCCACAGAGTACTCAAAGGGCTTGCGGGAGAAAGTGGTCACCAATCTTCTCTTGGAGTCTTAGCAGTTCAAGTTCTCATTTGCCTTCAAACAGATTTTTAAAACATATTTTTCATCCTTTCTAACTATTTTTGCCAGAAGACTTAACTTGGTACCATGCCACTGTTTGAAGCAAGCTATTGGGACTTTCTCTAAACAGGATCACATGTACCTCTCCCTTGCTCCACTTACTTTAATGGTTTTCCATCATGTATATACTGATAAGCAGTATTCCTAACATAACCTATAAAAATCTCAAATGCTCTGATTCATACCTCACCCTTGTAGGAGAAAATATGCACCAGACCAGCTAAACTAACAAGGAAGACTGTTCAAGACTTTTGCAATAGAGGAGAGAGATTAAATTCAGCTTAGTCGAAGTAAAAGGAGAGTTTTAAGGGCTGGGGTGAGCTAGTGAAAAGTACTGAGGACATTAGGGAAAGATTGATTAGTGTGACTAGACCATCTCTTTGGGGTAATGGTACCTTCCTGAAATTAGACTTCTACCTTTCCCCTGTCACAGGGAGACTGGGACTCAATCTTCAATGACAACATTTCTAAAGGCTGGATCCCAGGACCTTGAGAAAAACATTTCTAGATTGCACAAGATTTACATTTCAGAGACTCTGAGAAGGCATTTATAGTTGCAAGTTTTCTAAAATGTATATTCTAAGAAAAGGGAGGTCAGAGGCCTGTTGTCAAGATGAGTCCTGTCTAAAGTTCAACTATGTTCAGGAGAATATTAATGTTCTCAGTCACTCTTCATCTCTGGTTCATCCTTACAGGACATTTTTTGTCCCCCACCTAAGTTCTCTTTGCAAATCTTGTTATTTAATCTTCTATTTCTATTAATGATTTGTGTGTCTTCTTGAATGTCATTTTCTAGAGTTTCTTTTCTAACACACCAATTTAAATTAGGTGCCCCTGTTTTGGGTATAGATATTCAAACAATTAATTGTGAAATTATTTGTTTAAGATTCCTTATTTAGATATATACTCAGTGAAGGCAAGGGTCATCTTTATTTGTACAGCATTTGACCTGACATGTGGAAGGTATAAAATTATTTTTTAATAGAAAGAGGCTCAAGTATCATGACCTTGGCCAGGTGGTCAAGGTCAGTAACAACATCCCTAAGTTGTGTTGATAATTTGTACTCTTAGTATGATGTGATGAGACTAGTCCTTTATCACTATGGTCTTCATTCCCACAGATTATAATCCCTGTCTAATCATGGAAAACCTCAGTCAAATCTCAATTAAGGGATATTCTACAATATACTGGTTTTATACTCCTCAAAATTGTTAAGGTCATCGAATAAAGTATGAGAAACTGTCATAGCCAAGAGGACCACTGAATACAATACACTGTCCTGGATGGAATCTTATGACGGAAAAAGGACATTGGGTTAAAACCAAGGAAATCCCAAAAAAGCAGGGACTTTAGTTAACAACACTGCATCAATACTGACTCATTAACCATAACACATGGGTCATTCTACATTAAGATGCTAATAATAGATAAAATTAGGTATAGGCTATACAGAAATTATCTGAACTATTTTGTATTTTATGTAAATTTAAAATTATTCTGAACTGAAAGGTTTATTTTTAAAACTGAATTCAATTTCCTTCACATAAATTTTTAGTGAGCACATTCCTGTGCCCTGGAGATATAGAAGGATTATAAGTTATTTGAACTGGAATGTAGTTTAAGAATCTCATGGTCTCATTTTTTCATTTTATTCATGAAGAATCTAAGGTACAAGGGCATTAAATGACTTTTTCAAGATCATTTAGCCATCAAGTGCAATATTTAGGACTGAACCATAGATAACTTTGCTCTGTGTCTGGTATTCTTCCTGACACAGCTTTCTGCCCCCTGGATAAAATATAAGCCTTTGAAGAAATAAAGTGGTTTGTTTGAGCCAATTCATAAAATGCTGTAAATGCAATGGCTGCCTAGCAACTTATATTTTTTGAGAAGCCCTTCTATGTTGATTTCAAGCAATGTTAACAAAAGCCAAATTTAGATGTCTATACCATCTCTCTTGAGTTTATTTTGTAAAGGGATGGTTAAATTCCCTAAGTAATAGAAAACCTAATCAAGTTGGCTTAAGGAAACAAGAAAAATTTATCTTATATAGCAACCTATTTATAGGTAGCATGGTTCATGGTTCCTGGGCTAGTTAATTTAGTGGAACCAGGAGAACTGTACTAGAAGCTTGAACATCTGACATCCTCCCCATGTCTCATTGGCCATAATTGTACTAAAAGCCACTTGTAAAGTGATTATTAGCAAAGGGAATGCAATTATCGTAATTTGTTGAGGCTAGTTAAAATTCAGCTCTTGGCCTTGTGAAGGAGCTCAGACTTTAACATTTCTTCTGGTACATGATCACCTACATATAATGCGCACACAGGCACACACACACAAACACACACACACACACACACACACTTTCTCTCCCTTTATATATATTGTTATACTACATATAACTCTATATAACCATACAATTCTTTCTATAAAACTACGTGTAACTATATATAAAACTACAACTATATGTGCACATACCCACAACTATGTGGTTCTGGCTGTATTATAGTGACCCAGAATAATTGCGTGAGATAAAAAAGAACATTTATCACAATAGGTGCTTTGTAGGTTTAAATAAAATGTTGCCATGGAAGTTAATTATCTGTGGGGTAAATGGGATCATTTCATTTTCAATAACAATTGAGTTAACAAAAACAGCATTTAAACTAATGTATTAATGAATCATTAATTCCTGGTTCACAAAAATATGCTAATGAAGATTTTGTTGTGATAAATTTACTCAAAGAAAAAGTTAGTTCTTTAATAATTAAAATGAATATAAACATTGTACTTAAAAGCATGGACTTTGCAATCTAATTGCCTACATTCAAATCTTATCTCTGGCAATTAATTGCTGTGTATCCTGTGACCAATTGCTTAACCTCTCTGCGATTCTTTTTGTCATGTGATAAAAGAACCTAATAATAGTATCTACCTTATAGGATGTTTGTGGACATGAAACAAGATAATACATGAAAAGTGCTTAGAACAATGTCTGGAATAGAGTTAGTCATTCCTATATGCTTGATATTATTGCTATAATTTAGTGTTAGATCCATTGAGATATTTATATGGACTATTGTATTTTGCCTACATATTTTATATAGTTTAATTTACTTACTGACCATACTCAAAATTATCTAGAAAAATGAATTCTAAAACATTTAAAATTGTTTATAATTCCATGAATTTCAATGAGTCAATGTTTCAGAAGCTGAGGAAATAATATAAATACTAATTAGCAAATGGATATGGGTTTTTATACATTAAAATTACATTGGTTACATTAGGAGTGTGCTCCCTGTGGCTCACTCACCCAGAATGGGATGATATCAAATTCCCAGCATCTCTTTACTGCCTTTCAGTGTCAATGATCTCTACAGGCATTATGGGAGAGCATTAAGGGGCATTTAGGAAGGCAGGATGGCTGGAACTGAATCACAGCACATAAAGTAATGGGAATGTGGGAATGTAGATGCACATAATCACCACGCACACAGGTAGGAGATAAGCAGGGACCACAATGCTGCTTTACAGTCCTGCTTTGGAAACTGGTTCCTACCTCACCTGCTGGGCACAGGTGCTACTGTCCTGATTTGGTCCTTAGACCTGTGTTTTGGTTCTACCAGGATATTTGCTGGAGGCTGCTGACAGCTGGGCATCAGGAGACCAATGGCAAAGCAAGTAGTGATGAGCATGCTGGAGTTTTCTGATGTCCCTCGAGAGCTTTGCTACAAGGATTTCATGCTCCAGGATTAGACTGATGGGGGCCACCATCCCAGCAGATAGATGTGCAGGCAGGAATTCTCACCCTGCTCCAACCTGCCTGGGTTTGAATCCAAGGTCCACCCACTCCTTCATAGCTGCAGATAGACCTTGGAAAATCATTTGGCACATCTGTGGCTTGATTTCCTCCTCTGATTTAAAAAAAAAATCATACTTAGATAATATGGGTGCTCTGATTGATAAGAAATAGCTATGCATTTCTTTATCTCTCATAACTGTCATTGCCAATATTAATGTCTGGCACAATCTAAGCATCTGGTATTTATTATATTTATTTCTATGAACACTCACATCACATCTCCATTTCTCCCAGAAGGCTCAAAGAAGATGAGGTTTTCAAAATGCTAGGAGCTTACAGGCCCTCTCCCAGACAAGGTAGGCTAGGTGAAATACAGCCGAGTTACCTAATTAAGTGGAGTCTCCCACAGATCTAATGAATGCTACCCTCTTCAAGGCTATCTCCATCAGGTTCTTCTAGGCTCCTGTGAAATATAAGGCAGAACTATATTTAAATCGGACGTTTAATCATGGTGAGTTGTAATCAGAACACTTGACTTGTGTCAAGGCTGCCACCTGACTGACTCAGGCAGCATTCTAATTAACTGGACTCCTCCACTGGGACCATGGATGGGGAGAGGGGAGCCTGCATTCTCAGTAGGATCAGCCATAGACTTATTGACTCTACTGTCCAACTTGACCTTTAGGAGAGATACATCAAAGCACAATGGCATGATGAAGTCATCTGTTATTTTCCATAAGTGGAATGTTTTAAGGTTTGAAATACAATCAGCTTGAGATAGGCAGTTCTAGTTAGAGCTTTGTGTTTTCAAGACAAAGAGGTGGGCAAGGCAGACACACAACAAATTGATTTTGATTAGTAAGGAACAAATTGGCTTTAGTTAAAATAAACAAATTGGTTTTGATAATCATAATGCATTTACACTGAGGCGGGAGAGTATGTATCCATTTAACCATATCTAAAATTAGACAGGTCAAATGAGCAGGCATTCCTAATCACAAGTACTATAGGTATTAAAACAAAATTCCATAGAGCATTTTATGCTTATATGATTCCTTTTTTTAACTTTATGAATATTGAAGTGAAGACAAAGCTGCTAAGTACCTACTGCTGTAAATGATGACAATCAATCCCTGGAAAGTAGATGGGGTCATCTGCAAAGGGGCTAGAAAAGATCAATGTGGTCTCCTAGCAACAGACCTGCATGCTGTGAGATCTTACAGTCATCTGGGACCCTTTAATCCCCCACCTGACCCAATATACCATGGCAGGGTCATTTTGCATTTCCATAATGCTAATTCAGAGTACATATTTCCCAAAGATGAAGGTGTCTATACTTATCAAATAAATATGAGGGGGAATGAGCACCTAATGCAGAATAGAAAGCTAATTAAGTTATATCTGTGGCAAATGAGATTTTAGTTGACCTAGATAGCATCATACAAACAAAAGTGCAGGCACAAAAAAATCTGATGCTATTTCTTAGCAAATTCAAATCACAAAAATAAACACAATATAAGAATTGTCAGGCTCTGGAACTATTAGTGTTTTTCTTTGTTATTCTAATCACAATTTATCTTTTATGTGATGATAAAATTAATTTTCTTGATAAAAATATCTCATTATTCTGACCTTAGTTCAAATTGATTTTTAACTATATATTTTGCTTCCATTTTCTTACTTTCTTTTTTATCCCATCCATTTCAATTAAGGATGGTAAAGACAAACATAAGTAAGCAATTATAGTACACTGTGGTATTGTATTATTTCACTTTCTATTGCAAAATACGTGAGGCTGGATACTTTATAAAGAAAAGAGATTTATTTAGCTCACACTTGTGGAGGTTGAAAGTTCAAGATTGGCAGTACCATCAATTCAGTCTCTGGTGGGGACTGGACATCTCACATCATAGCTGATGGCATCATTGTGATTGTGAGAGATTCACACATGAGAGAGAGAGGTCACATGGCAAGGAAGGTAGAGAGTGTGGAGGGGTCATTTTTGCTCTTTTATTACAACTTCTGTGTGAGAACAAATCTGGATCCCATCAGAATCTCCTCACTCTTTCCCAAAGACAGGGTCCCCCAAACACAATTAACTCCCACTTTGCTTTACCTCTTAAAGGTTGCAGAACCTTTCAGCATCCCTATTCTGACAACTAAGCTTCCAACACATGACTGGGGGACAACTTCAAACCATATTGAAACCATAGCAGGTACTTGATATAATGTGATGTCAAATGAGCATTTTCCCCACCTGCCCTATGAAGGTGGGCTGAGACAACACATCTGGGTGATTTGATTTCTGAACAGTTTCTCATACCTTTTAAGCTTAGTGACGTCTGGACCTATAGTATGTCTGGTTTCACATCCAGACCCAAAACTGATAAGCTGCTTACTCTTATGGTTTAGATGTGAGATTTCCCCACCCCCGTCCCCCCCAAAAACCTCATGTGTGAGGCAATGCAAGAAAGTTCAGATGTGAAAGATTGGGTTAAGACAGTCTTAACCTAATAAGTTCATTTCTCCACTGATAGAGGATAACTGGTGGTAGTTACCTACACAGGTAGGGTGTGGCTGGAAAAAGTAGGCCACTGGGGGCAGGCCTTTGGGGTTTAGATTTTGTCCCTGGTGAGCAGAGCTCTCTCCCTCTTTATGCTTCTTAATTGTCACATCCTGAGCTGCTTTCCTTCTTCCACCATGATGTTCTGCCTCACCTCAGTCCCGGAGTGATGGAGTTGGCTGTCTTTGAACTGAGACCTCTTAACTGTGAGCCTAGAGGGCAATGTTTTGCAACCTTGTGTATAGATCTTTGCTTATACAATATGGTTTGAAAGGCATTGTTGAAAGACCTCAGGATTCCAAATCTTTCTTTAACTCATTATTATTAGAACTTCATTAGTATGGGTTAAAAGATAATGATTCTTGGAACTCACTTTTAGTACTTATTTTTTCAAGACAGTATGACAAAAATAAAACCTTCCATTATTGGTACAGGCAGAAATAAGTCCTCTTAATATTATTAAGGCTGATGTTTAGAAAGTTATGGAGCATAACAAGAGAAACCAGTTGGAATGAGATTGAAGTGGATTCAAAGAAGAAGGAAAAACTGCACCTAAGAATGGAAGGCTTTTGTGAACCCTGATATTAAGGCTGCTGGATAGCCTGGGGTGGGCTTGAGAGCTGCATGGTCCTGAAGAGAGGGGAGGTAGATTACCTGCAATGCATAGGATGAACTCCTCACCCCCCTTTCTACTTCCAGGAGTAAAAGACCAGCAAGAGAAAAAGCACGTTCCTCTGTTTCTTACAATAGAAAGATGACCTGGATTCCAGTTCTCTTTTTTATTGACTCTGTTATCTTGAGAAGGTCATTTAACTCCTCTGAGCATCAGTGTCTGCACTTATAAAATGGAGATGACATCCCTTGGAACACTGTCACATTGGTCACATGAGTTAATAGGTGTTGAGCTTAGTTCATACAATGAGCAGGCAGTACTGTAATAACAATGGCAGTGACAGTGATTTTTATATCATTATCTTAGAGCACAAATACCCATAAGATAAGGATGGAAGAGGAACTGTTTTTCTAGTGCTATTATTGTACCTGTGCAGTGGACTGGATGCTTATATCTCTCTCCATTTCAAATGTTGAAATACCCCCAAGATGGTGGTATTAAGAGGTGAAGTGTTTGGGAGGTGATTTTGTGCTGAGTGGAGCCCTCAGGAATGGTTGCTGTGTTTTTATGAGAGGCACCAGAGAGTTCCCTAGCCCTTTCCATCATGTGAGGACACAGAAGGAGTTGGTTGATTATGAGGAAGTGAACCTCACCAGACACGGGATTTGCTGGCTCCTTGATCTTGGACTTTCCAGCTTCCAGAACTGTGAGAAATAAATTCCTGTTGTTCTATCTAGTCTATGGTAGTTTGTCAAAGCAGCCAAAACAGATGAAGACACAAAAGTGGAAAGCAATATGTATGTCGGGCTTATGAACAATATATATCACTTCCATATATTATTATTCACAAATTATATATAACATATATTACCAATATATAAATATATGAGTGTGAATGTACACAGCCCTGTGCAGCATCACAGGGTATATGAGAAAAACAAAAGATGACTATCATCCCCACACGATTTGCAATTGAGAAGGCAAGACAAAATAGCATTCATATATTCAGAGAAGAGTCCGTGTAAACAGAAGTCTTAGACAAGGTCCTAAGAATAGGAAACAATTGATTTGTATGTTGAATATTTGAAAAAATTCAGATTGCATGAGGGAAAGAACTAAAGGAGGAATGTCCAGGTTGAGAATGGCCTAATTCAGGACAATGGATGGTGTGGACAGACAACCAGGCATGAGGTGACAAGTTAGGGCATAAACCATGGTGAGAAAAATGACTGTACCACATGGAGCCAGATATGCAAATGATTAAGAAACGAAGGCAAAAATTCTCATAAAACCAGAAATACTGGACCAGATACCTTCATAAAAATGAAATTTAAGCTCCTGAGTTTTGGAGGAATAGCAAACATTGGCAGAGCACTGACAATGATAACAATCATTACCCTAGGAAATAAGTCACAGCAAAGATGGTTTTTGTTTTCCCACAAATACATGTCATCACTTGATATCAGAACAACCCCTTTGAAGGGGAAAAAGGACTATGGAAAAGAGTAATTGCACATTTGGCAACATAATGGTCTCTTTACTTTTTTTTTTTTCTGTATTGATTTCCAAATAGAGCTGGCTAATGCAAATTACAAACATATCAGGGCATTTCATAAACATTCCACACAATTCCAGGACAACTCAGAGCCAAAAGCAGAGCCAAAAGTCTGGTAAATAAAATGTCATATTACCTCTTAGAACAGCTGAGAGAGAGCTCCAAACTGCTTTTATTCTCAGAACTGATGCTCCCACACCATGGAAGCCCACCCTGAAATTAAAGGAAGTCAGTGTTTGATCTAGTCTACCTGATGCAGCCAAGAACCAGGTTTTCCTGTTCTTCCTGAATCCCACAGGGAGGAGGAAGTGCAATAAAGGAGAAAAATGATTTTAATGGAATTGAACACAAGCCCATTCCAACGCTGGCCATGTTCAGGGATCAGAAGCATTGATTGGAAAGACAGAGGTGAAATGGCTTGCAGAGAAATAACAGTGAGAGTTAATTTGGCTTTACCATCAGTGACATCTTTGTTTTGATCCAGTCTCTTGGTTTAGTAATGGAGCTAATTTAACTTACACAAGAATAAAACTGATAATTCATTTATTGGTTATATGATCATTTAAAATAGATAGCAAGTATTTAAAATATCACACAAGAAACAGATGAGAAATTAGGGGAAATGGCATTGCCTTTTTTCCAGGGCAGGTTCAGTAACATGAAAAGACTTTTAAACATGTCGAAATTCAACAAGAATTTCATCCTTTGAGACATAGTTTGATTAAACATCCAACATTGCTTCTTTTAGGAATTGAAGAGAAAAAAATGGAAGCACTTACAATGTGATATGGAATTCATGAGTGCTTATGAAAAAGATTGTTATTTTTGAGTGTACATCTTCTATAAGCACTGAAATTCTCACAAACTTATGACTCATCCTTTCCATTTTTGAACTGCAATAAAGAACCCATGCTATGTTGTTTTCTAAGAACACAGACCAATTTCTCACTCATTTATCATCAATAAACAATTATTGAGCAATAGGCATTATTTGACTTTTGAAAAAAATTTTATTTGTTCTAATTAGTTATATGTGACAGTAGAATGCATTTTGATAAATTATACATAAATGGAGCATAATTTCTCATGTTTCTGATTGTACATGTTGTAGATCACATTCGTCATGCGGTCATATATGTACATGAGGTAATAGTCTGTTTCATGCTATTATCCTTCCTATATCCATAACCGTTTCCCTTCCTTCGCTCCCCTCTATCTAGTCTAAAGTAACTCTATTCTTCCCTAGTGCCTCCTACCCATGTTGTAAATTAGCATCCGCATATCAGAGAAAACATTTGGTCTTTGGTTTTTTGGGGATTGGCTTATTTCACTTGGCATAATATTCTCTAACTCCATCCATTTACCAGCAAATGCCATAACTTCATTCTTCTTTGGGACTGAGTAATATTCCACTGTGTATATATACCACAACCTAAAAAGAGGCCAAGTTATGCAACAACCTCCACATCAAACAGTGCCTGCAACTTTTTTAGGAGTTTCTATGGATTCCATTAGGTGGAATCCTGCAGAAGTGAGTGACTCTGTGGGTACGTGTGACGCCAGATGTTTCAGTTCCTGGATTCTGTTCAGATTTTCTTCCTAGCTGCTGCTATAGTAGAGATGAGCACATTCTATCATCTTGAACCCTTGAAATTTAGTGCAATATTTTTTTACTATTTTAGATTTCTGGCAAACTGAATCACCAGCAATATGTTAGTGATAAAATAAGAGGCGGTGATTTTGTTGGTAGAGAGAGAAGGTGATTGAAAAACATGACTGTAGTGTTTAAGACAGGACCAAAACCCAAACCAAAACAGGTCTGGGTACAGAAGAGGCAAAAGTAATAGTGATATAATCAGAAATGCATGGAGTACCTAATAGTAAAAGCATGAGCAAGAGAGAGGGAGAAGGGGCTGGGGATGTAGCTCAGTTGGTAGAGTGCCTGCCTTGCAAGCACAAAGCCCTGGGTTCAATCCCCAGCACCGCAAAAAAAAAAAAAAAAAAAGCTTTAAAAGAGAGAGATGAGAGAGAGTCAATATACACAAACACAAATTTCTTTCTTCTTTCTTTTTTTGATAAATTACTTATGTCACAACCTTTCCCTAGTAACAGCCTCTCACTGGGTGATGCCATAAAATCATAAATCCATCTGATACGCCGTATCCCTAAACTCAGCCCTACTGTCAACCTATGATAAGACAAGCAGAAGCAGCTCCAGGGGACAGCAATGAGACCAATTCATTTTCCCAGTTAGGGATAATGATCTTCCAAAGGGTCTACCTTATCAAAAACATCCAGGCAGAACCAATCTCTTCCCTCCAATTAAGCTTTCATTTTTTGAAATAAGATCACTGAAATATGACTGAGTTATGGGTTGCCTCAAATATGGATATGAGTATGTACAAATTCAATCCAAATTGCAGGGACACATCTGCAAAGAATGTTTTGGGGCAAAAGTCTCCTGGGAGCTTGCAGAGAGCCGAATTCAATGTCAGGCAGTGCTTGTTGGAACTGTTGGTGTGAGAGCTTAGTTCTCAACAGGCTGAAAGGAAATTTCTATTTCAAAATTACAGATTTACCTATAAGGAGATCCTATGGCATAAAATCAAGTATAGCCCATAGAAGTTACAAAGGAACAATTTAAATGGCACACTAAGGCTGTTTTACTGAAAAGAAAAACATCTTTATCACTCATTTGAAAATTGAAAGATGGTTCAGGAGTCAACACATTTTTTAAATCCATTTCACATGCTGTAAGAAAGCTTAAGCTGCTTTACCTTCTACAAAGTGCACTGTCTCTGATATTTTGAGTAAGATCTTACTGCCTGGCATGTAGCTAAACTCTTATCTCTCTGTTCGTCTACTCTCCCCAGACTGCAGCATACACACGGAGTCTAAACTGAAAACTCATCTTAAGGCAAGTGGACAAAGTCAACAAATCTAGCATTTCCTTTTACTGTGACACAGGATTTCTCCTTGCCTGGTGAATATCCTTGAACTTGTGCCAAATGAACCATTCCTCTTAGTGCCTTATCTCTCTGGAGACGAGGACAAACTACACACTGCTACAATGTTTGCTGAAGTTTCAAGGAAAAAAAAAACTATCCACAGCAGGAAGACATCCTCACTTTCACCCCTCCTAGTGGAACATCTGGAAAGGAAATTAGGATAGTGCCAAGATGGTGTGAAAACCATGGACTGAAGCACTTCTGTGCATTGGCAAATTCTCTCGAAAATGAATCTTCCCACAAAATCTTACGCTTCTACAGTCTTATGATCATCACTCCTGTGAAGAAACGGAATTATTGTTTTTATTGTGGCGATTGCAGACAATAAAATGTGACATTGGCTTCTTTCCTAGGAACTGGCAACAGGGACAGAATCTCAAAGTCATTTCACTCTACTTTGAATCTTACTTGGTTTCCACTTCTTATGGGACAGAGTAATGAAAGACATCTGTAATATGAAGGTCATGTTGACCTTAAATTTTGATAAATGGGCAACAGAAAGATTCATGTGTCCTGGAGTCATGGAGGTTACAGTCTTTTTTTAAAAAAAAAATACATGTGGAACTGATTTTAATCCATATTTCTTTGGTCTGGTTTTGGTTTTATTTGTTGGTTTCTAATAGCTCAATAAACATTGATTAAGTTATTAGGGTGCTCCAAACATGATTGTAGATACTGAGAATGTAAAGATGATTGTCCGTTCAAGGTTCTTCCCTCATACAGTTAATAGGACCACAGCTGCAATCATTCATAAACTCACAACAGCGTGGGAATATGTGGGAAAAAGCAAGCATCAGACTCAAAAGACGAGTGCTTGGGTCTGGATGCTGACTGAGGCTGTCATTTGTATAAAGCAGGACAGCAAAGTTTGAAGTTGTATGTTAGAATCTGTGAGTATTCTTCAGAGAATGCATGCACTTACACTCAGCATTTACTAAGTGACTACCATGAAGTCTGATTATCTCAAAATTTATTTATGAAGGAAGACAAAACCTTATAACACAGTAAAAGTAGTATTACAATAAAAATGTGAGTGCTTCTTGTGGTCTGAATGTTTGGGTCATCTCCAAAATTTATACACTGAACCTTAATCCCCAAGGAGATGCTATTTGAAGGTGGGGGACTTTGGGAGGTGATTCAGGCTATTATCCTTTAAAATTGGGGCTGGTGCCCTCAAAGAGAGGCCCCAGAGAAGTCTCTTTTCCACCATGTGAAAAGACAGAAGACACCATCTATGAAGTAGAAGGCAGGTGCTCATCTGTGTCATCCTTGGAGAAAAGCACAGTAAAACACCATGTCATGCAAGTGCCCCGTCCCATTTTCAAAAACCTAACCAAGTTAAGGAAACAAGAAGAGTGAGTCTGGACCAGAATGTTCAGACACATATTATCTTAAAGAACACTGCCTTTCTCTCAGGTGTGCTAGGACTTAGGGCAAGTTAGTGTTACCTGTAGAGAGTTGTTTTCTTGCATGCATGTCACACTCCTTGGGATGCTGATCATGTACAAACAAAGTTTGCTAAGACAGTTATTTAACTGATTTTGTAGCTTAGCTTTTAAAACCCAGCACTCTGTGGCAACTCACATGAATCTGAGCACTGTGGGAAGGGAAATGTTCATTCCGTAGACTGCCACTGGACAGAATCATGAGGGATAGGAGGCTCTATCTTTTGGTGAAGCACTACAGGTATCCAGCCACTGGGAGCAACAGAGGTGCACCTGTCTGGCTGATCACCAGTGGACTGTCTCTGTAAGAATTTTCCAATAAACATTTTGTCTTACCCCATCTCCAGGTATCTTTCTTGGTCTCTTGGCAACCTATCATTGCTCTAGCACAGCTGATCTATGGTTGTTAATATTAGCAGATATTGAATCTGCTGGTATCTTGATTTTGGACTCCTCAGCCTCCAGAACTGTAAGAAATAAGTTTCTGTTGTTTATAAGTCACCCAGGTTACAGTATTTTGTTATTGCTGGTCAAATGAACTACAACAGAGTTTTGGGAAAGGAATGAGAAAGCTTCACAATGGCTCTTTACATATGTTCTGGAAATCCAGTAACTGTAAGATTATTAAATTTCCAGAGAAGAGGCACTTATCCACTTAGCAAATACTCAGTAAGTATCCTTTAAAGAGCAGGTATTTTCTAGGTAGTATATATGAAGTACAGAGCAATGCAGAAAAGATGCTTGGTTTCTCAGAAAGTTTACAATCTAATGGAGAAAGACAGGTAATAAACTAATTTACAAATTAGAATGATTTCCAATTGAGATAAAGCAATAAAACAACAAAAATATGATACTACAAAAAGTAACTAAGGAGATGTCAACTGTTCAGATAGGATTGCTATGAAAGGCCAACTACAGATGTGTTAATAGAAGGTTTGGTGTTTAGCAATGTCTAAACGACTTTCCTCTGGATGGTTGCAAGTTTTACTTATAATTCATGCAATGAAGAACTAATCTGAATGCATCATTTAAGAATTGCCCATGTGATATCACAGAATGACCTTCCTCTTCGTACATCTGGAAATTGCAATGTTTATGAAAATATTTGAAGCATTTGATGATGAACTATCAAGGCTTCTGGGCTCTGTCCAGAACAGATTGTAGGACATGACTCACAAGAAATAATTGGGTAAGGAGATTATAGGATCAGTCCCAGCAAGTAATGTAAAAAGGTGAGGAAACCTTCAGGAGGTGGAAGGTCTTGAGTCCCAGAGTGTGTGTGTTGAGGAGGAGGCAATTAGGGAAGCATGGATTAGCAGCCTATGTTGAGGCCACATTGGTTGGGGTAAAGTTTTCTCTTTATTTCCATAACTCTTACCTATGTAAACTGAGTGAATTATTGCCTGCCCCTTTACTCTTATAGATTAGAAAAACCAATGACAGGGGCCATGACCAGCAATGGCATGGATTTAAAATCAGCAGAGCCCAGGAATTGAGTAAGCCAATTGTTACAGTGATGACTAGTTGATCAGCAGGGTCTGATCTTGGCCTATCTGCGTATCTATGAGCTAGATAATAACTAAAAGCATGGTGGCTCCCCTGGGGATAGCAGTGACTAGCATGGAGTGTTTGGTGCTTTGGTGGATCAAAGGATGCCTGAAGTGGGGGAATGAGCAGGAGAAAACTTAGAATGCAACATTATAGGCCCTCTGCTTTGAGACCACTTCCCACCAAAATTCACCTAGAGTCAGACAAGCTAAAACCTTGATTGTTTGTTCTACCTGAGACATGTGAATAATAATGACATTTGACAATCACATAATCCTCCAAGAAATGAAAGTTGTATGAATAACAGCTAATTGAAAATATTGGTATGTGAGAATATAATTACAACATAAAAATTTCAAAGGATGGGTAAGCATCTAAATAACTATAGCCAAACATACCCTCAAAAGATGAAGAATTAATTCCAGAATTCTTCCAGAAGATAAAAAAGGGGATCAAGACATAAAAGAATAAACTGAAATGTGAGGAAGTAGATATGGAAACGTGAGCATTTGTGCAATTGGAATTCCATAGGAAGAGAAAAAATGAGTAGGCAAACATTGGATGAAATAATGATTTCAGTTTTCCAGAATTAAGGAAATGGCAGTGATTAAAGAGTTTCAAAAAGTGCTAACCAAGTGGATAAGGGAAAAAAAGCATAAATACATCATAGGGAAATTCAGAAATAACAAAAACAAACAGAAAATTTTTCAATTTTTTTCAGGAGTAATATAAATTACCCAATGGAGAAAAATCAGATTATATAAATTACCTATTATTCTATAATTCTGGGTAATAAACTACCACAAAAAATCTCCCTAGTAAAAAGCATTAAGGACTTTTGACTTTCAGATGAACTGAAGATTGATCTGGGTTGCATTCAGCTGGCTGATTCTAAGCAGCTCTATTTGCTTTGTATTGGTTGTTTTCTAATCTACTTTGCATTTATTCCTTTGTGATCTAAGGTGAATGGGCAGAAGCAACTACAGTAAACTTTTCACAGTGATGGCAGAAATGCAAAAAGGAAAGTGGAAATATGGAGACCTTGTGAGTTCCAACCTGTACTTACAGGTTTACTGTAGTTTCTTCTGAGGTCGTACTCTCTGATTTCGATCACATTCCATTGACTGGCATCAGTCATATGGTCCACACCAAATTCAAGGGACTCTAGAGTATGCTCTGATTTTTGTGTGAGGAATTGCAGTTATATGCAAAAGACATGGTCAGGGAGAAAATGAAGAATTGAAGCAAGTAGTACTACTTTCCACTGAGACTTTTAGTGGACTCAACAGAATCATGGGATTTCAGAATGCAGTAGAAAATTATGCTCTAAATGATAAAAGCAATGAATACTGAACCTAGAATGTTATATCTGGTTAAACCAAAATTAATATGCAAATATATATTGAAAATGTTATCAAGAATAAATAAACATACAAACGTCCCTTCATTTTTGAAAAAGTACAGGAAAAGAAGAAAATTCAGGACAGCTATTAGGGATGTAGGGCAAATAAGGTGAGGCAATATATCTGTACATTTTATGATTGTCTAAATAGCTAAGAATGAAATATATTATGTGTCTATAGTCATCCATAATTAAAGGAGTTGTACAATTGTCCTCTCTGCAATGATGGAAATATTTAATACCTGCTCTCTCCAATATGGAGAGAATTATTACTGGAGAATTATTTAAGCTACTGATTACTTGAAATGAGATCAAAAACTAAATTTAAAATTTTTAATTAATTAATTAAAACAATTAAGATACATGTGGCTAGTGGCACTGTTTTGGACAGCACAAGAGTTAGATGGCAGTAGGAAGTGGGGGCATCATAAATAGAATAAGTTGAGGTGAGAATGTGCTAAGCAAATACTAGTCTTAACCCTGGACATGATACAAGTATTGATATGCTTAATACCTGAAAAGTGAATAGGAATATGCATATAGAATTTAATAAGTAGCCAAGAATGAAAGAGAATGGATAAAATATAAATTCACTGAATAACAATCTCCAATAGGATGCAAACAAGGGAAAGAAGCCAAGTAAGTGTAACAAATAGAAAACAGGACCTAAGATGCAGAAATCAGTCTAATTATAATAGTTATTTTAATAATTCTAAAGAGGTAAAATGAATCAAAGTAATTCAGATTTGATTAAAAATTAATCTATCCTATGTGATGCCCCCCCAAAATGAAGCATAAATATTGACAAAAAGAGGATGAGAAAATATAATAGTACATAGTCTCATCACTCAAAATTTTTTTTTTGTTCTGTCTACTGAACCCAGGGCCCCATGCATGCTAAATAGGCACTCTCTTCCTGAGCTATACTCCCAGTCCCTCAAATAAAGATTTTTTAATACAAAACGTTATAAAGAAAGGTTTTACCTTCAGCCTTAATAAAGAAATACTCCTGATATTCTGAGATTGAAGTAAACATTTGTCATTTTTTTCTGTCCTTCCAGTCTCTGAATTCTCTCCCTAAATTTGTCTGTCTTTCATTGTATGGCACAAATGTCAGATGCTCTTCAATTCCTCCTTGAGTTCTTCCTCTTTGTGCTCCACATTAGAGAAGGCAGGGATGCAAAGAAAGAGGGCATGTAGGCTGCACTTTGCAGATGGGTAGTAGAGGTTACATTGGGTTGGAGAGGCAATAATGAAAGCAGTTCCCATGGCAACGTCCACTCTTTGTCCTGCATTGACTGAATTGGCAATACAATTGCCTGTTTCAAGATGCAGTAGTGTTTGGGGAAATTTTCTTGGTTTGGGATTCTCAAACCAGACTCTCTGACTTCTCTTTTTGCTTTTTCCTTTGACATGTCCCAATACTTCCACATTATGATCTGAACTTTTCTTTTTCTTTTTAATGAAATATGTTTGTATTTAGATAGGTCATGATTAGTTTGTTTCTTGCAACCAGAAACTCCATCTGATATGAGTGATTAAAAATATCCCATTTTGAAAACTCGTTTTACTTTAGTATTTGGAAGATGTGGACAGCCATACACTGAAAGTGAGAGAAGTTCCTGTGTTTTATGCTTTGTATCTGGGTAAGATGCTAAGGTTTTCATGACAGGTACATGGATTGTCTTACAAAAGGACTCTTCTCCAACTGCTAATATTCTCATTTCTTTCAGATAACTATATATTCTGGAAGTCTTAAGGTTTATGTAAGCCTCATTATTACAAATAGCAGGAATATTTCAGTTTGGGAGAAAGCCCATTTGTAATTTAAAAAATTCTGATTAGTTCAACAAAGGTATTTTGATGAGCATTTTGAAACCCTTTCCAAATCAATAGGAAAGCAATTCATTTGTATTGCATTCCTTGATTACATGATAAAGCTTAGTAATGGTAAGTGTCCTGAGTCAAGAAGTGATGTCTGCTCACCACATGGCATCTTTGAAACCTGCCATTTCATCTGGAAGGGTTAAAGCACCTTGTCAAGGAGCTGATCATAGGAATTAATGAAAATTAAGCAATAGAGCTTTTTAACAACACCTTTGCATGTTTAATAAGGAAAGGAAATGTTTAAATTGCTTCACTTCACTTCCTCAGTCTGAAAAAATACATAAAAATAAAAAATGGAGTTAAATGGGATTGAAGTGTGACTAAATTCATTGCTTCTTTTACTATTGTACACCTATCATACCAATAGTGGTAAAAACTACTACTACTATCCAAGATTGGTGGAGATGTGTCAATGCAGCCCCTCATACAGAAGGCTGGTGGAAGAGCCAAGCTTTTCAATTGTTTTAAACGGTGATTATTATTATCTATTAATTTCATATGTTTATAACTTCTGTCCAGGAATTTCTTCTCTATGAATTTATTATACAGAAAATTTGCCACAAGTGCAAAAAGATAAATGATGCCACTGGTGACAGAATGAATATTGGTTAGAATAAAATGGCCAGGTTGTTGACCAATTGTACATTAAGATAGTCCTCTCTACAAGGTAATATTACCAAGGTCTTATGAAGAATAAAAGAGGTCCACGGAGATTGAAAAGATACTCATGATCCAACATTAAGCACAATAAGGTATAAAACACATACCATGATCTAACTGCTTATTTTTTCATTATGTGAAAATGACTTCAATGGATTTAGGTCAAATTTGGGGAATATGATCAATAAAAGATCTTCAGAACAAAAAAAAAATTACCTTTAAAAAGATTGCTATTGGAGGAAAGCATTTGAAAGAGAGAAACAGTAACTCACCAGAATAGGTACAGCTGTTCATTTATGGTGAGATGAAAATATTTTAAAATTAGATTGTGATGCTGATTGCAGTGGTGCGTGCCTGAAGTCTCAGTGGCTCGGGAGGCTGAGGCATGAGGATGGTGGGTTCAAAACCATCCTCAGCAAAAGTGAAGAGCTAAGTAACTCAGTGAGATTCCTGTCTCCAAAGAAAGTACAAAACATGGCTGGGGATGTGGCTCAGTGATTGAGTGTCCCTGAGTTCCATCCCTGGTACCCCCATCCCCCCCAAATTTAATTTGTAACTTTGTGAATTAAAGCCACCAAACTGTGCTCATGAGGGAAAAAAAGTATGCTACCTGAATTACATTTAAATAACATTGTAGAAGAAGAAGGAGGAAGAAAACCAGGAGGAGGAGGAGAAAGAGGAGGAGGAGAAGGAGAAAGAGGAGGAGGAGGGAAAAGGAAAACAAAAAAAACAAAGATGAGGAGGAGGGAGAAAGATCAGGGAAAGGAGGAGGAGGAAGCATTGGAATCTTATGGAGGGTTGTGACAGGGAAGTTTTGCCTTTCACTGTCAATATGCTAATGATAGATCAATATCTGTGTTTAGTGATATTGCTCTAGAAATTTATCAGCCAGAGCATGAGTATTTACATCATTGACCTTGGCAAACACTAAAACTCAGTTAGTTACCTCCTTCCTTCCTTTTTCTCTTTCTCTCTTTCTCTGAGATCTAGTTGTTAATCTGTGACGACCACATCACTGGCTTCTCATCATCAGAGTCACAGGCAGTTGGCATTTGTAAAGGTAGCAATAGCCATATACATTCACATCCATGCTCCAATACTGTGTTAACTCTCCTGCTTTTTATCATACAGATCTTTCTTGTTCTTACATTTCACATAACGTGTATTGCTACTTAGATCTGCTGAGGAGGAAGTGGCAAACACCCATGTAGTCAAGTAACCCAAAGCACACCAAGGGGTATAAATCTCAAGGATATTCCGGGTTCTGCTGTTTTGCTGATACGCATAAGGGTCCAGTGTTCTGAAGCACAGCAGTACACATCCTGAGGTTGAGGACAAATTTTTGCACCTACAATTTCTGCCATCATTGGTATCACCATGAAAGTGTCAAAAAGCTTCTGGTATTGGAAGTAGCATATACTGTACCTGGGAATATTGGTAGGGCCCATTTATTGACAAGAAAAGCTGACAGTGTTGAATAAGAGAAGGTTCTGCCATAGGTTTGATTTCAGTATAATCACCCACGCTACTTGAATCCTATAATCTAGTAGATGGATGGTATTTTTTAGTCTATAATGATCCTCTTTGGAGTCTCTGGCAAGCTTCAAGATGAGTGCGAAGCACAAACACCTATATTCTGGAGTTAGGCCATGTTATCCTCATCAGGGAAAGACTATCCACTGGAAAACACATCTCCTGGTTTCTTTTAGATCCTATCATACATATAAGTGCCTGACCACAGAACCTCCAAATGAACTAAGCTGCCCATCATAAAGTAGGTATTGTCAGAAAAAAGGGTAAGAAGGTCAACAGTTTGTTTTATAATGAAAGTGTTACATTTGTGCATTAAACCACAGCAGGTCTGGAGGGCAAGAGTAAATCGCAGGAACAGATAATCTAATCCAGGTTCCCTCTTTCTGCTGAATGCCATCCTCACAATTCACACTCAGGACCTCACTTGAAATTCTCTATGTCCACAGGTGGAGGAACAAAGGACTTGAACTATTTTCAGAAATGTGTTGCTCCTGTTTGTATTAGGAAGAGATTATTGTTACTGCATTACAGCCTCACTAAGGAAGTGAGCCTTTCCGTGGTTAGAGCTGCAAGCATGGTGGTTGGTCAGCCCCTTTTCATGGCGAGACATCTGTCCTGAGGTATGAAATGACACTGGATCCTGGGAAGTAGCAATTGTTTAGCTGATGGGTCATAGACCTGGGTGGAAATGATAGATGGTTCTAGGGAAGGATGTGTGGATGGACCTACAGGAGGAGAACAAATTATGTGAATCAGTGTCTTTTCCAGTAAATCCTGGGACAGAGCATCCATTAGGGCAGAGATCATTCAGATGAATTAGACAAAATAGACTATCCTGGGTATATTATCTATGCTGTGTATCAAATCACTTTAACAGTTTCCCAGTTGGCTCATGACAAGACCAGGGTAGTCATTACAATGTGCATGTAGGCTACACATGGGTTAAGGTATGAGAGATCCTTTTTGATGAGGTGAATCCATTCATTTCATCTGACCAAACCTGCAAGCAACAGAGACTAACAGTAAGCCATTGATACAACATCATTTGTAGGGATGACGACCAAACTACCTAGCTGACTACCTTAAAAGGGTCAGTTATTTAGCTTTTTCTGGAAGTATGGCTAGATGAATAGAATTCTGATCATTTTCTGAACTGGAGTTACATGGGAAACTCAAGTGTGGGGATCACAGGAATTTACCATCATTGCTTCGACAAGAGTATCAGGGCTTCTCAGTTTACATATTGGGCAATCTGCCTAAAGTTTCATTTGAATATAAGTGTCTGGTGATATGGAAAAAAATCATACATGCTTGATGTTTGAAATTCTCTAACAAATAACCCAGTAACTCTGAGTACTAGGAACACTATGAGAGGGTGACTGCTAGGGTGGGGGCCAATCCAGGGGAGCAAATGAATCTATCAGGAAATTATTATAGGACATAGGAAGTTTGCTTTCCTTCTTTTCAAATCCTACAACTGCAGTAGACAATTATGTAAAGTCTTGTGCCTTCTTATACTATAAAATTGAACCCATTGCATTTCCTTTTTAGTAATTCTGAACCAACAGTCCCAAGAATGGCTTCCAGGCTTGAGCTCATACATAACAAATATGTGGCAGAAGCTTTTCAGTCTCTGGTTCTCAATCCCATTGTGTGTATGTATAAAATTTGAATGACATTTTCTGTCCTTCTACTCTGACCTGCTTATTGCCATTTTCAATTAAGATAATAGATGTAAGAGCACTCTGACAATCATTAAATGAATGAATTACATTATTATTCATTAGTATTGTTCTTGGGCTCATTGTTACAAAAGTTTTGTGGTTATTCAGATAGTTTTTAATGTGAGTCAACTTAAATTTTTCATTATAAAATTTCCTAAAAGTATTGTTTCTCAGAAACATTGCATTGTAATATAGATATGAGATATATTTGCAAGTAAAGAAAACCAATCTTATCTCTCTTAGACCTAATTTTATTGATTGTCCTCAGGACTAGTGAAAACCTAGATGACAAAGTTTAAGGACTAGACAGATCAAGGGAAGCAGGAAAGAATCTGAAATAGCTTGACAGCATTTATCAGTGTTTCTGCAAAACCAAGTACCACCAATCAAAAGAAGATGATTTTCAATATATATAACTCCTTGTATAAAACAGTCACCCAACAGTCCAAATGGTCTTTGGTTAAAAACTCTGTAGGTCCATACTGTGCATACTTGCTAGATATTAGATATTGTCTGCCTTATTCCTCATGGTCTTGCATTTCTAACTTTGGCTCAAGGATCCATTTAACACCAAGTAATTAGAAGAACGTGGGTCACTTGGCTCCATGATTGGAGGAAGCTCAGGGAGATTGCACCTAGGAGCTTCTCTAATAAGAGAAATCTCCAATCAAGACGAGCCATAAAAGGAAATTGAAGGGTTAATAGTGAAGGATGGAATTTTGAACAGTCAACATGACAAGCATTCACAAAAATATGTTATTTTGTTCCTATATAGGTTTTTCAAGTGTATTTTGGTAATTGAATTATCCGTTATTTCTCTGAAGTACAAAATGTAATGCTGAGGTGACAGATAAATATGCAAGACATGGAATTTTAGATGCTAATATTTATGTGCACTAATTTAATCAACATTATTTCACTGAGCAACCAAACATTAAAATTTAATAAGACAAGGCACAGAAATACATGTGACAGATAATATTTATCATGTCTGTTTCAGAGATGGAAACCTCCTTTAATCTGAATAAAGAGACGAAATTCCAAGGGGAGTCAACACATTTGTAAGTCTAGAAGACATGTAGAAGTTTTCGTAGAGTTTTGCATATATGGGTTAATGATATACAAAGAATAAACTTTCTTTCTACAGTAAAATGATGTCTTTTATCTTATTTCCATGGTTATAAAGGATTGGCATTAATCATCTGATACCCCTGTGACAATAGAAATCTGGGCTAATTCTGCCAGGTTCCAACTGAGTCTCCAATAATCAGAGTAGGTTCCTAAGTGGTCCAAACTGATCCTCACTGCCCAAGCCAGCGGGGAGGTTGGTAGCTAAAGGGCTAAATCAAAGTATTCCAGGATTGAAAGCTAAAGACCAATCACCATAGAGAATTAAAAACAGGTAATTAATAAGGTAAAGGTGGGGAATTAGGTTGTAGTCAGAGGACTCAAGAGTTAGCCACAGAATAGATTGGAATTTAAAAGAAGAGAGAGGTAAGAACAAGCCCTGGACATTGACCCGCAAAGCCAGCACTTCACCTTTAGGGGCTGGGAAATCAATCACACATTGGCCTGTTGGTTATTCGTGCAGGTCAGAGTCACACAATATGAATCTTTCACAATCTTTTGCTATTCCTGCTTCCAAGCTGCTTTGAATATTTGAGGGACCAACAACAGAGTCCAAATAAAGACACATATACAAGCTATCTAAATATTTAAAACTATATATCAAACTATTAAAGAATATTAAACTGTTAAATATCTTCTATCTGCTCATTGACAATATGGCTTTGCAATAAAAAAGAGAAAAGCTATGGTTTGATGAGAAGAAAAGTAGACAAGATATAAATTCTGACTGAATTAAACTTTATCATGCATAACAGGGTACACTATCAATGGAACTGCAATGTTTAAATGAGTAAAGACATATAATTTATAAGTTATTATGAAATTAATTTATATTATTTTTTTTCTTGCCTGATCATGGCTTACAATAGATACTTTTAGATACTTATTATATTTTTGAGAGTAGTGATATGATCAATAACAAAATATAATTTTGTTTAAAGTGTTTAAACTTTGAAAATGATATAACAGTATAATTAAAGTGAATGTAAAAAAACAAAAAATTTCTTGCATTTCTGTTAATTTCATCTCAAATAATTTAAATTTGTCTAGTAAATATTAAAGTAAAATTGATTAATAATTAAGGCATATCAATTATAAAATTTATTTAAGTAAGTATAAATTAAGACTTCTCCAAAACTTTTATGAATTCTCATAGAATATCTGTAACAAAAGGGGAGTTCTTACAATTCTAGTTTTCAATATCTGATATGATTAGTGATTTAAAGAACTGATATTATGCAACATGTTATGGGTATACTGACATAAGTACAGATTTAAGAGTAACATGAATTAATATTAAAAATGTTTATGGGTCATCTTGCACAGCTGTTGCACATATTCTATTAAACTATTGGTATCTTTGAGCTTGTGAATTGGAATTCAAATAAAAGGAAGAAAATGGATACTTGACATCCTGGGAAATGATGCTTCATATGAAAACAATATTAAATTCATGCTCACTGAAAACAGAATTTGAAAAGGATTTCTACCTAGACCAAAGCCTTCTAACATCCAAATCTGTTCTTCGTCTGTTTCCTGCATGGAAATTGTGACAGATAGCACTCAGATATTAGTACATTCTGTTTATGACCATAGGGAAAGATTCGAAGAAATACTTCTTGGGCATATAATGGTGTTAGCCAAGGGAGCAGTTTAAGGGCTCTGGGTCACACTATACCAGTTCCAAACACCAGATCTTAGTGTTACCAATCAACTTGGGTTGCTTCTTTAGTTCAATCAGTGATAGAAATCACAAAAAAGCAAAGGACAGCTCTTTTCAATTTTTTTCTGGCTCATTCTGATGATACCTGCTCTCAGCATTACCAGCTCATCTTAGTGTTCTTTTGCTCAATTCAAGATAGAAATCACGAAGAGGCAAGAATACCATTCCAAGGAGGTATAATTGGTACTTATAAGGGAGAGATTGTATAGGTTAGGGTCCCTAGACTGCTGTCTGGGGACCCAGGGAGCAAAGCTTAAATGACAAAAAAGGGTGGCTTGGGCAGGCCCACAGCTAGCTGTTGCATATGATATCAGGGTTTCTACACATGTCAGTTCTCTGCTTTCAGTACTGGGGTTTGCATTTGACATGGTGATCTGTCCAAGTGCATTGGGTTTGCTGTGCTCAGTTTGCTAAAAATGAAAGAGGCACTCACTACCTCTACTCCAGGAAAGTCATATATCAGTCAAGTTCGGGCCTATTGCACCCAGAAGTGTTTCTTGAAAATCTTAGAGAGGAGTCAGCACCTCCTGAACCTAGTCACTGGTAGAAAGAATTGTTGGAACTCAGTGTGCCTTTGGCAGAATAATTTGGTGGAGGAACCAAGTCCCTCCCTGTTCTTATTTAGTAAATGGAACTTTGTATTTGGTAACAAGTTAATGTTGTATATATGAGATATTTAGAGTCCTCTGAAGTGTGGGGTCTTGAGCAGAGGTTTCTCTGGTATGTGTCTTACACGACTACAAACAGGAAGAACAGCATCTATTTCTAGTCAATTTCAAGGGCTAGAGGTGCAGTTTTGATTCATGAAAAAAAGCAAAAAGCAAACCATCCAAAGATGATAGAACTTCAACTTTGTAGGGGAGAAATAAAAGCCCTTAATCATGCCAGTAAATGTCAATGTGTTGAGGTTTTAATTTGTAGCTGTACGTCCTGCATTTTGCTTCCTGGTCATGACCAAACATGATTAAGCATGTTGCCAGTTCTGTTGTATTTCTGCATCTTAGAACTTTTGCAAAGATCAAAGCTCACAAGAAGAACTCAAGCTATCACTAATTGCTGATGACATGATTCTATTTAGAGGATCCAAAAAGTTATACCAGAAAACTTCTAAATGAATTCATAAATGAATTCAGCATAGTAGTAGGATATAAAATCAACACTCATAAATATAATGTATTTCTATTCATAAGTGATGAATCCTCTGAAAGAGAAATTAGGAAAACCACTCCCTTCACAATAGCCTCAAAAATAAAATACTTGGAAATCAATCTAGCAAAAGAGGTGAAAGACCTCTACAATGAGAACTATAGAATACTAAAGAAAGAAATTAAAGAAAATCTTAGAAGATGGAAAGATCTCCCATGTTCTTGGATAGGCAGAATTAATATTTTCAAAATGGCCATACTACCAAAAGCACTATACAGATTCAATGCAATTCCAATTAAAATTCCAATGATGTACCTCATAGAAATAGAGAAAGCAATCACGTAATTCATTTGAAAGAATAAGAGACCCAGAATAGCCAAAGCAATCCTTAGCAGGAAGAATGAAGCAGGAGGTAACACAATACCAGACCTTCTACAATACCAGACCAGACCTTCACAATACTACAGAGCAATAGTGACAAAAGCATGGTATTGGCACCAAAATAGACAGGTAGACCAATGATACAGAATAAAGGACACAGAGACAAACCCATATAAACACAGTTATCTCATACTAAACAAAAGTGCCAAAAACATACAATGGAGAAAAGGTAGCCTCTTCAACAAACTGTGCTGGGAAAACTGGAAATCCACATGCAGAAAAATGAAAGCAAACCCCTATCTCTCACCCTGCACAAAACTCAATTCAAAATGGATCAAGGACCTAGGAATTAGACCAGAGACTCTGCACCAAATAGAAGAAAAAGTAGGCCCAAATCTTTATCTAATGTCTGCTTAGGACCAAACTTCCTTTACATGACTCTGAAAGCACAAGAAATAAAAGCAGTAATCAATGAATTGGATAGATTCAAACTAAAAAGCTTTTTCTTAGCAAAGGAAACAATTAACAATGTGAAGAGAGAGCCTACAGAGTAGGAGAAAATCTTTGCCACATGCACTTCAGATAGAGCAGTAATCTCCAGAATCTATAAAGAACTCAAAAACCTTTACACAAAGAATACAAATAACCCAATCAATAAATGGGTTAAGGAAATGAGCAGACACTTCACAGAAGAAGATCTACAATCTCTCCATAGATATATGAAAAAATGTTCAACATCTATAGTAATAAGAGAAATGCAAAACTACCCTAAGATTTCATCTCATCCCAATTAGAATGGCTATTATCAAGAATACAAGCAACAATAGGTGTGGCAAGGATGCGGGGAAAAGGGTACACTCATACATTGCTGATGGGGTTGCAAATTGGTGCAGCCACTCTGGAAAGCAGTGTGGAGATTCCTTAGAAAACTTGGAATGGAACCACCATCTGACCCAGCTATCCCATGCCTTGGCCTATACCTATAGGACTTAAAATCAGCATACTACAGTGATATAGCCACATCAATGTTTATAGCAGCTCAATCACAATAGCTAGATTGTGGAACCAATCCTCATGCCCTTAAATAGATGAATAGATAAAGGAACTGTGGTATATATACAATGGAATATTATTCAACCTAAAAGAAGAATAAAATTATGGCATTTGCAGGTAAATGTATGGAGTTGGAGAATGTCATGCTAAGTGAAATAAGCCAATCCCAACAAACCAAAGGCCAAATGATTTCTCTGATAAGTGGATGATAATACATAAACAGGGGGTGGGTGGGGAGAAGGGATAAGACAAGAATGGAGGAAAGATGAATTGTGCAGAGGAAAGTGAGGGAGGGGTGGGAGGAAGGAAAGATAGTAGAATGAGACAAACTTCATTACCCTATGTACATGTATGTTACACAAATAGTGTGACTACTTTTTGTACAACCAGTGAAATGAAAGTTGTATCCCATTTGTGAATGAATTGGAAAAAAAAAAAGCTTACAGACACTGATTAGCATATTTTGGGCTCCTGAAAGGGAGGAGAAAAGGGAAAGGGGAAAAGTATTTTTGAGAACAGTAAAATGGTAGAGAGAGATTTCCTGTAGCCTGGTAGGAAGATTTCATGTAGCCTGGTTGGAAGGTTCTGTGAAGGGTGCAGGGCTGAGATCAAGATCAAAGAAAGGATGGTTTTCTGGGCCTCTATGGACTTTGCCATGAAACGATCCACAATCTATTCCCGAATACAGTGCAGATATTGAAAGCCACTAAGTTTCAAGAATTCAGTAGACAGGAACAAGATCTAAATGATAACCAGCAAAGTAGCTGGAGAAGAGTCCTTGCTGTATATAATGTTCTGTTCTGCATAAGATGAAAGAGGCAAGGAGGGCTGTAGAATAAAAATGCCAGATATTGACTTTTCTGCCTTAGAGGCAGATTTAATTTTATTTATTAAAAATGAGGGAATGTGGTTGCATGCATAATTGAGTTTGTGCTGCAAGTTTATTATCATGACATGTCATTTTTTTTCGGTTCTCCATATTTTATATTTGGCCTATCCATCATGGTTATTTAGATCCTTTGGATACAGAGACACTTTAGCAGTATTTAACACTCTCTGGACACCAATATTGGACATTAATTTTACCACATTGTTGCTAACTAAATTATGTGCATGAGTAGACATTACATTTATCTGTATTTGATTGGTTGCATAGTTTAAAAAATATAGATCTCTACTCAAATGTATGCCCTCATCTGAGGAACATCTGAAGGTTCACTTTTAAAGATTTTTTTTTCTGATCTTTTTTGACTATATATATAAAATATAGATTAACCTTTAAAAACATAAGGTCTTATCATGTAAACAAAAAACTTCAGATATGAGAAAGAATCTGCAGTGCCATTTCCATAAGCGAGCTTCCTGGGTACAGAGGAGAAATGGGATATATAAAAATGCAAGTCCATAAAGCAAGGAGCTTGTGATTCTGAGCCCCAGCTTGATTTTTGCAAAGATTTTTGGCAAATCCAAACTTGCAATAAGACTGGTAAAAAGCAAGACAACAATGTTTTAAAAGCTTCCAACTGATAGAACCAAACAGAAAAATTGGACTAACAGTCTTTGGAATAAATAAAGTTTTATCTTTTCCCCACTCTGCAAGCAAATCATTATTTTCATCTCTCTTTCTGTATTTACCTTCAAAGAAAGCCAAGGTACTGGGAGCACACTATTTGAAACAGATGTCAATATTCTCACCATTGACTTTCTTAACTTAGCTAGATTTCTCCCTGTTTTGGAAATGTGTGTAAGGTCACGTCAGTGGGTGTATGTGTATAAAAGTGAATTGCTGAGAATGTAATGTTGTTTAAGAGCTGATGTGGCATATTCCATGCTTTTTCAAATAGAAGAGGATCTCAGACAAGATATTCTTACATGTTACTTATCAGTATGGACTATTCACCCTCTTTGGGCTACCGTGAAACCAGTATAATTTTGAAACTATCAACAGACTGGTCTAAAATAATACTGATTAGATATTGTTGCAGATTGGTGGACATTTTTCTATTCCATGTCCCCATCTTGAAGATTATCTTCAAAATGAAAGATTATGACATTGCAGTTAAATTCTTGGTAACATGTTTGCCACTTAGTTAAGCTTGTAATGACCAACATAATATCAATCAAGCCTTATATGTCAATATGATGTTTCATGCTTTCAAAGTGTTCTTACCCATGTCTTGTTCTATCTTTATGTGGCCCTATGAGATCAACACAGAGGATGTGATCATCACTACATCAGGGTAAAAAAATAATATCAGGAAATTGAGAGGTTTGCCCAAAGTCATATAGTTAAAAAACAAAAGAACCAGAATATAAACCAGTGATTTTGTTTTATGCCTTTTATGTAACAGTAATCAGATATTGAATGATTTCATCTTTCAAAAGTATGTTCCCCTTAAATAAACATATTTGTACTTTTTAATAGGTAGACATCTTTTTAAAATATACTTTCCTCTACTGAGTCTAATTCCTATCGGATTTATGGATTGAGAGGTATACAACCTTCTCCTAAACTTTGATTTCCTGGAATTCCATGGGTGAACATGACTCATTTCCATCAGTCTCATCTTAATCTAAGTTCCCAAGCACTATCTCCTTAAAAATAAAAATCCCAAGTCAAGAGGACTAAAAACAAAGTTAATGAAAATTATTATTTTCCTTTACTTTCCCATCAATTTGTAACCCTCCCCCTTCTTCACTTATAGACTATTCTTCCTTTGAATCCTGGAAGGTGCAGAAAAAAAATGAAAGAGATCTAAGAGCTGAAACTAGGACAGCACTATAACCATTTGAAATACTTCAATTATGCAACATCACTATCACATCATTTTGTGCAGCCCCTGGCTTTAACATTGCAATCACATTTTGATGTTCCAAATGTTCCAAAGTGGGTCAGTCTGTAAAATATCAAGAAAAATATAAAGATATCAAAATCATTAAAATATGAGGATGAAGATAAAATGAAGTAAAAATTTTAATTTTCTTATCTCTATACTTGTGATGAATAGTCTTTGTAAGCACTACAAAATACAGTCATTCCTCAGTAGCTGTGGGATATTGGTTCCAGGATCTCCACCCTGGAGATTCTAAAATTTGAGGCTATTCAAGTGCCTTATATAAAATGGCATAGTATTTGCATATAATGTATGCATGCTTTCCAACATATTTTGAATCATTCCTAGATTGCTTATAATGCCTTAAAAATGTAAATGCTATGCAAATAGTTGTATTGTTCAGGGAATAATTATAAGAAAAAAAGTCTGTATATGTTCAGTACAGATGTAATTTTTTTCTGGATATTTTGCATCCATGTTGGATTGAATCTGTGTATGCACAACCCACAGTTATGCAGAAAAAAGTGCATAACTAATTTGCCATCTGTGTAGTTGTAGAAGGAAAGCCAGACTATTATGGATAAGTAACATTATAATTTATTTATTTTAAAAGTAACATTCAGTGCTTTATTTTTATATCTTGCTTTTAAAGTAAGGCAATAAAAAATAAGTGACTATCTACCTTCAATTTCTGTAGATTTATGTTACAAACCTACTGGGCTCCATGAATTTTCTTGGATCATATGGATACGACTGTATCTGTTAGAAGTTATAACAAAGCCCTGGGTTCACTGAAGTTAATCACATATTAAGATTTAAAATAGCAGAGCTTTTATTCCAAGAGGGACTTCGTGGTACCATGTTCTAGGCTAGTGCAAGCCATAAAATTTGAGAATAGTGCAAAATATCTGGGAGTCAAGGTACTCCCATTGAAATCAAATAAAAGATAAAGAGGGCTAAATGTTTTTCTTTGGCAGTTATAGGACACACTCTCAATGGTTGCTGGTACCTCAACTAAGAGTCTTACATTCTCGCTGAGCTGATAGAAGGCTGAGAACAATCAGAACTCTTTTTCCTTTGAAGTCTCAAGAAGAGCTTGTAGAACTAAATCTAGTTAAGCATATGCTTTGTCTTTATTAATCTTTCATAGAAGAAACTGTCATTTAAATAATTCAAGATATTTGTGTAGAAAAACATTTCTGTGTATCAGCTCTTTTAATTCACTTTTCTCTCACAATCACATACTGATTGCTGAAGCTATGCTAAAATATAGTCTTGAATTTACCTACAAAGTATTGTCACAATTATTCTTTTCTCCTAATATACAGCTAGTCCCTGTTGCCCTACCAGTTCACTTTTTTCCCTTTGTGTGTTCCTTAGTTTCATCTCTGGTTCACACTCACTTACATACAAACCACTTTCAGAGGTTGCTAATTGGAAATTGGATTAGCAATCTTTTGTACACATTAATTGCACTGCAATATAGTTATTTGTTTGTTATGGTTCTGTTTCTGGATCTAGCATTTTGAATTGTAGTCGAGATGTCTTATGAAAGGGTGCTTTGGATTTCTCAGCTGTCACTACAGTCTATTGAATCAGGCATTGTGAAAAATTCTAAAAGATTCATACTCTAACATATGCGTGCATAGGAATTGATTTTCTTTGTGTCTGAAGATACTGCTGCTAATTATGTTGCTCTGTATCTCTGAGTGTGGTTGGAGAAATAAATCAATGTAGGACTACTGGTTCTTATTGTGCACTCTATCACAGTAAATCATATTTTGCTGTAGACAATGTTTGTGAAGCATGAATATTAATTTAAAATTTGTTTTCCACTTAGATAAACTATTCCCGTATCTCCATTAAAACTCTCCAGATATTATGCTGGATATGCAACTCAAAAATAAGACTCTATTATCACTTTTTTAGAAAACTGAATTAAGATTGGTTTTATGCACACACACACAGAGTTCCATTTAGAGTATAGATCAAGCATATCAAATAGACTTCAACATGCTTCTTAAGCCAATTGATTGTATTGACTGATTTAAGGATTGCAAAGCCATCTTCAAGCTCATTAGGAAAGAGCATTGAGATAATTTTTGCCTGTTACAAATGTAACAGCATAGGGCAGCATGCCTTGCATTTATTATCTCTGTGTTGTTCTCATAGGAGCCACTGTTACCACTCCTTGTGCAAGACTTGACAATACATGATAAGTGTTTGGTGTGAAGTGCTGAATGAATACATGAAAACATTAAGGATCTCTCAAAAACACACATTAGAGTTCAATCCCCAGCACCCCTCCAACAATAAAAAATAAAATAAATTCACATGAAACATTTAGAAAACAATTACATAGTAACATACATGTTACTGACACTTTCTACAGAGAAGAAAGGGAATGAGATGGGCTGAAGAAGTTAGATAACATTCCTAGAAGGACTGAGTATTAACAGAAGAATAAGAATGGTTAAGCAGAGAGTTTAGAGAAGAGGATAGAGGAAAACAAGTGAAAAAGGATATAAAGATACAAATAAGAAATAAACCTTGTGTATTTGGGGTAAAGAAGAGATCTAAGATGAAATCTAACATATAATAGGGGAGTACTGGGAAAGAGGTGTGTGTGTGTGTGTGTGTGTGTGTGTGTGTGTGTGAGTGTGTGTGGTATATGTGGTCAGGCAGAGGAGCATATTATAGTGGGCTACCAAGACAAAAGAAAGGATTTAGACCTGATGGAGAAGAAAGAAATTTTATATTTTAATAGAAAAGTACAATATTGAAAGTGGAAGTCTAGAAGGATTGGTCTGGCATTGGTGTAGACTGATAGGTAGAAGGATACAGAAAATACCTTAAGACTAGAAGTTCAAATGAGAGTTTTGGGAATCAGATGTGGGGGAGCTGAACACCCTCCAGTTAGGAATGGAGAGGAGAAGGAAAGAGTGTAAGATATTTTGAAGATTCGAAAATTATATTAACTTGACAGAGATAGAACAAGAAGAGAGAAACAAATTTTATTCAAGTTCTTAAACAAATATTATTAAGTAATTTGAAGTCCCAAAGCACAATGTTGGAAACCCTGGAAGACTGGAATAATGGAGACTGTGACTAGGTTGGCTTTGAACGTCAGAGGGAACCAGTCCATATGGAAAGCCAAGTCCCAAAGTTTCCTTTCCTGTTCTGCATTGTGGGACACTGGTTGTTTTGTCAACTGAAGGATAGGAGGGCAGAAAGGCCAGAGAAGACATTGCAATATGGAGCCTGAATCTGCGTGAAGATAGGTGTTTCAATCAGGTTTGACTGGATCCTGTGAATGTGGTGAGAATATAAGATTTTCTGAGTCAGATAAGCCATTATATCCTTGCCACACCTGGAACCATGAAAGGCTACAATTAATGCATGAAGATTGTCAATTAATGTTAGGATTTCAAATTATCTGGATGATCACTAAGAAGATGATGCCAAATTGAGTAAGAAGAAAGAAACTTCACTATAAAACAGAGGCTGAGAACAAATTTATAGGAGATTATTTACATATGAAAAGTACACATGAAAAATGTACCAGTACATTATTTTTGCTTAATTTATAATTTCACTAAATAATTTGATGCTGCTGGATTTGTGGGCTGCGGGGGATGCAGCTGCCTGGAGTCAATCTCATCCTTCTTCTGTTTGATAGGGTTCTCTTTAAAGGCAAATATCAAAAAGGAAAAAAATAAAACAATAAAAAATGAGACACAAAGAATCCTTCCTTCTCAAGATGCAATGGCCTAAAATGGCCACGAGAGTACAGGAGATGAAGGGATTTGTCATAAAAATATACTCTCAGAAAATAGCCTCTCCTGATGTCAATGCCTGTGGCCCCTGCTAGTTTAGAAGTGAGTAACAACTGTCTGACAACTGAAAAGCAAAAATGTGCATTCAGCTTGCTGGGAGAAGTTGTGCTCCCAGTAGGATGAGGATTAAAGCAAACTATTGGCATATCTTAAGTGAGCTGCTTTCATGCTTTGTGCCTCTAGAGTATTCCATGGACCTAGAAACACCCATTACACAACGAAATCCAACCAGGCTAAGCAGACAATGTCTCAAAGTGAAACTGAAATTACCATTATGAAATTAATTTGCTTATCTTCAGCCAGGATCTGTGCCAATATCAAAGTAGGTGCTCAGTAAATAGCTTGCTGAATAAATAAATGAAATTGGAGTGTGAGATTGGGTAGTCCTCCTTGCCAAAACCCAGCAGTTATGGTTTATTTAATGTGCAACTATAGCAGGAGCATAATATTTTGGAGCAGTAATCCTCTCACTGAAGAATAAAATATGGCAAAGACAGTAAAGCCACAAGAAGTAAAGTACTCTTAATTACAGAATTGAGAAAAAATAACTTCTTGAAAAGTTAGCAGGATTCCATTAGAGATCTTTTTTTTTTTTTTTTTTTTTTTTTTAAGTTTTAGGTATTTGGTGGAGGATAGGCTGGAAGCAGATGGAAAGGGAATCTCCTATGAAAGAAAGGATGGAACTTCTGAGAAGGATGAGTCATTGTGGTGGGGAGTGACTTATGGAGGTGAGAAAGTCTCCCACACTGATTTTCTGTTTCTTTTCTTTTTCTTTTTTTTTTTTTTTTTAACTAGATCCAGGGCTGTCCTGTTTGTGGAGAGGGTAAATGAAGGGCACCAGTCTATCTATCATTTTCATTCTTACATTTTCCTATGTAGAAGAGACAGATGTATTTGGGCAGGATGGTAAAGCATAGTACCTTCATGGCTATTTCAAATTGTTTATTCCCAGCCACGAAATGATGCTAAGAATAAAGAGGAATTGGAGACAACTGTTGTCAGAAATGAAACTACAATGCAGAATTGCATTTGAGGTAGCACTATGGTTCCTTATCCTAGCCTATGGAAAAGCCAATGTTGCTTATGGTACTTTTTATCCTGGAAAAAGGGAATTTCTCACTTGTGAGTTTCAGACAACTGAGCTCTGATTTCCTGAAATATCAGACCTTCCAAAGACAGCAACAGCTGAGATCACCATGTATGAATTTCAATCTACTGAAACTATTACTAGCAGCTATCTAAGCTGTATGCCATGGTTAGACTTTTCTGCCATGATCACTTCTCATCAAACAGGTTTTTCAGTGAGGCTCACTATTGTCACAGCTTCAAACCCTTCACCAGACTGCAACCAAATAGAGCTGAGGACCAGAAGAGAATGCTGTCCCATGTGATGCTGTTTCTTCTCCATTTTTCTGAAATGGTTGGTCAGACTGGCCTCCAGAAATTTCTCTTCTAGCTTAAGTATTTGTCATTGTTGAAATAGATAAGTTTTAACAAAATGTGTTCTGGTAAAGTATGTACTGTACAGAAAATTCCATTAGGTATATTCTCGGTCAATGGAATGAAACTCATCCTAAAAGCATTTTCTCATGAGAAAAACACTGAAATTTCTCAGAAACTAAAATTAAAATAAGTGTTAAAATTAAAAATTAAATAAAACATTCAGTTGCACCAGACTCCCCTTCTTCATGATGTATTGAAAAAAACAGGGAGCAAGGAGATGGAAGCAGAAGTGTATAAAATAAGCACAAACTGGTTGGAAATGATTGTATTGTCTTTATTAATTGCTACTTAACACAGACTTCTTAAACTTGTTAGCAAAATCAGTCATTTAAAATACACATGAGTGATCTGACACCATGGACTGATATTTCTTTTTAGGAATGAACATGCTTTTCTGACAAGCTAACAATAAAACCTTCTGTTCAGTGTTCCAAATATATAAAATGACACACGTTTGAAAAGTTTTTCATTATATCCCGCTGATTTATGATAAATATAATAACCAAGTGGCTTCATTAACATTCTCAACCATCCACATCCTCCTCATCTTCACGAAGCCATTTAGAGATAAACAAATCAAAAGACAGAGCCTACAGTACTAAGGTGAATATTTGCTTTCTGTCTTAATGCATGTCTCTTCAATCACACATGCAAAGCCGCCAACACACCCCAAGCTCCTCTATCATTCTTGATGGTTTATTTTTTACTGACCTAAATCATGGAGCTGATGCAATTCCTTTTTCTCCTAAAGTAAGGTTGGCTGCAGCTTCAGCAAAATCCTTGCTATTCCGTGAGTGAGACAGATCAATACATTTCTCATGCTTTGTTGTATCCTCAAGAAAAAAAAATCCATGGCAACTGGAGGCTACAGCAAAATGTTAATTACTTGTGCTGCTCTTGGACTAGGAAAAAACTCATGCTGGGATACTGGAGAAGAAACTCCAATGGGGAAAAAAAACCATACAATTGGTTTTGGGGGCTCCATTAGTCCTGTTACAGATTTTGTTTTAACTCCTGGTAACTGTTCTTGTTTACCCCTCTGCTATCTGTAAAATGTGTAGTTCTGATAAGAGGATTTCAATTTGCCAGTGAAGTGCAAAGGTGTAGCTTCACTGCTGATGGAGAACAATAGCAACAAATGGCATTTCATGGCTTATTTAAGAGCCATTAGCTGTGTAAATGGAATTACACAGCTAAAAGGCCAGTTAGGGCTTGGTGCATGGTTGCTATTTTTTCTTAGCATGCACTGAAAACTCAAATTTGCTTAAAAGTCACCCTATTTTATGTATCTGAGAGGCTGCATATTATGGAAGAGGGCTTGTTAATATTTGCATTTATTAATGCTTGGTGGTATCAGTTATCCATTAGAGAGGAAAGAGCTACATATTGTGATGAGTTAACATGTGCTCATTTAAAATAATGGCTTAATCAGTTTTTATTATGTGCCAAGCAGTGTTTCAATTCTTGACACATTAAATTCTTAAAACAATCATGTGAGGGAAAAATTGCTAATGATCTTCATTTCATAGATGAGAAGACTGAAGTACTGGCTGGTGCTATCATATGAATGTTTGTGCCTCCCCATCCCAAAAATTAATATGTTGAAACCTAATCACCAAGATAATTATTGGACTCAGACACTGATCCAGAGCCTCTGCTCTTTAACAACTGATCATTGGCTGTCAGTAATCTCTAATAAGGCCACAAGAAGGTCACGACACTCTTGTCTTTTAAGGCTTCTTTGAAGGCTTGAATAATGGGGAAGGCTTCATCAGGCTGAACAAATTAGATTTGCTCCTCCCTTCAGGGTCTGTATTCCACAACTGATCCTATTCCTCTAAGGAGAGTTATAAAAGATTCTTAACTAATATTTCCACAGGATTTACCTCAGATAAATGGAGACATATAGGTGGAGATATATACAGATGTATGTAAATATACATACTGACATACAGCTAGAGATATAAGAGGCTATAGGAAAACAACTTACTTCTTTTTATCACTTCTCTGTGGCAGGCAATATTCCGGAACTTTCATGTACCTTCATTATTTAATGCTCATCACAAGCTTACTAATTAGTTGCTGGGAATTCTTCACTCTCACCTTAAACATGGGAAAACTGAGGTTCATAGTAGTTTTGTGAAATGCCCAGGGTTCCACAGTAGTGGAGTTGGGCTTTAAATAGTCTAGCTCCATAACCCAGCCAATCTAACCACTATCTACTACAATTTCTGTTTCCTATAATATTTCAAGGTAATAACTGATCAGGAAGCATAAACAAAACCTATAAGATGGTTCCTCTAGTTCAGTTTCTTCAACCTGTTACTCGTGATTTCTCAAACTCATGACCTTTAATATTCACTGTGACCATATTTGTAAATTTTTACTAACAATAATAAAGCTTATTGTAAAAGAACAGCTATTCTTTCCCATAGAAATTCCTGTCTTGCAGAGACTTGCAGACACATATAAAGTAAGATTGGACTGCCTTTGGGGTCTGTTCTAACAGATCAATATAAAGATCAATAAAGAAGAAAATATCTTGGCTGATAACTATAATGGTTACTGAGGATTATTTTTTTAAACAAGGAGAAGGTTACCTCTGCTATTGCATCTGACATTTTAATTTAGCCTCTTTCAGTAATAGTATTTGAAAATAAGTAGTATTTTTTCCATTAGCTACATTTTACTCCAGCTTCAGTACCACACTTTTAATCATTCCTTCTGACTTCTTCTACAAGCTCAAGTGATTTTTGCTCTCCTGTCACTGCTCACAGGAATCCTGCACTTTGGGGTCAATACAGGAGGGATTTCATCACATCCTGAAATGGATTGGCCTGTGGGCACTGCTGACAGCCAAGATTTATTACTTGGTGAATGTAATTCTTTTAGCAATGAGTAAGTACAATGGCCACATTTTCTGAATAAAAAAAATGAGGATGCATCATTTGGCATATGTTCTGACAATAAGATGGAATATATAATATCAGTTCTGTCAATAAAATTTATGGTGCATTATCAGCCTCCGTGTGAGGGCAGTATGGGAAGTTAGAACGAAAAAAGACAAGTCTTGATTTCCTTACTCCGTCTCAATGATGGGGAAGGAGAAAAAGAGGGAAGAAATGACTCTTTTTTTTAAAAAAGGATGTTATAGAAGTCCTTTGTTTCCTTCCCTCATCTGCTGCCCTCATCTTTCTTTTTCTTTTTCCCACACTTACTGAACATGTTTTATGAGGTATAAACTTTATTAAGCACTTATGGAATACAGAAGAATATTTGCCTACCAGGATTTTATAAGAGAAAGAGCTCAAGGTGTTCCATTTAATATGTTATTCCATGAAAAGGTTGAGAGATGTAGAACCGCATTTGAGGAAATTAGGCCACATTATCCTAAATATTAAAGGAGGAAAAGATTTCAAGTTCAGATAGACTCAGTTTTTAATTGCAATAATCTGTAACATCCTGGGAAAAAGAAATGATGGAGGAAGAACTGGTTGCTTTCTTCAATTTTGCCTGGATATTGTATGCTTCTGATCTTGCAGGAGAATTTCAAACTAAAACCAAAGCAGACAAGCAAGGAAAGAGAAAGACTTTAAAGGAAAGAAAGTTTATTTTGAGGCTTCAAAGTTTCAGAGGTCTCAGTCCACAGATGGCTGACTCCATTTCTCTGGGCCCAGAGTGAGGCAGAACATCATGTGGAAAAGGAAAGCAGCTTAGGACGTGGCCACAAAGAAGCACACAGATTCACCAAGGACAAAGTATATACCCCAAAGGCATGCCCCATTGACCCATCTTCTCCAGCTACACCCTACCTGCTTATAGTTCATCTCTATTAGGGAGATGAGGTTAAAACTCTCATAATTCAACCATTTCACCTTTAAACTTTCTTTCATTGCCTCACAAATCAGTTTTGGAGGGACTTCTCATATCTAAACTATAATAAAAAGGTGATCTTAATGTATTCCTCCTGTGTATCTCCTACATTTATTCTTCACATACTAACCTTTTCATATTTAAACATAATATTTCCATAGCATTTCTTTTCTTTCTTTCTTTTTTTTTTTTTTTTTTTTTTGCAGTGCTGGGGATTGAACTCAGGGCCTTGTGCATGTAAGGCAAGCACTCTACCAACTGAGCTATATCCCCAGCCCCTCCCATAGCATTTCTAAAGTAGAGTTTACATCATTTAAAATATCATCTGTACAAAGTGGAAGACTTCCACAGAGGGATGCTCCTAAACCCTTTCACAGAAATCATTTCAGTTGATTAAAAGAATAATTAGGTAAGGCCTAGGTTTATATAGGCAGTTGGGAGATACTAACTTACCAGGTCTTTCTCTCTTGTAATATGTGTGTGTGTGTTTAATTTGCACTTATTCACATATAGATATTAAAGTACTCTAAACAACATATTTCTTTTTAGTTAACATGGCATAATGCCTTTCAGAGTTTAACCTCAAATTTAATTATTCATTAAAATTTTCTTCTTAATTTATATAATATTAACCACACAATAATAAATATTTGGATACAACATCTTCTATACCATTTCTGGCTAATGCATTATTGATCTATAGAACCTATGGAGTAAAGTCCTTTCTTTTTTCAGCAATAACCATTCAACTTAATCGTCATAAAACTCAGAATACACTATTCATCTGAGAAAACAGAACAAATCCATCTCTACTGAATCTTGCTATTAACTAATGTTTGAGATTAACACTGACAAAAATATTCTAGTTTCTGATCCTTTGCAAAGCTTTACAAATCAAATACTTGAATTAAATACGTCATTTAGTTAATACCAATTATTGCACTAAGGTGACTGTGTAAAATATGTACTCATGGGATCCCAAAGTATTGTAGGCATGGTCAATCCTTTATTTTTTTTAAAAAATCATGTAGTATAAAAGCATATTTTACTAAGCTATAGGTCACTGTGACTAAAAGACCTGATAAGAACAACTAAGAGTAAGAAAAGCTGATTTTGGTCATGGTTTCAGAGGTTCAGTCCATGGTTGGTCACCTCCAGAGCTCTGGGCCCAAGGTGAGACAGAACATCATGGTAGAAAGTCATAGTGGAGGAAAAGAGCCCAGGACATGGAAACCAGGAAGCAGAGAGAGCTCTGCTCACCAGAGATAAAATGTAAGCTCCAAAGGGATGCCCTAAGTCATGTTCTTCCTTCAGCCAAACTTTACCTGCCTGGAGGAACCACTCACTTAATCCACTAGTGGATTAATCCACTGACTAGGTTACAGCTGTCATAATCTAATCATTTCACCCCTGAATGTTCTTACATTTTCTCACATGTGAGCTGGGCAGTGGTCACCTCGTACCTGAAGTATAATAAAGCCCAAGTAGCCATTCCATGTTTATTCGCAACAATATTACGGTACAAGGAAGCCTTTATCCTGCCCTTGCAAGCATTTATCCCAAGAAAAGTGGGGGGTTTTAAATAAATCAGTGGTGGTTGAAGTGCTGTTTTTCCATTTATTTGCTGTATGATATTGAGTAAGTTTGACTCCATTGAGGCTTCTTTTCCTTAACAAAATAGAAAAAAAAAGGAAAAGAATGGGCAGTTATAAATAAGATCAGATATAGTAATGAAGCTATAAAGGTTTACATATGACTGATTACTTACTGAATATGTTGAATACATTAGCTTAACTCTTACACACAACTTTGGAGTGAAAAAATCATCACAGAGAATTTAAATTTATCTGGTAATAAGTAGCAGGGTTGGGATCAAAACTCACACAGTCAGACTCCTCCAAACCTGTGACTAGCTCTGCACCAGAGTATTGCGTCTACCAAAGAGCAAGATGAAGATGCTCATGATAAAGATGCTGACAGAAAGAATATGATCAAGAAAAAAATAATAATGAAAATATATTCTTCCCCTTGAAGAACTATGAAGGTACTTCTTGAGAGATGTCCAATCTTCTTATAATAAATTGTAATTGCAATTGCTATACAACAATACTAGTAAATCTGCAACACATGAATAACAGACAATTGGTTGTACTTAGAGAATCATAGCACAACATTTTCTGCTTAACTCATCACATGTATTGGTGAGAAGAGAAACAGGATGTGATCACAGATTGGGATAACATAAAAAATAACTATGTAATTGGTCATAATATTCTCCTGAGTGGTCAAACTTTTGCCATTAATCTATCAATCGATAGGCTTCTAATTTCCCTCCTTCCAGTTTTATTTCTAAAGTAATCACAGCTAAAATTTTCATATGTGATATTATAGATCTATAAGAACCAAAGAGGATGAGGACATCTACCTCTCAATATGTTGAGCAAAGCCTCATCATATTTTAACATTATCTTAACCTAATATCCTAAAATAGTAGTTCTTAAACTTAGATGAGTAGAATTACATGGCAAATTTAAACATTTTTGAATACCTTTGTTTCTATTTAGGATTTTGTTTTAGTAGACATGGATGGGATCCAGAGACCTATTTTTTAAGGAAATTCTTTCAGGTAATTTAAAAAATTGTGTAGGTTTGTTACTCATTATTTACAAACCTGGTGAGAGTCGCCTGTATATTAATTGGAATCACAACTTAAAACAGTAAAATAAAACTGATTGAAGTCACTTACTAAAAAGGACTTAACTAAGAATAATCAGTATCATTTTATTCTAGCAATCATACCGCAGGATCACAAGAGGAGTTTTTGAAAATTACGATGCCTAGATCCACATTCAATTATTTTGATATTTTGACATATTTGATCTAGGGTCCGACCTGGACATCAGCAATTTTAAGAGCTCCAGTGGTTCTAAGTTGCAGCCAAGGTTGAAAAATCACTGTATGATCAAGTTATTATAATATATATAATATATAAATGTAATGCATATATGTATAGTCAGTAAAACTGAAAAAGGTTTCAAATCCTTAGGAAAATACCATTCTATATCCATGAAATATGAAAATACATGATCATTTTAAACTTTTTAGTGGAATGAGCAGACATCACTACCCTATGTACGTGTATGATTACATGAACGGTATGAATGTACATCATGCACAACCATAGAAATGAAAAGTTGTACTCCATTTGCATACAACGAATCAAAATGAAGTCTGTAAAAATAAAAAAATAAAAAAATAATTTTTGACAAAATCATATTTATTTATAAGGTCCAATGTAATGTTTTCATGCATGTATATATTATGGAATGGACAACTAAGGCTAATTTACATATCCATCGCCTCACAAACTTATTTCCTTGTGGTGATAATGTTTAAAATCCCATAGATAGTCAGTCACTGTGAGGTGCAATAGATCCATAGAACTTTTTCCTTCTATGTAACTGATATTTGTACACTTTGATCAGTTTCTCTCCTTTCCCCATCCACTGCCCTGCCCAAACTTCTCACCCCCACCCTTTTACTCCCACTTGGCTGTTTGAGATTCCAAACATAAGTAAGACAGTGCAGTGCTTGTATTTCTGTGCCTGGCTTATTTTACTTAGCATAATGTCCCCTAGATTAATTTCTGTTGTCATAAATGGCAGAATATACTGCTTTTTAAAGGTCAAATGGTATTACATTGTGCATATACCACATTTTAATAATCTAATACTTCATTAATGTCGCTTAAGTTGTTTCCATATCTTGGCTATTGTGAATGATGTTGAAATGAACATTGGAGTGCAGATATCTCTTTGACATACTGATTTCAGTTTCTTTAGATACATATCTGGAAGTGGAATTCCTGGGTCATATGGTAATTCTATTTCTAGTTTTCTGAATAACTCCTTCTGGCTTTCCAAAATGGTGCTATTTATTTACATTCTTACCAGGAGTATAAATATGTTGCCTTTTATCTACATTCTCACAAATACTTGGTATGATTATTAATCTGTTTTATGTTGCTATAATGAAATACCTGAGACCAAGTACTTTATAAGTTAAAAAATATATTTAGTTCACAGTTCTGGAGGTTCAGGAATATGGCACCGGCACTGACACAGCTCTGAAGAGAGGCACTGGTGTAGGGAACCAAAACTTATTAGCTACAGGTGTGCTTGCAAACAAGACACCTTGTAGTCCTTGGTGGAATCTGCCTGCAAACAGGATTTTCTACCAAGAGGGAAATCAGGAGTTTAAATACAGGTGCTCTTACAAACTAGGGACTTTGTAGTCCTTGGTGGGAATTGCCTACAAACAGGATTTTCTGTCAAGAGGTCAAAAACAGATAGAGAGAACATTGCTTACAAACAAAAATGTTTCTCTGACCCTAAAAATGGACAAAGTTAAAAATGTTTAAGTCTAGGTTAAAGATGTAGTTCAAGGAGTAGTTATCTGGCTGTTGCGCATTGGGCCCTAGCCGTTGCTGTTGGTGATTTGTCTGCTTTGCCTGAAAATTCATTACTGTTGGCTTTTTGCCTTCTTTGTCTGTAGGGGGTATAAAAGGCTAAAATCATATGTAACAGGGGAAAAAAATATAAAAGAATGATAAAAGGATATAAAAGGATAAAAAAGGATAAATAAAAATAAAAAATAAAAAATCGTTACATACTGACCTGTGTTGGAGATCTCCTTCCCTCTCTCTTCCCTCTTCCATTTCCTTACTCCATTTATTTCCAACACTCTGGGGATTAATTGGGGTCCCAGGAAAACTACATTAATGGCTTGCAATGACATGCCCCCAATGACTTAAGGACTTCCCAGTGGGCCTTACCTCTTAGAAGTTGTACCACCTCTTAATATTGCCACACTAAGGACCAAGCTGCCAGTACCTAAAACCTTGGAGGACCCTCTTAAACCACATCCAACGATAGCAGTATTTTTAATGTTTGTTAATGGCCTCCTAACATGTGACATCTCATTGTTGTTTTGGTCTTAATTTTTTATTTTTCTGATGGTTAACATTGAGAAATTTTCTATATCACAGAGAGCAACAAAATATATAAAATGCTTAATGTCATATGTTATTAGGGAGTTGATAATTAAAACAGCAAACCTCTGCACATCTATTAGAATAGCCTACATTCAAACCACCACAGACCGGCCAGGTTGGGGAGCCAAAGGAATTCTCATTTGTTGCTGGGAGGATTGCTGCATAATTACACAACTTCTCTGGAAGAAAATTTAGAAGTTCCTTACAAAACTAAACATATTCTTATCATGAGATCCTTCAATCATCATCCTGGGTATTTATCAAAGGAGTTGAAAACACACTCATACAAAAACTGCACGTAGATTTTTGCAGCAGTTCTATTCACAATTTCCAAAACTTGCAAGGAACCAGAACATCTTTCAGTAGGTAAATGGATAGATTGTGGTATATCCAGACACTGGAATATGGGTTAAAAGAAATGTTATCATTCCATGAAAAGTCATTATTAAGTGAAAAAAGCAAATCTGAAAAGGCTACGTATAATATGATTCCAACTATATGACATTCTGTAAAAGCAAAACCTCTGGAGTTAGTAAAAAAGGTCAGTAGTTGCCAGGGGTTGGGAGGGAAGGATGGATGGATGAATAGCCAGGACACAGGATTTTTAAAGTAGTAAAACTATTCTGTATGATATTATAATGGTGGATACAGGTCATTGGGCAATTGTCAGAACCTATAGAATGTAACATATCAAGAGTGAACCCGCATGTAAACTATGGATTTGGTGGTAATGATATGTTGCTGTTTAGGTTCATCAATTGTGACAGATGTACCACTATTGTTCAGATGCTGACAATGGGGAGGTTGTGCATGTGACATGGAAGGAAGAGCATGGAAGGAAGCTCTGTGCTTCATGCTTTGTTTTTCTATGAATCTAAAACTTGTCTAAATAATAGTCTATTAAAATTATATGGATTATTCATATTTTATTACAATTTTTTTGTCAGTTGTAAGCATCACTTTTTACTCATGTGTGCTATGTTTAACTGTGGATTTTCCCCCTAAATTATCATACAGAAATACAAATATAGAACCAGAAGATAAGCAAAAGAAAACTGTTAGAATGTGAAACCAATGAATTTTTGGAGAAAACACACAAAATGCCAGAAAAGGGGAAATACAGCTACAAATCATAATAGAATACAACTAAGATTGTTTGTCAATAGAACAGGATGCAAATGTACTTTGCTTACTTGAAAAAAAATGACAAACAAACTTCAATTTTAAAAATACTTAGCCAGTCACAGACTGGTGCACAATTGTAATCCCAGCAATTTGGGAGGCTGAGGCAGGAGGATTATAAGTTTAAGGCCAATCCAGGCAATTTGTGACACCCTGTTTCAAAATAAGACTTAAAAAGAGTTGGGAATGTAGCTCAGTGGTAAAGTGCTCCTGGATTCAACTACCAGCACTGAAAAACAAAACAAAACAAAACAAAACAGAACTGGAATAAGAAAAAAAGAAGAATTGAGTAAACCGAATTGACTTTGAATGTACCTTTCTGTTGCTCCAAGTATTTGGTTATGTATTTGAATATTATTCAGGCTGTCATTGAAAATTTAACTATCCTAAGCACAAAATTTAAGCTTCTCAAAGATAATACAGATTTAGAAAGATTTTTGGAACTCTGTCCATATGAGCTATTCCAAGTAGTAAAATTAATCTCTATATTCAGGTTATTTTATTGTACTACACATTCTTCTCTCTTTTGTGCATATTGCAAACTTTAGAAAGATATTAAAAAACCTAAAAAATTATAGTTAATACAAAATTAGCAACACTTATCAAATATACTCAGTATATATAAATAAACTGAAATGTACATCAATAATAATGCTGTGTTCACATTAAAATTTAATTTGGAAAACATGAACAAATGCTGAAAGAATAGAGTGCACAATATAAGAAAATTATGATAAACTATTAAATTTTGTAATCCAATTTTGGCATGGTAGTATTTAGTATTCTACTGATCATTCATGAGATTTTATGAATAAGATAATAGTTTTCTTCATTGGTCCAAACCATACCATAAAAATAATAACATTTTGTTGATCATTTCTGTAGAAATCAAACACCAACATCAACTGATATCATAAATTGCTTAAACAATAAACATTTCTATAAATCACTAAAATTATAGCACATGTAATAACCTAAACCATTTTGGAAAACATAAAATGTTTGTTACTCAATTTTTAAAAAATACAACCTTGATGTAAATCATAAATAATAGACAACAATTCTTGTTAGATTTATTGGCTTTTGAATACAGGTATTTCTTTATATGGACATATTTTTTAATTTTTCAAGCATATAAAATAATAAGTAGAAATATTTAAAATTACTTAAAAATATTCAAACATAAATTACACACAAAATCAAGGAGAGAACAATATTTGTGGTGATATCAGTTACTAATGAAAAATATCAAAAAATATCTTAGGACTTCATATTACTTCTGTTCATCCTTTAAATTACAGCAAATAATGTACAAGAAATCCATTTCTTAGTTGTTTATAATGTCCAGTAGCTATAAAACTGTTTTTAGCTTTGAAAGCATTTCAAATTCATAATGGGAAAAACTGAGTTCATTCTAATGTCACAAAATTTCAAGGCAGAATAGAATATCTTAAAAATTGTAAGATGCTTTTAATAAAAATAAATATTGTGAAAACTAAACCAAAGACATAGAATTTAAAAATATTTTTAAATGTCTTGCTTAGTATTTCTATGGCATGATGATTTTAATAATATTAATATTTTAAAATATTATTATAATTTAAAATATTTTAAAAACTAAAGTTGAAGTATATGATGCCCTTAAAATCATCAAAGTGTTTGGAAAATATGTGAAAATAAAATAAAGCAATGAATAAGAAAAACATATTATTGATGCTAAGGCAATTGTCTCTGGCCATTCGTTTTAGAAACTTTTAGGAGGAAAAAAAAATCACCTCCTGACTGAAATTTCACAATCAGCTCCCCTATGATTCAGAAGTGAATTTTAAAATCTATCATTTCCCCACATTCAATACGGAAATATAATACCATGATCAAAGTCTAAAATACTAAATGCACATCCAGGCCTTTTAGCATTCTTGATGTTCATCACAATTCTTTAAATTGGATTTGCTGCATACCACTGCACTCCTGATTCAGACTGACTGATGCATTTAGTAAGAGCATTAGATTGATGAGGTATCAACGAATGTAGAAGTAAGACCTTAGATTTTTTTTTCTAAAAGTAAACATTGATTGGGTGCAATGTCAACATCTATAAATCCGATGACTCAGGAGGCCGAGGCAGGAGGATCGTGAGTTCAAAGCCAGCCTCTGCAGTTTAGTGAGGCCCTAGGCAACTCAGTGAGACCCTATCTCTAAATAAAATATCAAAAAAGGGTTGGGGATGTGGCTCAGTGGTTAAATACCCCTGGGTTCAATCCTTGACAATAAATAAATAAATAAATAAATAAATAAATAAATAAATGCTTCTTTTGTAGTAAGATATTTTGCTTTCAGGAAAAGTAATTATCGCACACATTTCCAAGTACTCTTATAATCTGAGGGTATATTTATTTTTGACAATGTTAGTTTTCAGTTGTTAAAACTAAGTTACCTTGGGTGAAGTATGGTGAAGCCAGAAGCAGATCTAGAGAGAGAAACTTAAAAGAGTTACAGTTTATTATATATAGAACAGTAACCGTGCAGGGCCACTTAAGTAAGCACCAGCACCATGCATGAGGCAGAGGGGGACAGTGGTCTGGGCCTTGAGTGTGGTTTCTATGGGAAGGAAAGGCAAGGCAGAGCAAGCAGATTCAGGATTGCTTAATGTGAATAATTTCATTGAGCTCTGGGCACAAGGACTATTTCTGGCAATTTGATCCAAGCCCTGGGCTGAGGAGTGTTGGTGTGCAGTGGCCTGGGTGTGAGAACCCCATTACAGAGGTGGTGGGGGTGGGGACTTAACAGGATGCTCAAGAAAGAAAATTAACTGGCTCTAGCTGCAGCCTTAAAAGTGGATCACAACAGCATTTTAAATACTACAGTATGACAATGGAGAATATGAATGTCCAAATAAAAACTCATTAACAATATCAATTCTACAGTGCCAAAAGAAACTTGTTAAATTTATTGACTATTTCTATCCAAAGCAAGATATTGAAGAGAGTAAGTATTTAAACTACAGTAAAAATTTTATTTCCATGGAAGAAGTGCCGTTTTCTTTTTTCTTCTGGCCCTTAGGTAGAAGTTCCCTCCTTTTGGTAGCTGCAGTCTAGGATGGAAATTCACCAGATGAGAAGGGTAAAGTGGGGAAGACTGAGGATTGAATGTTCAAGGCAAATGAGTCTCCCCAAAGTCTGCACCATGGGACCTTTAGTAGAGACTTCCTTGGTTAGGGGCAGACATGAGTAATCCCAAGGCAGCCACAGGAGAAAGAGGACAGAGTTAAAAGGGATTTTGTCTCATTTATGTCCCTAGCTCCATTGTTTGTCCTCTTCCTGTCCAAGGCCGCAACACCTTGTCTGCCACAGCACTCCTACACCATCTACTCAAAAACAGCTGTCTCCCCAGAGGTGTCTTAATGAATTTTTTTGCTATCATTACTAAGTCAGCTAATTCTTTTTCTTATATTAATAGTTCCTTATTTTCACCAAATTGTTTCACCAAATTGTTTGGTGAAGGACTCCTTCACTAAGGTTTGAAGTCATATCACGCCACTGGATTTGAAATTTTAAAGCAAAATCATGAAGACTGCCCCAGACTTATCTATAAGCTGGGGATTAGTGTGCAATTAGAGAAGGTACTTGTGAAAAATACGTTTTAAATTTAATTGTTTACGTGTTCACATTGACCTCTTTTTTAGCAGAGAGACTATTTTTGTCCCTTTTTACACCTCCACACGTGTGCTGCTTGGAGGGTCTTTTTTGTAAAGAGGTTAAACTTCTAAAAAGAGCTACTTGGGAGATGAAAGCACATGTATTTGCCCAATATATGTTTAATGATTTAACTACTGGAATGGAAAACCCAGAAAGAAGAATTTATAAGATACTTTTTTTTTTTGGTACTGGGGATTGAACTCAGGGGCACTCGATCACTGAGCCCTATATTTTGCATTTTATTTAGAGACAGTTCTTACTGAGTTGCTTAGTGCCTTGCCTTGCTGAGACTGGCTTTGAACTTGTGATCCTCCAGTCTCAGCCTCCTGAGCCACTGGGATTACAGGCATGCACCACCACGCCCAGATGAGGAATTTATAAGACAGTCAGATCAGATCCATGGGGTATTTCTTCAATAAGGTGCAGGTGACTTATAAAGTAGATGTCATTCACTATCAATTAAAAGATCAAGTTAATTATAAATGAAATTAAATAGGTAAACACACATTCCTGTAGTTTTATATATATAAAATCATTGAATATACATAGATACACACATATATATACACATATATGTAAAAATACATATATTTACATATGTACAAATTTATTTGCATATGCACACATTTTATACATACATATATAGATGAGAATATAGTATGTAAAAACATATACCTATAAGCTTTTAAAAATAATTTTCTTTATGGACACAAAGAATGCCATCTGCTTCATATTGATTTATATTTATATATGATAGAGATTACAGAGTCAATATTTTCAAGACCATTATTGGCCTTTCCAGTGTCTAGGATTCTGAAGTAATTCAGTAAAATTAGAAGACAATCTTCTTTAAAATGTACTATAAAATGTATTTATATAGGGGGATGGATGCTGTTTTATTTCATTATCATTTGCTAAGTGAGCATTAGCAAGCTGGAATAAGATAATATTAATTCAATCTTAGAATTTAAAGGCTCAGACAGATTTCCTAGATTAGGAATCCAATCTCATTTTATCGGGTTTATGATATTACTTGGACTCATAATTACAGAAAAATAAAAAGTCATACTAGTGTTCTTTTTTTTAATGGTTGTACTTAAATCTTGATTTTAACTCAGGATACTAACACATTTTATCTTCCTATTTGAAGAACACAGTCACACCAGCTTTTATATTTCAGGGAGCTTCTAGCTAAGAAGCATAATATTAGAAGCATAAATTCATGCTGCCTAAATCAGACAATCTTTAAAATTGCACTAAACTCAAATGAGTTATCAAGTAGTAGATTCCAGCCACTGGCCACATTTACTAATAACAATAGATTTGAAAACATCTTGTGAGATGTTTCTTCTATTTCCTGCATACTAGACAAAATTACCTTTGTTTTCTTGTCAAGAAAAAATGGTCAACAAGAAAAACATAACAAAGAGTCTAAAAGCAGTGCAGTTCCATTAACAGTATGCCCTTTCTGTCTGGCTCCTCCTGTCTTCCTTCCCACCATCCATAGTTTCTGCCTTTCATCTTCCTGCTTGTGCCTGTATCTGCTATCCAAGTTCAAGGAAAGATGAAGGGAGAAAGATTGAAGGGACAGGCCTCAGGACAGCCTTTACCAGAGGTCCAATCTAACCACTGCTATTGACCTTGCTTCATACCATACTGGATGTCACAGAAGTCACACATGGGAGGTGAATTCTTTTAAATGAACCCAACCTCCTTTTATATGGCTATATTTTTACCCTAAGCAAAGTCAAACCTATCGTAGAGCAGAAGAAGGGTATAATGGATTTTGAGTAGGCAGCTCAGAGTGTGTGTCACACAGCAATTGGTTGCAAGTGACAGAATTCATAGGTCAATATTTTGGGGAAGGACTTGATGAGTCTGGGTTACCTAAAGTGACATTGATGAGAACTGATGAAGACTGTATCTGTGTCAGGTTGAGTGACTGAGGCAACAGGGGCTGTATCAGCAGCAAAATGGGGTAGGTATTTAGACAAATTGCCTGGTGTCCTGAATAGGATATACAGAATGAGGATGGAGGCAGAAGCTCACTCAGAAACAAATTCCTCACTACAGAAAGCAGTTTGTTTTCATATAATTCAGAGTTTAAGGTCAAAACAGAGAGAAAAAAAAGGTCTCCAAGGTTAGAACACCAAATTGGACCTGTCTCTGTATAGTTAATGATATCCTAGCAAGAGGAATACCTGAAGGAAAGTGACTCTGTCCTCGGTGTTTCCCCAGAACTAATCATTAACCACCTCTAATGACTGTCATTAGCACGTGTTTGACCATTTGCTGTCAGTCCTTGAATGCTTTATCATTGTGCTTTTTTGTTTTTCAACATCCACTTTAAACTTTCTTCACTGGGTCATTTTATTTTGAGTTTTTGCATTTCTTCCCTGTCATGGAATTCTCTTCTGACTGCCTGGAATTTTTCCATCATCTTCCTCTCCTTTGCCAGGCTTAATATGGCAAGGGTTAATCTGGGTCAAAAGCAGACACTGAAATCTATATTTGGCAGGTGAGCAATGCAACCTCTAAAAACATTAAAAACTCCTCACCAAAGAAGATAGCAAGTAAGCATATGTAAAGATGCTTCACATAATAACAGAGGGATGTAAATGAGAACAAGAGGGAGATACCACTACACATTGATTAGAATGGCCTGAATCCCAAATGCTGTAACACCAAAGCCTGTCCAAGATGTTGAACACCAGAAATTCCCATTCAGCATTGGTGGGAACGCTGCAGAATGATGCAGAGACCTTGGAAGAAAGTTTGCAAGTTTCCGATATAACTAAACATAGATTTACTGTCTAATCCAATAATTGTACTCCTTGATATTTACCCCAAGGATTTGAAAGTTTATGTCCACACAAAGATGTTTGCAGCAGCTTGATTCATAATTGCCAAACTTTAAAGCAATTAAGATATCCTTCAGTAGGTGAATGAATAAACTGATATATACAAACAGTGGAACATTACTCAGAGACAAAAAGAAATGAGCTATCAAGACGTAAAAAGAGCCAGGTGTAGTGGCACAGGTCTGTAATCCCAGCAACCAGAGAGAATGAGACAGGATGATCACAAGTTCAAGACCAGTCTCAGCAAATTAGTGAGGCCTTCAGCAAATTAGTAAGACCCTGTCTCAAAAATATTAAAAAAAATATATAAAGGACAGGGATATAGTTCAGTGGTAAAGTGCCCCTGGGCTCAATCTCCAGTACCTGAAAAAAAAAACAAAAAACAAAAAACCACAAAATATGGTGGTAACTTAAATGCACATTGTAGCCATATGTCCAGCATGGGTGAGGGAAAGGGTCTCTGGGAGGGATGAGCCAGCTGTAAATTAATCACCAAGAAATTTCCTTAATAGAAAAACCACAGCAGACAATTGTCTTTCGAATCAGATTGAGCCTTGCTAGATCAGGCTCTCATAAAAAAATGGAGCCCGCCCTTGGTTTATTTATAGCAGTACAGATCAAAAGGGAACGGGTAGGAGCTTCTTCGGTGAAAAACAGGATGGGGTGGAGTTAAGGAAGCCATTTGCTCTAGAGGGTCATCCCAGCAAGACCTGCCAATTCCAGGCATTGAGCCACTGCACGGATACCACATGCCTCAGGCCATCTGGAACAATCTCTTAATGACTGCCAATTCCTGGAAGCTAGATTTCCGTATCGGACAGCTCACCAAGCCTGGTTTGCTGGTCATAGATGGCTCCCCACAGCACATCATTAAGTGAAAGAAGCCAATTTATGGGGCAATTCTTATTATAAAGAATTCTAGAAAAAGCAAAAATACCTGTGGACTTAGTAAAAGATCAATGGTTTCCAAAAGCTGGGAAGGAAGGCTGGCTAGGCAGAGCACAGAGTACTTTTGGTATTAGTCTATGTGGTACCATGATAATGAGTATGTGTCATTATATGTTTGTCCAAACCCATACAATGTTTACCACCAAGAGTGAGTCCCAATGTAAACTATGAACTTAGGGTGATCATGGTGTATCTGCATAGCTTCATCAATTGAAACAGATTTACCACTGCTTCAGATAATGGGGAGGCCACACATGTGAAGGATCAGGGTTTGTGTTAGTCAATTTTCATCTCTGTGATCAAAATATCTGGCAAGAACAACTTACATGAGGAAAGGTTTTATTCTGATTGACACATTGAGAGGTCTTGTCCATGGGCAGGCTTAAAGGCAGAAGCATCATGGCAGAACGTCATGGGAGGAATGCTGCTAGGTTTATAGGAGCTGGGAAGGAGAGAGAAGTGGGGCAGGGGGTGGGGGAGTTTGAGAGGAAAGGGACAGGGAGAGAGTTCAAGGCCATGTCTCTAATGACCTCTTTCCTCCCATACACGTGCCCCACCCAGCAATACATTATTAATTCATCAAATGGATTAAACCACTGATGAGGTTATGGCTCTCCTCATCCAGTCTTATCACTTCTGATCACTGCTGCATTGCCAAACACGTGAGCTTTGGGGGGATATTAAAGGTTCAAACTATAACAGGGAGTATGTGAGAAATTTAATATCTTCTGCTGAATTTCTCTGTGAATGTAAAGCTGCTCTAAAAGCATGTGATCATAATTACTAAGAAAAATCTGTACAAATAAAAAGGCAAATTTAGAAATTTGGAAAACATATATAAACAACAAAAAGAAAAGGAAAAACATACTATACCCCAAACAACCTGAGATGACCACTATCCTTTACCTTTCCATATTAATAAATTTTCATTTTATCTACACACAGGTATTCCTAAAAGCTTTTTTTCCCCAAATGCTTTGTGAAAGTAAACAAGTTACAATTTCTTATGGTCCTTGAAATGTTTTAATCTAGTACGATATTTGTTTCCTTTTCCCCAGGACATTGATTTGTTGAATAGATTCTAGCCTGCATAAAATCTTAACTGCTAAATTTTTCTTTCAGAAATGTTCCCTATCTCTGCTAGACATTAAGGTACCCACTGGAGCCATGTGACAAATGAGTCAGTACTTTAGCACTAGAGCAATTCAACTTTTAATTTAACTTCAATTCATTTAAATTCAAATATAAGTCAAATCTAAATTTAAATAGTCACCACATGTAGTGAGTGGCTACTGTATTGAAGAGTGTAGGCATAGTTACTTTCCTCATGCCTATTTTAAGCTTACAGCTTTCTTCCTGTATTTCTTGTGACTAAAAAATGTAGGAATAGTCTACATGCATGATGCAATCAAACTGGACAAGACTGACTAGAACACGTGCTAGAGATGTCGTATATTGCACAGTGGGCTCTCTCAGGCACAGGCACTCTGTCCTTGTCCCACCATTCATGACACTAAGACTGGGCCCAGGACAAGAATGATGACATTCTGATATGTTCTTTGCAGTCACAATGTCCCCCTTTGATCTGGAAAGTAGTTTGTGAGGCAGCTAGAGTGGAATGAAACAAATGTCTGGTCCTTCTTCAAAGATACTCTGATTTTTATTTTTTTATTTTTAATTTTTCATTATTTTTAAAATTATTTTTACAGACTGCGTTTTCATTCATTGTACACAGATGTGGTACAACTTTTCATTTCTAAGGTTGTACACAAGGTAGATTCACACCACCCATGTGATCATACATACACATAGGGTAATACTATCTGTCTCAATCTACTATCTGTCCTTCCCACACCCCTCCCACTCCATTTTCCTCTACACCATCCAAAGTTCCTCCATTCTTCTCTTACCCCTGCTACCCCTGACCCCTCGTTATGTATCATCATTCACTTATCAGAGAAAACATTCTACCTTTGTTTTTTTGGGCTTGACTTATTTCACTTAGCATGATATTATCCAACTCCATACATTTACCTGCAAATGCCACAATTTTGTTATTGTTTATGGCTGAGTAATATTCCATTGTGTATATATACCACAGTTTCTTTATCCATTCATATATTGAAGTGCAGTTAGGTTGGTTCCACAATGTAGCTATTCTGAATTGAGCAGCTATGAACATTGATGTGACTGCATCACTGTAGTATGCTGATTTTAAGTCCTTTGTGTATAAACCAAGGAGTGGGATAGCTGGTCCAAATGGTGGTTCCATTCCAAGTTTTTTGAGGAATCTTCATACTGCTTTCCAGAGTGGCTGCACCAATTTGCAACTCCACCAGCAATGTATGAGTGTGCCTTTTTTCCCAATCCTCGCCAACACTTATTATTGCTTGTGTTCTTAATAATAGCTATTCTAATTGGGGTGAGATGAAATCTTAGGGTAGTTTGATTTGCATTTCTCTTATTACTAGAGATGTTGAACATTTTTTGACATATCTGTTGATTGTTCATAGAGCCTCTTCTGTGAAGTGTCTGCTCATTTCCTTAGCCCATTTGTTGATTGAGTTATTTGTATTCTTGGAGTAAAGTTTTTTGAGTTCTTTATAGATTCTGGAGATTAGTGCTCTATCTGAAGTGTGTGTGGCAAAGATTTTCTCCCACTATGTAGGCTCTCTTTTCACATTGTTGATTGTTTCCTTTGCTGAGAAAAAGCTTTCTAGTTTGAATCTATCCCAATTATTGATTTCTGCTTTTATTTCTTGTGCATTGGGAGTCATGTTAAGGAAGTCTGGTCCTCAGCCAATATGATGAAAGTTTGGACTTACTTTTTCTTATATTAGGTGCAGAGTCTCTGGTCTAATTCCTAGGTCCTTGATCCATTTTGAGTTGAGTTTTGTGCAGGGTGAGAGATAGGGGTTTAGTTTAATTTTGCTGCATATGGATTTCCAGTTTTCCCAGCACCATTTGTCAAAGAGGCTATCTTTTCTCAATTGTATGTTTTTGTCACTTTTATCTAGAATGAGAAAACTGTATTTATGTGGGTTTGTCTCTGTGTCCTCTATTCTGTACCATTGGTCTTTCTGCCTATTTTGGTGCCAATACCGTGCTGTTTTTGTAACTATTGCTCTGTAGTATAGTTGAAGGTCTGTAATTATGATACCACCTGCTTTACTGTTCCTGCTAAAGATTGATTTAGCTATTCTGGGTCTCTTATTTTTTCAAATGAATTTCATGATTGCTTGCTCTATTTCTATGAGGAACATCATTGGGATTTTAATTGGAATTTCATTGAATTTGTATAGTGCTTTTAGTAGTATGTCCATTTTGACAATATTAATTCTGCCTATCCATGAACATGGGAGATCTTTCCATCTTCTAAGGTCTTCTTTAACTTCTTTCTTTAGTGTTCTGTAGTTCTCATTGTAGAGGTCTTTCACCTCTTTTATTAGATTGATTCTCAAATATTTTTTTGAGGCTATTGTGAATGGAGTAGATTTCCTAATTTCTCTTTCAAAGAATTCATCACTTATGAATAAAAATGCATAAAAATGATTTATGAGTGTTGATTTTATATCCTGCTATATTACTAAATTCATTTTTAAGTTCTAGAAGTTTTCTGGTAGAATTTTTTGGATCCTCTAGATACAGAATCATGTCATCAGCAAATAGTGATAGTTTGAGTTCTTTTTTCCTATTTGTATCCCTTTAATTGCTTTAATTTGTCTAATTGCTTTGGCTAGATTTTCAAGGACAATGTTGAATAGAAGTGATGAAAGAGGGCATCCCTGCCTTTTTCCAGTTTTTAGGGGAAATGTTTTCAGTTTTTCTCCATTTAGAATGATGTTGGCCCTGGGCTTAGCATAGTTAGCCTTTACAAGGTTAAGGAATGTTCCTACTATCCCTATTTTTTCTAGTGTTTTGAGTATGAAGGGGTGCTGTATTTTATCAAATGTTTTTTTCTGCATCTATCAAAATAATCATGAGATTCTTTAAGCCTGTTGATGTGATGAATTACATTTATAGATTTCCGGATGTTGAACCAACCTTGCATCCCTGGGATGAAACCCACTTGATCGTGGTGCACTATCTTTTTAATATGTTTTTGTATATGATTTGCTAAAATTTTGTTAAGAATTTTTGCATCTATGTTCATAGGGATATTGGTCTGAAGTTTTCTTTCCTTGATGAGTCTTTGTCCTGTTTTGGTATCAGGGTGGTATTAGCTTCATAGAATGAGTTTGGAAGGGTTCCATCCTCCTCTATTTCATGGAATACTTTGAGGAGTATTGGAATGAGTTCTTCTTTGAAAGTCTTATAGAATTCAGCTGAGAATTCATCTGGTCCTGGGCTTTTCTTTGTTGGTAGGCTTTTGATGACTTCTTCTATTTCATTGCTTGAAATTGATCTATTTAAATTGTGTATGTCCTCCAGATTCAGTTTGGGTGGATCATATGTCTCTAGAAACCTGCTGATGTCATCCAGATTTTCTGTTTTGTTGGAGTATAGATTTTCAAAGCAGTTTCTAATTATGTTTTGTATTTCAATAGTGTCTGTCATGATATTTCCTTTTTCATCATGAATTTTAGTAATTTGAGTTTTCTCTCTCCTTCTCTTCAGTAGTGTGGCTAAGGGTTTAATCAGTTTTGATTATTTTTTTCAAAGAACCAACTTTTTGTTTTGTCGATTTTTTTGTATTGTTTCTTTTGTTTCAATTTCATTGATTTCAGCTCTGATTTTAATTATTTCCTGTCTTCCACTACTTTTAGTGTTGATCTGTTCTTCTTTTTTTAGAGTTTTGAGCTGTAATGTGAGGTCATTGCTTTGTTGACTTTTTTATTCTTTTATTGAATGCGCTCCATGCAATAAATTTTCCTCTTAGTACTGCTTTCATAGTGTCCCAGAGATTTTGATATGTTGTATCATTGCTCTCATTTACCTCTAAGAAATTTTTTTATCTCCCGCCTGATGTCTTCTGTTATCCATGCATCATTCAATAGGGTATTATTTAGTCTCCAGGTGTTGGAGTAGTTTCTGTTTTTTATTTTATCATTTATTTCTAGTTTCATTCCATTATGACCTGATAGAATGCAAGATAGTATCTCTCTCTCTTTTTTTTTTAATTTGCGAAGAGTAGCTTTGTGGCATAATATACGGTCTATTTTAGAGAAGGATCCATGAGCTGCTGAGAAGAAAGTGCATTTGCAAGTTGAGGGATGGAATATTCTGTGTATGTCTGTTAAGTTTAAATTATCAATTGTGTTATTTAGTTCTATGGTTTCTTTGTTCAAATTTTGTTTGGAAGATCTGTCCAATGGCGAGAGAGGTGTGTTAAAGTCACCTAGTATTATTGTGTTTTGGTCTATTTGGTTCCTGGAATTGCGAAGGATTTGTTAAAGATAAATGGTTGCACTATTGTTTGGGGCATAAATATTTATGATTGTTATGTCTTGCTGATTTATGCTTCCCTTAAGCAGTATGAAATGTCCTTCTTTATCCCTTCTGAGTAACTTTGGCTTGAAGTCTGCTTTATCTGAAATGAGGATGGAAACCCCTGATTTTTTATTGAGTTCATGAGCATGGTATGTTTTTTCCCATCCTTTCACCTTTAGTCTATGAGCATCTTTTTCTATGAGATGAGTCTCTTGAATGCAGTATATTATTGGGTCTTTCTTTTTAATCCAATCTGCCAGCCTATGTCTTCTAATTGATGAGTTTATTCCATTAACATTCATGGTTATTATTGAGATATGACTTGTATTTCCAGTCATTTTGGCTTATTTTTGACTTTTAACTTAACTTGGTTTCTCCTTTAATTGCTTATTCCTTTAGGGTAGTTCCTCCCTTTGCTGACTTACATTGTTGTTTTTCATTTCTTCCTTATGCAATATTTTCCTGAGAATGTTCTATAGTACAGGCTTTCTATTTGTAAATTCTTTTAGTTTTTGTTCATCATGAAAAGATTTTATTTCATCATCAAATCTAAAGGTAAATTTTGCAGAGTATAAGATTCTTGGTTGCCATCCATTTTCTTTCAGAGCTTGAAATATGTTATTCTAGGCCCTTCTTGCTTTTAGAGTCTGGACTGAGAAATCTGCTGATATCCGTATTGGTTTCCCCCTGTATGTAATCTGATGCTTTTCTCTCACAGCCTTTAAAATTCTCTTTATTTTTATATGTTAGGTATTTTCATTATAATGTGCCTTGGTGTTAACCTGTTGTAATTTTGTGTATTTGGTGTCCTGTAAGTCTCTTGTAAGTGATTTTCCATTTCATTTGTCAGATTTGGGAAATTTTCTGATATTATTTCATTGAATAGATTATTCATTCCTTTGGTTTATATCTCTGTGCCTTCCTCAATTCCAATAATTCTTAAATTTGGTCTTTTCATGATATCCTATAATTCTTGGAGGTTCCATTCATGATTCCTTACCATCTTTTCTGTTTGGTCAACTTTATTTTCAAGATTAAATGTTTTGTCTTCATTGTCTGAGGTTCTATCTTCCAAATGATCTAGTCTGTTGATGATGCTTTCTATTAAATTTTTTATTTGGTTCATGGTTTCCTTCATTTCAAGGATTTCTGTTTTTTTTTTTTTTTTTTTTTCAGAATCTCTATCTTGTTATTGAAATGATCTTTTGCTTCCTATAATTGCTCTTTTAACTGTTTATCAGTGCAATCATTCATTGCCTACATTTGCCCTCTTAACTCATTATTAACTTCTAGGATCATTTTAATTATGTACATTCTGAACTCCCTTTCTGACATTTCTTCTGCCATGTTGTCACTGGGTTCTATTGATATAGCATCAAGGTTTGTTTGGGACACGTTCTTCCTTTGTTTTCTCATGTTATTTGTGAGTCTTCCCCTCTAGCAGTGCAATTCCACGGTATTGCAGTTTTCCCCCTATGGACTTACAGTGTCCCTGCAGATTTCCAATACCTCACCTTGAAGTGAGAGATCAATATTAGCAGCACACCATAAAACAATATGCATCCTTGATCCAGATAGTCACTATTAATATATTAACCATGTTGTCTTACTAAACAGGGTTTAGTAAGTTCAAATTATTATCTATAGCATAACCACTAGGTTTGTAATATGGACTACAATTTCTAATGGTGGACAAAGAGGATGAGGAGGGGTGTAGGATTTAACATTAATAAGACGTGAGTCTATAGAGTTACTATGTCATAGGAATAGTGAAAGTGGAATTAAAAGAAATAGGTTGTTAGCATGAGAAAAGGGAGAGTCTTTAATAAAACAGATATATAAGAGGAAAATAGAGTAAGAAAAATATTAATGAAAGAAGTAGGAATATAGAAGGTATAATAGGAACAATCATAATAGTACCACTAATTTTAAAAATTCTGCAATAAAATTACACTGTACTGTTCAAACCTCCTAGTCTTCCATAGCCTGATGCTTGAGAGGAACTTGATAATGCAGTGTCCCAAGAAGCGTGCTTACCCACTAAGAATGGTGTCCTCCAGGTCAGGAATAATCAATGCTAGTGAGCAAAGGTGACCCTGTGTTGATAGATGGTCAGTCGCCCCTCGGACATGAGACTGCATGGTGGGCCTCAGTGCTAGACTGTGGGCCAGGGCTCAGACTTCAAGACAAGACCATGGGTCGGGGTGTGAGCCTCAGGGCTAGGTGGTGTAGGGGGCAGCTGGCCCTGTGCTGTGCCAAGTACTGTAGATTCCTGTGGCGGGGCTCGTGCTTAGCCCAGGGCTGTAGATTCCCCGTGGTGGGGCTCTGATTTTTATTTTTAAACACCAATTATGAACTCTTGCATGTGTCCATTTTGTTAGAATGGTCTTTCAGTTCTACCATTGTCTCTATATTATTAGATATATTGACTCTGTTTTTCTTTGTAAAGAAGAGCTTTTCTGATTATCTAGGGTATTTGTTTACCCCATATTTCCTACAAGAATGAAGGCAAGTGTTTAATTTTTTTCCCTTTAGTTACCAATGTTTAAAGAAAGATGTTTTAATGACCACAACAAATGTCAAAATATGAGTTTTTCCACCTTTTCTTTTCATGGATATCATTAATAAATTTTGTTTTTTATTAATTAAAAAATTTGGGGTTTAGATTCAGGCTGTATTGTAGAGCCTTTCTTGGGAAGTATGTCATGGGTCATAGAGACCAGACTTTGAGAGTAGATAAGTTCCAACATCATGCCCTTCTAGCATTTCTTTTGTAGAGATTCAATAGCACCTTAATTCCTCAAACATATTCTAGTTTTAAGCTTCTGGGTAAGAGATAGCATTTGGCAGAAAGCCAGCCTTACCTAGATTGGGAGATTCTTACATGCTTTAAACAGCATGAGTACAGGCAGTGAGCCCTTATGCTTAATTTTCAGGGTCTACTGACCAAGTAAAGATATGATTTAAAGCAAAGAGCTTATTTTTTTTGTTGATTTTTTTAATTAATTAATTTATTTTTTAATTTTTGGTCATTGTACACGAACGGATACAACTATCATTTTTCTGGTTGTACACAAAGTAGAATCATACAATTTGCATATTTGTACATATAGATATGGTATAGATGTTTGTCTCATTCTATTATTTTTCCTGCCCCACCCCCTCCCCACCCCTCATTTTCTTCTATACAATCCATTCCTTCTCCATTCTTCCCAAACTTCCCATCCCCGCTATGTGTCATCAACCCCTTATAAGAGAGATCATTCAGCCTTTGTTTTTTTGGCTTATTTTGGCTTATTTTGGGATTGGCTTATTTCACTTAACATGATCCTCTCCAATTCCATCCATTTACCTGCAAATGTCATAATTTTATTATTCTTAATGGCTGAATAATATTCCATTGTGTATATATACCACCGTTTCTTTATCCATTCCTCTATTGAAGGGCATCTAGGTTGGTTCCATAATCTAGGTATAGTGAATTGGGCTGCTATAAACATTGCTATGGCTGCATCACTGTAGTATGCAGATTTTAAGTCCTTTGGGTAAAAACCAAGGAGAGAGATAGCTGGGTCAAATGGTGGTTCCATTCTGAGTTTTTGAAGGAATCTCCATACTGCTTTCCAGAGTGGCTGCACCAATTTGCAACCCCACCAGCAACGTATGAGTGTACCTTTTTCCCTACATCCTCACCAACACCTATTGTTGCTTGTATTCTTGATAATAGGCATTCTAATTGGGGTGAGATGAAATCTTAGGGTAGTTTTGATTTGCATTTCTCTTATTACTAGAGATGTTGAACATTTTTTCATGTATCTGTTGATTGCTTGTAGATCCTTTTCTGTGAAGTGTCTGCTCATTTCCTTAGAAGATTTATTAATTGGATTATTTGTATTCTTGGGGTAAAGTTTTTGAGTTGCAAAGAGCTTATGATGACCTATACTACACACTCCTATATCCTTGACAGGCAGAAGAGACGAGAAATTCAGGGTAAGTCTTGAGATATAATACAAAGAGTTATAATTTGTAGGGTATCCAATTATAACTCTAGAGTTAGGGAATGGTCCCCAAATGGAATGACATAATTTCAAGGAGGGTTGGACATAGATGTATGGGATGCATATACTTATACTCCAGTATGTATACATACCCAGAAATACTATAGCTTATCATCTCACAGTGTATACTGACCTTTTCTGAATTTCAGAACTGTTTAGCTTGTTGGGAATAGACTTCCCCTACAAGTCTGGTGATATTGAGAAGTGGAAACTGAGATTGAGAAGTGGCCTTGGAGTTTACAAGATGTGGGGTAGTCTTGTCATAATTGTGGTTAGCAGTGTGTGACTTTCATGCTTTCATTATTCAGAGCACACGGTACAGTTATGATTTTTAATTTTAGGTGTCAACTTGAATGAAATAAGTGGTAACCAGATAGTTGGTAAAATATTATTTCTGATTATGTCTCTAGGAACATTTCTGGAAGAGATTGGCACTTTTTTCTTGGTACTGAGATTGCACCCAGGGGTGCTTTCCCACTGAGCTATAATCCCCAGTCTTTTTACTTTTTAATTTTGATATAGGGTCTCACTAAACTGCTGGGTCTGGCCTTGAACTTGTGATCCTCTTGCCTCAGTCTCCAGGTTACAGATGCGTGCCACAAAGCCTAGTAAGACTGGCATTTGAATCAGTGGACTGAGTAAGATCTGCCCTCACCAGATGTGTGTGTGGGGGTAATATTCAATGAACTGACAATACAGATGGAACAAAAAGGCAGAAGAAAGGCAAATTCACATTCTCCGTCTTGTGGAGCTCCTCCAGATTCTCTGACCTTTAGACTCCAGGACTTGCAACAGAGATCTCCCAGGGACCCTCAGATTGAGAAATAACATGATCAGCATCCCAGGTTCTCAGGTCCTCAGCCTTGGACTGAACCATGCTACAAGATTCCCTAGGTCTCCAAATTGCAAATGGCAAATGGTCTCTCATGATATTTCTCACTTTTTATAATCCTGTGAGATAATTTCCCTAAAAAATCCACTTTACTCCATCCATCCATTTATCTATTTATCTATCTACCCATGTACCACCCACCTACCTACCTACCTACCTATCTGTCTGTCTGTCTGTCTGTCCATTTACCCTATTGGTTCTGTCTCTGTGGAGAACCTTGCCTGAAACCATAATAGTGGTTTCTGATATTTCTGAATCACTGTGTTGTTAACAAAGGACATCCATATATGCTACATGACTTGCTCTTTAAAAAATTCATACTTTATTGTACCCTGATTTTTAGTGAGGAAATAGAAACTTATAGGAATAATTTTCTCATATTGACCCATCTATCATGTGGCTGAATTGAGATTTATAACCAAGGCCCTATAATATATTAGTTGTTAACTCATTTAATAAAAATTTATTAAACACTATGGTCAAGTCCTTTGTTGGGCACTGGGGACACAGTGCTGCACAAATGGATAGAAATGTCTTTTCCTACACAGTAAATATTGTTCTTGAGGGAACCTGAGAGACAGTTTTGCTTTTCCCAATCACTTTTTCTGCCACATTGAATCAGCCAGTAGGTCTGTAGACTGAATTTTCTAATATTTTTCATATTTCCCAAACCTCAGACTCTATTCCCATTATCACCTCTTTAGATGAAAGTCTTATTTCTTGATTGAACTACTGCAACTATCTCTCTGAATGGGTGTCTTTCTTTAATCCATAATTTAAGTGTCACATGGTTGCCATAGTGCTTTTTCTAAAATGTATATATGGTCTTTGAAGTTTTTGCTTTCAAAGGCTTTCATTATATTCAAGGGGATTTTTGTTTTTGTTTTTGTTTTTTAAGTTCAAACTTCTTAGCCATGGCTTTCATGATCTAGTCTCTGCACAATTCTGTTGTTTCTTGTCCCAGAGAAACCTGTGACCCATGCTGAATAAGAAAACACTCTACTGTACTGAAATATTTGTAATTCTCACCTGTGGAATGATCCAGGGTAGTCTTCCTTCCTTCAACCCTTCCCCCAACCCATCAACCTAACTCCAGTGTGCCTTAGGTATGATATGAGGTAATATATATGAGATAACATATATAAATATATTAATTAATATATTAATTAAACATATATTAATTAAATTATGTTAATTTAATTAAATAATTTAATTAATATATTAATTAAACTGGGGCATTATTCAGAATGAAAAAAGAGTTAATAGTTATGTTGGAAAAGAAAATTCTTCGCTTGTTTTTTTTTTTTTTTAACCAGGTAACTAAGATATATGCTTAATCAAAAGTAGCTGCATATCCTCAAAATGCCCTGAGCTTATTTTAATGTAATGTCTATTGCATCCCATAAATGCAAGTTTCTTCATTCAGAGGCAAGTCTGTTATGTTCATCCTTGTCTCTAGAAAGTTTTTTTTTTTTTTTTTATCAGAGATTGAACTCAGGGGCACTTAACCACTGAGCCACATCCACAGTCCTTTTGTATTTTATTGAGAGACACGGTCTCACTGAGGCTGGCTTTGAACTCTTGATCCTCTTGCCTCAGCCTCCTGAGCTGCTAGGATTACAGGTGTGCATCACTGTACCTGGCAGAAGGTGTTGTATAGTTTTTGAAATCTAGTAGGTGTTCAGTATTTTAAAAATAGATTCCATTAAATGAATACTTTCAGGTAGGAACTTTATCGAGCATTTGGAAATCAATTTTACAGCTACTCTGTTATGCAAATGACCTGTAAAATACTTGATTATTTGGAAGAGATTGGAAAGAGAACTGATGGGAAGAATATATAAATATAAATATATATAAACATATGTATGAATAGATAATATTATATATGATATATATGTAACATATTCTAAGGTGCTAACATGAAATTCATCAATCCATTTCAATGGTTTATAATTAACATCTATGGAGAATTTTTGAGATTATTCAAGATTATCTCTAGATGATACATTATTTACTTATAGGAAATGACCCCACATCATTATAGATGTCTGAAAGTTTCTTTCTACTATGGAGAAAGAATAAGTATATTTTAAGTTAGAGAAGAACTGTTGTACCTAATCATGACTCAAGACCTAGGACTTATCATTCATCACCAGTATTAGTTAGGATTCTACAGAGAAATGTAACCAATAGTGGATATTTATATTTGTTTAGTCTAGATATAGATATTGAGAAATTGGCTCTAACAGGTGTCTGAGAAGTCCCACAGTCTATTATCTATCCTCTGGAGATCAAGAAAAGCCAGTGGTTATTTCTAGTTTGAATCTAAAGGTCTGGGAACCAAAAATGTTGAGACCAGAAAATCAATATGCTGGTTCATTCAGTCAGGTAGAAAGGGAGAGGAAAGAACAAGTTTTTCCTTCCTCTTCCTTTTTGTTATATTCAGGTATTCAATGGGGTGGATGATGCCCACCCAATTTGCCCTCTGAGAGTTATTTAGTCTAACCTATTCAAATGCAAATCTCTCAGAAATCCTCACAGACATATGCAGAAATAATGTGTAGTCAAATATCCGGGCAGTCCATGATTTAGTCAAGTTGAGACATAAAGTTAACCAGCACTCACCCATGTAGCATGTCAATGGATTCTGACAGATTCAATATCATTATCCAAATAACTGCCTTCAATAATTTGTGAATTTGGCAATGTTTGTCCTTCACATCTCAATTTGAACATCCACCCTTAGGAAACTCTTATAAAATTGCATGGCCTTTCAGGGAACACCTTTGTAAAAAACTAAAGCAATGGTCTTACTAATTTAAATCCATTTGCATCTGTAGCAGTTTTCGTGATGGAAAGAGACCAAATGCATCAGTGTGACTCTAAAGGCACCTGGTTGCTATTCTGGCTCATACCTTAGAGTTTCTAGGACAAAGATTGAATGTATCTATCTGGCCAGCTTCCAGCACATTGACTGATCCATTAATTATGTTCAATGAATGTTTTATTGAATCAATAATAAGGTAAATATTTATCAATAATTTAGGAAATACAAAGAAAATACTCATTTCTTGATATTTTGTTTTACTATCAAGCCCCTCCAACTCCCTTTCCAGTGGCCTTTTGTTTGATTAAAATAACAACAGTGACAGGAAAACCATACCTATTAATGCAACATGATGTGTGTGTGTGTGTGTGTGTGTGTGTGTGTGTGTGTATGAGAGAGATAGAGAGAGAGAGAGAGAGAGAGAAAATTGTCTAGCCTTTTGGGAGAAAATAACAATTAGGGACATTTCTTGATAATGGAACTCTAATATTTATTAATCTCTTAATTGCTTTTCTATAACATTTATGCTTTCCATCACTGATTAATAGTAAAAACATGGCAATCTATGACCAGGATAGTCATATTTCTTAAATCATTTAAGAAAGAACACATTATCAATCCCTTCTGGACAAAAGAAGAAGTGCTCTTGTCATTAAAAAAAAACATATTTCTATTATTCTATCACCAATTAAATCAGCCAAACAAAATGAAATTTGCAACATCTTAATAGTCTTGGCTTCTAGCAGGGCTATAATTATACTTTGTAGAGAGATAAAGGTCTTCTTAGCCCTAATTTGAACGTTCTCTAGGGATGGCAATTTCACACACTTAGGTTATAAAGAAGTCTCTGGATAACAATTCTCACTAGTCCCTTCCTTGTTTTCCTGCTAGTTTATATGGATTTAATTTAAAGCAGAGATTGAATCTGCATCCACCTGATGCCAAAACTATTGACTGAAACCACACATTTGGTATGAAATAAGTCTTTAGACAGAGTTCAATAAGGTGTCATGTGTGGAGTCTATGTATTTGTGTGTGCATATGTGTGTAGGAACTGACTGTGAATTCAATTTCAATATTCATTTATCTTATAAAGTATAGTGAATATCATCATTTAAAATATCTATTGAGTGCCTATTGTATACCAGGTACTTCTGTAATCCTGTTGTCATGGAACTAGCATTAGTGTAGTGTCTGTGTGAATCTCTCTGTGTGAGTAGACCCAACAAACATACAAATAAATGTCTATTATGCAAAAAGGTACTAAGAAAACAGGAAAATCACAGGACATGGGAACAAAGAATTCCTAGAATGACAGAGAGGCAGTATTTGTTTTCTGTGCAGAGTAACATACGACCATAAACTTCAAGCCTTGAGAGAACACGCTTATTAACTCACAGTTTTGATGGGTCAAGCAGGGCTTGCTTCAGTTCTCCACTTCATCGTCTCACAAGACTGTGATCCAGGTGTCCATCAAAGTTGCATTCTCTTCTGGAGGTTCAAATGGAGAAATCTTCTTGCATTCCCTCAGGTGTTAGCAGGTCATTATATCATGTGTTGTATCATTTACAATAGCTAGCTTTGTAGTCAGTAAAGCAAAGAGAGCTCCCAGAACTGGGTATGTGAGCAAAAGAGAACTTTATACAATATAACAAGGAGAGTGATAACCTATCATCCTTTCCATATTCTATTTGCTAGAAGCAAAGCAGTTCTCTCTCATCCTCAGGGGAAGAGACTACACAAAGCTTTGAATGACAGGAGGTAGGGATCATGAGACTCACCTGGAAAGTCTGTCTGCCACTGATAGATTTTTTTTAAAAAATAGAGGGATTAGGAGTACCTTCACTGGGAAAGTAATATCACATCAAATCTTTGAAGGAACCATGAGAGGCAATTGTGAGACTGCCTTTGGGAGGAACATCTCAGAAAAAGTGCAAACAAGCAGAGATAACTGAGAAAAAGAGAGTAATAGAAAAAGATGACATCAGGTGGTCAGATAGCTACCAGCAACAGGGTGGGAGTGGGGAGAGATGGTGACCATAGATGGGGAAGATTCTCTAAAATTTTATAGGCAATTGTAGACATTTGACTTGTACACAGACTGAGATCAGAAATCAAGAGAGGGTTGTAAGAAGAAAAGCAATTTCATACAAATTATTTAATGTTACCACTGGCTGAGAGCAGGCATAGAACGGCACTCATGGAAGTATGGAGACCCAGTTAGGAGGCTGGAGTTGTAACCTTAGTAGAGATGGTAGTGGAGATGGAAAGGATTTGTCAAAATATAGATAAAATCCAAAGATAGATTCAACATTTTTTTCTTAAATTTATTTCCTTTCTGCAGATGAAGTAGCATTGTCAGAATTTAACAGCAAACCCTCATGTCCATTGAGTTTCTTCTTTGAGCATTTGAAACTGCATTTAAAATTAGCTCAATTTAATCTCCCTGAGGAGCTAAACTATAACCTGTGAAACTCAGGAGCTGGTAGTTGTCATTGCCTGCTATGTTGCCTAGAATAAAGAAAAAATTACAGTCAAAAAGAATAGGGAAGCTATAGTGAAATACTTGCTGGGAGTATTCAATGAGTATTATCTATTTTTATTTGAAGGAGCCATGCAAATTAACATTAACCTAAACACCAATGGAAATAGAAAAATCAGTCTGCAGAAAGTGAATTGTTAGAAAAATTTTAAAAAGACTTTTTCTTTTACTATTAGTTATACCTTATATCTAATATATGGGTAAGTTTTGAGACAGGTTGTAAGATTTTTGAGGGCCAATAAACATTTGGATGAAACAGGAGATTTATAACATCAAATTTGTGATTCTCTGAATCTTCTTTGAGCCCTACCAGAAGTCTTCAAACTTGTAGAGGTCATAAATTTTTATAAGGAGTTCTCATAGGTGTTCGTTGTTTTCTTTTTCAAAACCTTTAGTGGCCTGAAAAGAGAATAAATATCGTCTTGTTTCTGCTTTTGAGTTCTTTGAAGCTGAGGCAAATGAAATTAAATTAAAATGCACAGTGATATCATTTCATTTGAATTGTTACCTGGCCCCTAAACCTCTATAGCCTGAAGTCTGTTGTTTCCAAATCCTGCTGTACTAACAAGCAAATGTGATTGGTGATTCATTAGAATGATTTTATTTTAGGTACCTGTTCTCACTGTTAAGCCATTTTCTTAATTGCTAATTAGATGTCATGGAAAGTATTAATAAAGAAAAGATTTCATTTCCACAAGGCTACTGGCTTATGAGTTGCTCCCTCTGTGAGTCAACATGGTGTGAATGTAAATGTATAACTGGCTTAAAGAGCACAATGACTCTTTCCTCGTTATGGTGTGACCATATGTGGCCAATTATATTTCCTCTGTTTTTAATAATGTAGTTGTTGATTTACTAGTCCACATTCTTCTCTGATCATTAATTTTTATAGGCTTTCATCTTTTGAATCATCCTCATGTGGTTTGTTACACCCGCACTTTCTTGCCACTACATATTTTAAGCTTATAAACAGAACACACGATTGTGTGGTTCCCATGGAAACCTTCAAACATGGAAGAACCACATCTTCGAGGCTGCAACTTATATTGTATGAGGGTTCATGCCCTGCAAGTGCATACTCTAATCTCCAGTGCTCCTGACATGAAGACGCAGTTAACCTGGATGCCATTAGAGTTAATTGCTTATTTTATTTTCATTTTTTAAATACCTCGAATCAGTTTTAACCACTATCGTAGAAAAGACCTAGATTAGCACATCAAAATTAACCAAAAGACAGGACCTCCATGAACATAAGCATCTGTTATAGAGAAGAGAATAGCAGCTGGTGGAGCAATTTCTGTAATTCTTACATCTTCATTCATTTGTTTACTCATTCGGCTATTAGCTTTTGTGTAACTAGAACAAGGCCTGAGAGTTATAGTAATAATAAGATAAAATCTCATAATGCTTACAGCCCAGTGGAAGATGGAGCCCCCTCAAAATAAATTTATATACAAATAACCATATCAAGCAATGGGATGCAGAGCATGTGGTAGGGTGTTGTTATTTTAGTCAAGGTATCAATGGACATGCCATTGTAGTAGATGCATTTGATCAGAGACTTGATTGAAGTAAGTGAATAGGTCATGCAAAATCTTAGAGAAGTTATTTCCATGAAGAGGAAACTGAAAATACAGATGCCCCGAGGTGGAAACAAGTTTGATATACATCCACTTGACATACAGAAAGAGTGCCAGCATCCTAGAGCCCAATGACCAAAGAATGGGGTTCAGCAAATGACAGGAAAATACAGATAAGATGAAGGATGGGAACTCAGGGAACTATGGGAACTACATACTGTCTTGTGGGCCACAGTAAGGACAATGAATTTTGTTTTGAGATTGACAAGCACTAAGCAGAAATGTAATATGATTCAATTCATAGTTTAATGATAGATTTCTCTAATCATGGTGATCATACTTAATTATATCAAGGCAAGATAAACCAGTAAAGATGCTATTGTAGTCATTTAGGGTATAGGAGAGAGAAAGCATATACAAAGATTGGACCTGAGGTATAACTGGAAGATAAAGACAATAGGACTGATATTTTGAATACAGTTTGTGAATGAAAGGAGTCAAAGTGAGTACTAGAGAATTGTTCTGAGTAACTAGATTAGTGATAGTGACCTTCATTGAAATGTAAAAGAGTGAGGAAAAAGTTTTGAGGGGGGGAAAACATGAATTTTCATTGTCAGGCACACTTGTTAGTAGCAACTCACAAATTCAAGGAATTTTCTTTTCCTTTTTGCTATGAACTCCAGAAAGGCAGTACTTCTGTTTATTTTGCTCACCTTGTTATCATGAGTGCCTGTGCTTTTTATGAGCACAGACATTGAAAAGTGTTAAATGTATACTTGTGGACATACTCAGTCAATAAATGTTGACATCAGGACTTTTTCCTATGTGCTTTGTTTAGTTCTTCTAGGGTTAGCTTGGATTAAAACACCAGAGGAATTATATTAAAAAATTCATGAATGGAAAGTGCTAAAATGAAATTTACTCTTTAATATTTTTAAAATTAATTTTACACATTTCAGCTTCTCTGCCAGTAATATATTTACTTGTGTTGGTTGACTACTATTAAGCTTTTCAAGGCTTCTCATTAATAAGGACTAAACCCATAATATAACCAAAAGCCCTGCAAGATATGGCTCTTTCCAACCTCTACCTCTTCATCTTTGGTTTCTACATGACTCTGTACCCCAGCCACAATGACCTTCTTTCAATTTCTTGATTGAACAATGGTTACTGCCAATTTAGACCTTTTTCTATGCCTGGAATGTCTAGTTGCTCCTCGAATCCTAGCTAGACTAAGTTAGGCCTCCAGTTTTGTGCCTTCAATACTTAGCATTATATTTCCTAGCAGAGACAATTTAATTAAGCCTTTATTTAAAAGTTTTTATGTATGCATTATAATTATACATAATAGTAGTATATTCATACCTGCACATAACATAATTTGGTTAATTTCATTCCCCATTGCTTCCCTTCTCTCTCCCCTCTTCCCTCCTCCCAATCCTCTTGTTTTGCTTTACTGGTCTCACTTTTGTTTTTATGAGATCACTTTGTTTTTCCTTTTTTCTATCTTCCACATATATGAGAAAACATGCAACCCTTGACTTTCTGACACTGGCTTATTTCATTTAAAATGATGTTCCTCAGTATATCCATTTTCCTGAAAACAACATAATTTCATTCTTTATGGCTGAGTAAAACCCCATTGTATTTATATACCACATTCTCTTTATCCATTCATCTGTTGTGAGATACCACACTGCTTCCACAAGTTGACTCCTGTGAATTGCACTGCTATAAACAGTAGTATGCATGCATCCCTAGAGCATGCTATCTTTAGTTCTTTTGGATAAACACCAAAGAAGAGAATATCCGGGTCATTTGATGGTTCTATATCAAATCTTCCAGGAACCTTCAAATTGATTTCTACGGTGGTTGTACTAATTTACAATCCCACAAAAAGCACATGAGTGTTCCTTTTTCCACACATCCTCGCCAGCATTTATTAGTATTTGTATTCTTGATGACTGCCATTCTAACTGGGAGTGAGATAAAATCTCAGTGCCGTTTCGATTTGCATTTTCCTGATTGTTGAAGAAGGTGAACACTTTTTCAAATACTTGTTGGCTATTTACATTTCTTCTTTTGAGAGATGTCTATTTAGCTCATTTGGCTTTTTATTGATTGGGTTATTTGTCTCTTGGTGGTGTTTTTTGAGCTCTTTCTATATTTTTGATATTAATCCTCTGTCAGAAGAGAAGCTAGCAAAGACTTTTTTTCCATTCTCTAGGCTCTTTCTTCATGCCTTTGTTTATTTTGTTTGGCATAAACTTTTAAATTTGATGTTATCCAGTCTATTATTTTCTGGGTATTATTTCTGAGCTTGAGGAAGTTCTATTCAGGAGGCCATTGCAATGTGCCTAACTGCTAGAGTGTTGAGCCTATTTTCTTCTAACAGTTGCAGTTTCTGGTCTAATTCTTGGTCTTTGATCCATTTTGAGTTCACTTTTGTTCAGCATAAGAGATAAGGCTCTAGTTTCTTTTTTATGTCTTTTTTTATTTTTTATTTTTTTATTTAATTTTGATTCATTGAACACAAATGGAGTACAGCTATTGTTTCTCTGGGTGTACACAAAGTAGAGTCACACCATCTGTGAATTCATACATGTACACAGGGCAATGATGTCTGTCACACATTCTGTTATTATTTCCCCCCCCACCCTGATCCCTCCCCTCCCATCCCTCTATGCTATCTATCCTTCCTCCATTCTTGCCACCCTTCCACTCCACATTGCGCATCATTATTCACTTATCATAGAGACCATTCGTCCTTTGGATTTTTGGGATTGGCTAATCTCACTTAACATAACAGCCATAAAGAAGAATAAAATTATGGCATTTGCAGGTAAATGGATGATATTGGAGACTGTTATGTTAAGGCTCTAGTTTCATTCTTCAACATATAGATATTCAGGTTTCCTAGCACCAATTTTTAAAAAGGCTGCCTTTTCTCTAACATAGGTTGTTGGTGCCTTTGTCAAGGATCAGATGACTGTATCCGTGTGGGACTGCCTCTGTGTCTTCTACTGCATTACAGTGGTCTCCCTGTCTATTTTTATGCCAGTGTCATGCTGTCTTTATTACTGCAGCCTGTAGTATAATTTGAAAGCATGTATTGTGATGCCTCCCACATTGCTCTGTTTGCTTGTAATCACTTTGGCTATTCTGGGTCTTTTATTCTTTCATACAAATTTTAGGACTGTTTTGTCTAGTTTTGTGAAGAATGTCATTGGATTTTGATGGGGATTTCATTGAATCTTTAGATTGCCTTTGATACTGTGATCATTTATACAAAACTAATGCTGGCTGTCCAAGAATGTGGGCAATCTTTCCATCTTCTAAAGTCTTCATTTTCTTTCTTCAGTGTTATGTAATTTTATTGTTGGTGTCTTTCATTTTCCTGGTTAGATCAATTCCTAGGTTTTGTTTATTTATTTGTTTATTGGAGGCTATTCGAATGGGATTGTTTTTCTCATCCTGATTTCTTTTTCAAAATCTTTCTTTTTTTATTAGTATATAAAAATTTCTTGATTTTAATGTGTTGATTTTATACTGCTTTGCTGAATTTTTTTAAATCAACTCTAGAAGTCTTCTGGTAGAGTTTTTGGGTCTTCATAGTATAGGATTATATGATCTATAAATAGTGATCATTTGACTTCATCCTCTTCTATTTTAATCCCTTTAATTTCCTTCTCTTGCATAATTGCTCTAGTTAAAATTTCAAGTACTATATTGAATAGGAATGGTGAGAGCAAATGTCTTGTTCCTGATTTAAGAAGAAATTCTCTCAGATTTTTCACATTCAGTATGAATTCGGCTTTGGGTGTAGTTTTTGCAATATTGAGGTAAGTTCCTTATATCCCTTGTTTTCTTAGTGTTTTTAACATGAATTTTGCTGAATTTTGTCAAAAGCTTATTTTACATCTACTGAGATTCTCATTTGATTTTTGTCCTTAATTCTATTTATGTGATGAATTACATTGATTTGTATATATTAAAGCATTCTTGAATCAGTGGAATGAAACCAACTTGATCATAATATCCAATCTTAATGCATTTTTGAGTATAGATTGCTAATATGGACATGGTTGTCCGCTGCTAAGCTGAGCATGTGAGTAGGCATGTGGCCTGTTGGTTCCAGCTAAGTGGCAATGGAGTGGTAGAGTGACAAAGTGGTGGCTCCAGTGAGTTGGAGTGTAGGCAGCAAGCATGGACCATGGCCACATGGAGGGCCCGAGGCACTGCAAGCCAAGGCATGCTGACCTGTCACCCCGCTGCAGTCACGGGTGGGCACTGTGCAGACACCTGCAGCAAAAGCCAGCTCCATGTAGTACTGTAGTCAAGAACTTGTAAGCATAGACCATCCAATGACCTCAACCTCAGTTTCCTAACCTGCAGTAAGAAAATTGAAGTCGGGCAGACCCAAATGGAAGTAGGGATTCAAGAGCTGACCAATAGAATTAGTACTTTTCTAAACCCTAATTAGCATAAATTTGGACCGACAGCAGTGACCCAAGTGTTATATATACTCCTGAACTAGCACACTGATGGAAAAAACCTTTGATTGGGTCTCCTCTTGGAGTGAAAAAGTTCAATTGCTTTTTTTATTGGTCTTACACTCACTGATTTTGGTCTGTGAATGTCTGTCCTCGAATTCATGAAAAAAGAACCTGGAAAGAAGAAAAAATTGATGGTTATCTGTTGGGGTCTGCTGCAACCCTGGAAGGCATAGCCCACAATCAAGAGTTGCAACACTTTTTGGCTGCAGAGGTCGGCAAACTTAGGTAGACCGCACTCTCCAGTAGAAGCAGAGAAATTCCAGTCTCACCTGCCAGCAGAAGCAGGGATTTGAGTTTCATTTCAAAACTCCAGTTTCAATATTTTACTAAGAATTTTTGAATCTGTCTTATCAAGGATATTGGTCTTTAGTTTGCTTTCCTTGATATGTCCTGGTTTTGGTATCAGGATAATCTGTATTCATAGAATGAATTTGGAAGTGCCCCCTCTTTCTATTTCATGGAATAATTTGAAGAGGATTCACATTATTTCATTAATGGTACAAGAGAATTCAGCTTAGGATTCACATAGTCCTGGGATTTTCTTTGTTGAAAAGATTTTAACTGCTGCATAAATCTCAGTGCTTGTCATTTTTTTATTTAGGTTTTCTATATCTTCTTAGTTCAATTTTGGTACATTATAAATATCTAGAAATTTGTTCATTTCTCCTAACTGTTCCAATTTATTTAGAAATAAGTTTTCAAATGATTCTGTAATGATCCTCTGGATTTTAGAGATGTCTCTGGTGAGGTTTCCATTTTCTTCTCTTAATTTTATTAATTTGGGTCTTCTCTCTTTCTTTTGGACAGTCTGGCTAATGATTTGCTGATTCTTTTTTTGATATCAGGGATTAGATTCAGGGGTGCTCACATCCCGAGTCATTCCTATTTTTTATTTTGAGACAGGGTCTCACTAAATTGCTCAGGGCTTTGCTAAGTTGCTAAGGCTGGTCTCAAATCTGTGATTCTCCTGTCTCAACCTCCTGAGTTGCTGATATTACAGGTGTACACCACCATGCCCAGCCTCATTCTTGTTTATCTTTTTAAAAAATTAATTCTTTGTTCCATAATCCTTGTGGGGTTTAAAAATTCTTTGTTTAATTAATATTGGCTCTAATCTTAATTATTTCCTAACTTCTATTTTTTGCATTGATTTGGTTTTCTAGGTCCTTCAAATACATCATTAGGTTATTTACTTGAAATTTTTCTAATTGCTTTGTTTTTATTAAATGTCACACTCATGGCTACAAAATTTCTTCTTAGAACTGTGTTCATAGTGTTTCAGATTCTTGTATGCTGTCTCTCTGTTCTCATATGTTCCTAGGAATTTTTAAATTTCTACTCTGATTTCTTCTATGATATACTATATATTGAAAAGTTTATTGTCCAATTTCCATGTATTTATGTAATTTCTGAAGTTTCTCTTGGTGTTGAGTTCTAATTTCATTCTATTATGATCTGATAAGATATAAGGAATTATATCAATTTTTTTATTTGGCAAGGCTTGCTTTGGAACCTAAAATATGTCTATTTCGAAGATAGTTCCATGAACAGCTGAGAAGAAAGTAATTTTAACTATTGTTGGATGAAATATTCTGTAGGTATCTGTTAGGACCATTTGTTTTATAATCTTTTTTAGGTCTGAAGAATTTTTAGTAATTTTATCTGATGGCATAACTATTGGAGAGTGAGGAATTTTGAAATCACTGCTTTGCCAGGATCAGGTGAACTTCTTTGTCTCTCCTTATTACTTTTGGCTTGAAATCTGTTTTATCAGGTATGAATATTGCTATTTTTACTTGTGTTGGGGCTCCATTTTCATGGAATGTCATTTTCTATCCTTTTGCTTTTAGCAAGTGGATATCTTAGTCTTGAAGTGCATCTCTTTCAGATGATATATAGTGGAGTCATACTTTTTAGTCACTATGCTATTCTATGTCTTTTAATTGGAGAGTTGAAACCACTTACAATTCAGTGTTATTATATAGGTATCTTTATTATTTCCTGCCATTTTGATTTATTTTTAGTGTTTAATTTGGTCTTATTTCAATTTACTTAGATACTCTGATAATGAGATTCATCCTTTTTTTTGAGCTCTGTAATTTGGTTTTAATTTCTGTGTGCAGAATTTCTTTAAGCATTTTCTCTAATGCTGGTCTGGGAGTCATGAATACCTTAATTTTTACTTATCCTGGAAGGTTTTATTTCTTTTTTGATTCTGAAAGATATCTTTGCTGGATTATAGCAATCTGGGTTGGCAGTTACTATTTTTTTAAAGGGGTCAAAACACATCATTCCAAGCCTTTCTGGATTTTAGAATTTTTGCTGAAAAATCAAAAATTATTCTGGTTGGTTTACCTCCAAAGGTCACCTGGTGTTTGTCTCTTAAGGTTTTAAAATTCTCTTCTTGCTCTGTGTATTAGACATTCTTATTACAATGTGTTGTGGAGAGGTTCTTTTGTCTAATTGGAATTCTAAATGTTTCTGTATTTGGATGTCCATCTCATTTCCAAAGTTTGAAAATTTTCTGCTGTTATTTTACTGTAAAGGTTATCATTGCCATTAGCCTATATCTCAGTTCCCTTTATAATTTCAATTTTTCTTAAACTTGGTCTCTTAATGTTGTTCCAGAGTTCTTGTATATTCTGATCATGGTTTCTTGCTCTTTTTCCCTTTATTGCTTACTGAGCTTTTAAATTCATATATATTGTCTTTTAAGACTGAAATTCTTCTATGTGATGCAATCTATTGGTGAGACTTTCAACTGAAATTTCTATTTGATTTATTGGGTCATTTTCAGGTTTTCTGTTGGGTTCCTTTTAGAATCTCTATCCCTTTATTGAAATTCTCTTTCACATCCTGTGTATTCTCCCTTAGTTTATTCTTTGAATCATCTTTCAGTTCATTGATCTTTGAAACAACTGTTTTATTTTTTGGAATTTTATCTATAACAATATCTGTGAATTCAGTGATTTTTGAAATATAAATTTTTGGAGGCATCTGGTTGGCCTGTTTCCTCATATTTTCCAAGGTCTTATATTCACCTATCTGTTGAGATTGATTCCTCTTCCACTATTTATAGTACGGTTCCTTAGCGAGTAGTTACCTCTTTATAATGAGTCCTGGACTCAGGGTATATTTTTGGTTCTATACATCTTATCATTGTACTTAAAGTGTTAATTTCACCCACCAGTACTACTATAAAAGTAGAGAGCAACCACCAATACCATTCAGAGAAAACTTTTTATCAACATATGGTAGAAACATTATTAATGATATCTACACATCTACAAACTCCCTTAACAAAAGAGAAGCATGAGTGAGAAATAATATAAAATAGAGTGAAATGTTAAACATTTATTATAGTATGCTATATTCAGAAGAAAAATGAGAAAATTTGACCTGAAGAACGATTAACACAGAAGATGGCATATTTATTTCTCTTATCTAATTTTTGCATGAAAACTCCATGGAAATCTAATTTGATTTTTATTTCTGGAGATATTTTAAACAGGAGTCTGCTATACCCAACATTGCACTTTTTTTTTTTTTTTTTTTTTTTTTTTGGTTGTTGTTGTTGTTGCTACCAGGGATTGAACCCAGGGGCATTGAAACCCAGAGTCAGATCCCTAAACCCTGTTTTTTAATTTTTTAAGACAGGGTCTTGTTATGTTGTTTAAGGCCTTGCTAAACTGCTGAGGCTAGATTGGAATTGTGATCCTCCTATCTCAGCCTCCTGGGCCTCTGAGGGTTCATGTTTGCACCACAAGCTTGGCTCCACTTTTTCTTTTAATTTTATTTGTTCATTTTAGATATACAGGGTGGTAGTTCACTTTTTTTTAAATGAGAAAAATTCTTAGACCTAGATTTAGCTGGTGAGACTTTTTACTTATATCCTTAATGATATTGGACTTTTTATACAAATATAAATGATAATTGTACACCTAGATTTTAACATGTATTGTGATCATTTAAACTGCATCTGATTACTTTTCCCAAATTAAATCTTTTTAAATTATCTGAACAACTGTACAGTTCTTCTTTAAATGAACATTAAATTGATAGTTGTGTATATTTTTGAATCTTATCCAAAAGTAGTTATATCAACAAATAATAAGATTGTTAATTTGAATCTTTATTAAGCTTCACCTATTATAAAATATTAATCCCTGAACCACCCCATTTTATTTAGTTCCATAATTCCTGCTATATATTCTCCCATAAATGTCTCTGGCTTTCAAGGAGACTAGTCCTATCCTTACAGTGACAAACATAATTTTCCTGTGCAGGTGGTATAGCTCTGTAGAACTTCTCAAGTAACTAGGAAAAGAAGCTGGTGCATTTTACAAAAGTGATAGTACATTTCAACACAATTTATTAATTGCCCAAAACACAAGCCTACACATCAATTGATAGAGGGATTTCAAACTAAGAGATTATCTTACGATCCATCTCTCATTGACCCTGCTTCAGAATCCTTTCAAACTATCCATGAATCAGAAAAGAGGACAAAACAAACCACCAAAGTTTAATTATGAGATAGCATATTGCAGATTTGGAATGATTCCCTAATTATAATAAAGCTGTTGGGGTTGATTTGAGATAAACAACCAGTGACTACTTTTGATTTTTTTCCATGAGAAAGATAGAAAGCAAATAGAAAATTTATCTCTCCTAATTTAACACTCCATCTCACAGCAACGAGAACAAAGTGCCTTGAGTTTCTAATATCTGCAACATTCTAAGAACATAGTAATAAAGTAGAAAGTAATAATTCTTATTCTCATTGAGCTTTCATTCTATCAGGGAAGTCTGAAATTTTAAAGGAATATTAGGATGATGTCATAAAAAGCATGAAGTGCTACAGAAATATATCATGGGATTATCTCATCTACTTTAAGATTCTAAAATGAAGCAACATTGAACTTGATATACAAAGAAGAGTTTCATGGGACAAAGTGGGAGAATTAGCATTTGACTACATTTTGAGATTTTCTCTTCAATAACCTCCCAGAATTCCAGTAAATTCTTTCTTATACATCATTAGAATTCCGTATCTACATATCATCTCAGATGAAAAGTACCAATTCAACCAATAGGTTTGAAGCCCTGGAGAGAAGATTGAATATGAGACATTGATACTTCTAAGAAGTTCAATAAGGCTGCATTATAAAGAATGAGGAAGGAAGTAGGAGGATTCAAAACTGATGAAGTCATCAAGAAAATAATCTTTAACCCAATCAACAAATGGGCTAAGGAACTGGACAGACACTTTACAGAAGAAGATATACAGGAAATTAACAAATATATGAAAAAGTGATCAATATCTCTAGTAATTAGAGAAATGCAAATTAAAATCACCCTAAGATTTCATCTCACTCTAATTAGAATGGCTATTATCAAGAACACAAGCAATAATAGGGGTTGGCGTGGATGTGGGGGAAAAGGCACACTTGTACATTGCTGGGTAGAGTTGCAAATTGGTGCAGACACTCTGGAAAGAGGTATAGAGATTCCTCAGAAAACTTGGAATGGACCCACCTTTTGACCCAGTCATCCCACTTCTTGGTTTATAACCAACAGACTTAAAATCAGCATACTACAGTGATGCCACATCAGTGTTTATAGCAGCTCAATTCACAACAGCTAGATTGTGGAACCAACACAGATGCCCTTCAACAGATGAATGGACAAAGAATTTGTGGTATATATACACAATGGAATATTATTCAACCACAAAGAAGAATAAAATTATGGCTTTTGCAGATAAATGGATGGAATTGGAGAAGATCATGTTAAGTGAAATAAGCCAATCCCCAAAAACCAAAGGCTTAATGTTTCCCCTGATGAATGGATAATGATACATAATGGGGGTGGGCAGGTGGGGGTAAGAGAAGAATGGAGGAACTTTGGATTACATAGAAGGAAATGAGAGTGGGGAGGAGCTGGGGGTATGAAAGATGGTGGAATGAGACAGACATCATTACCCTATGGACATGTATGATTATATGAATGGTGTGAATCTTCTTAATGTACAACCATAGAAACGAAAAGTTGTACCCCATTTGTGTACAATGAATCAAACTGCGGTCTGTAAAAATTAAAAAAATCTTTAATTGATTTATTTCTTAGACAATAATGGTAAATATTTTGTGGGTACAATGTGATTGATGTTTTTATCTATGTATGCATTGTGAAGAGATTCAAGCAAGCTGGTAACGTACATATCACATTTACAACAAGTTTTTCTGTGGGAAAAAATTAAACATTTTTTCTTGAGAAATTAAAAAATATATAGTATGTCACTATGGTCACCATGAAGTCCAATATATTACTAAAACTTATTTCTTCTCCAGGATAACTGAAACTTTGTACACTTTGATCAACAAAATGATCAATATCCTTTTCCCACAACTCCCTTTACCCTCCAGCTTCTTTGTAACTATCTTCTTATTCTCTATTTCTTTGAGATTTTTAGATTCCATATATAATTGAGATAACATGATACAGTTGTTTCTCTGTATCCTTGGGTTCCTCATCCATGGATTCAACAAATGCCATGCCATTTTATAGAATCAATTTTAATATCTGTGAATTTTGAGGTCTCATGGAACAAACCCCTGCAGATGCCAAGAGAGAACTATATTCATGTTAGTATGCCTGGCTTATTTCACTTAGCATAATGTCCTAAGTTCTATCCATGTTTTCATAAATGATAGAATTTTCTTTGTTGTTAAAGCTGTATAGTATTTCATTGAGTATGTACACCACATTTTCTCTACCCACTGATTCATGTTTGATGATTGACACTTAGATTATTTTCATACCTTGTCTATTGTGAATAATGTTGAAATAAACATGGGAGTGAATACATCTCTTTGACATATTGATTTCCATTCCTGTAGATGTATACCCAGAAGTTGGAATGCTGGATTATATGGTAATTCTACTTTCCAAAATGACTGAACTAATTCAAATTTTGTTGTATTTTGAATCTGAAGACCCCAAAACCCATGTTTTGAAGGCTTGAACCCCAGCTGATAATGTTGTTGGGAAGTGATGGAAACATTATGAGATAGGGCCTTGTCAGAGAAAGTAAGTCATGAATGATGTGCTTTTATAGGGTTTATTTTGTCCCCAGCCCCCTTTGCCTGTCCCTCTGTTTCTTGACCAAAATGAGGTAAACAGCTTTGCTCCATTGTGCCCTTCCACCATGATGTACTGTTTCACCATAGGCCCAGAAACAATGGAACCAGCTGAAACTGGACTGAAACTTCTGCAACCATGAGCCAAACTATATCATTCATTCTTTAAATTGATTTTCCTAGGTACTTTTTCACAGTGATAAAAAACTAACATATATTCTCACCAGTAGTATACAAGGTTTAATTTTTCTACACATCCTTGCCAATGTTTGTTATTGTTTGTCTTTTTTGATGTCATTCCAACAGGTGTGAGAAAATATCTCACTGTGGACCTTACCAAAAACTTTCAACTTTATTGTGACAACTGGTATACAATTTAATACTAAAGCAGTAAATTTGATAAAGACAATGAGGACATGTACAACAGGCAGTGAATAAGCCAAGGACATACCTCTTTTTTTAGTCAGCGTTTTCACTGTTGTGATCAAAAGAACTGAAAGGAGCAATTTTAGGAAGGAAAGTTTATTTGGGGTCTCATAGTTTCAGGGGTCTCAGTCCATAGAAGGCTGGCTCCATACCTTGGAACATAAGCTGAGGCAGGATATCATGGCAGAAGAGTGGTGGAGGAAAGTGACTAATTACATGATGATCAGGAAGCAAAGAGGTAGAGCTCTCTACCCCAGGATAAAATATATATTCCAAAGGCAGGCCTCCAGGGACCCACCTCATCCAGCCATGCCCTACATGCCTAATAATTACTACCCAATTAATGCCTATCAGGTGATTAATGCACTGATTAATTTTAACATTTTATAACCCAGTAATTTTATCTCTAAATTTTCTCACATTTTCTCACACATGAACTTTTGGGGGACCTCTAATATCTAAACCATTACAACTGTCCATCAACAGAGGAAATAGTTGAAATCTGAGAAACTGCTGAGACTGCTCAGGTAAACTATAGAGAGTGAAAGGAGAGGAGCTAGAACAAAATTTGGTATACAGTTTTTTATGGGATAATAAGAAAAATAGTTTTAAAAAAAGCGAGGAAGAGTGATCAATCTAGAAAAGAGATTAACAGAGTGGCAATTCAGAAATGCAGACATAAAAGAACATTTGAAAAGGAAGTGCCAATGAAGTTAGTGAAGTCTAACTCCCTAATTTAAGCACCATAATGTCATCGGACTAGATGGTAATTATTTTTTGCAGTGGGAAAAATTTTTGTTTTGAAATAGATTTGTATCATTGAAAACAGAGGAATTATCAGTTCAAAAAAGTGGACATCAGAGACAATATTGATGAGACATTGTAAGTTGACTGGTATTGAATCTTAAACACTTTAAATTTGAGGTTTGATAGAAATATTCAAGTGAATATTATAAAAGTATTATAAAGTATTAGCCAAGCTATCCATTCAGATGCTTGGAAATAGCATTTGCAGCATTCATATGGGTTTTCACACTTGAGTAGGGATCTATTAAAACTTTTTTTGTAGGGAACATTTATCGTTGTAGATTTTTTTTTTTTAATTTAGCATAGACGCCTTTATCAGCCATTTTGGATCAAAAGAGTTATTCTAGTTTCCATTTTACAAAATGTGATTTTTCATACATATTTAGAAAATATCTGTTAAAGTGGCAAAACAGTTCCTTTTTTCAGGATATTACCCTCCATATAGTTGGAAAATCTTTTAATAAGTTTACTCATTTGAAATACAATTATTTATTGAGCAACTATTATGTAACGAAGAACTAGCTTCTGTTAAACAAATCAGATGAGAATTCCTATCTCTGAGGTAGTCACATTCTGATGTGGGGAAATAAATAAAAACAAACATAAAATATGCATGAAAACACAAAACTAAGCATATAATACATTATATTTGAAGGTGAGAAGTGTTCTTGGAAAAATAAGATCAGTGAGGAAAATTGGCAGGATGTGAGTGAAATATCATCCATGTGCTAGTCCTTTGCTAGATGCTGTTGGCTCAGATATTTCTCACCCTCTACAGTCTAGACCTTGAAGTACCTACATAAACAAACCACGTAATTTCCTGTGACATAAATGTTGTCCTAGAGAAGCAGAAGATTGCCTAATCCAGCTTGGAGCAAGTTCTGATTAAGGAAGAGCCCTTGAAAAACTGACACCTGATCTCATCTTTGAGATGAGCAAAATGTGGGCAATCAGAGATTATAAACACAGTTTAGGATTCCAGAAAAATGTTGACCAAGGTTCCCAGAATCTCTCCATTCCAAAGTAGTAACAGTAACACGACCTTTATGTGTCAGGATCCTTAATTTATACAACAGAAAGTCAATTTTAGCATTTGCAAAACACATCAATCCTTTTTTAATCAACAAATAAGGTTATCTTCTCTCTGGGCTAGGAATTGATTGCAATAAGGTAATTGCCAAAATGTCTCTGAAAGCATCAATTTTTTTAATCTAATGAATATGTCATGCATCCATTCTTCTAAACTAGATCTTGGGAAAATGAGTACCTTGACCATGTTATCCTATCTCCCCTAAGATACATCATTGTTTCCATAGTATGCTAATATTGGAAATTTTATTTGAGCAATATGTATTATCTCTTTCAAAATAGTTTCAGACTGTCTATTCTATTACCTTATACTTTAGAAACTCAACACAATAGATTGTCACATTAATTCACTGCTAGTAAAACGGAATGTCCAATTAACTTTTACAATTTATTCTGCTTTTACATAATTCATATCTACTCAATCATCAATTTCTGTCAATTTTGCCTTTCTCTCCTCCTCATGCCCGTCTTTATTGCTTGAGATTGAGCTCCAATCATTTTCTTCTATTTTACTAAAATTGTTCATCCTCTGGGTCCTCTGACCCCAATCTAGCTCATTAATTTCACCTTCATTTTGATACCAAACAAAAGTTTAAAATCAAAATTCATCAGAAAATGCCATCATCTTGCTTAAAAGATTTCAGTGGCTCCCTGTTACTTACAGGATAAAGTTCTAATTTATTACATGACTGAGGAGGAGACAGTGTCTTATTTTCTTTCTCCCCAAACTCATATGCAGCTCTCAGCTACTGAAAATTCATCCTCAAATAACTCCTCCACTAAGGTAGTGCTGTAAACGATGTGGAATTTAAACATACATACACACACTACATGCTCCACAGAAGCATAATCTATGAGATTAAGCACACATACAAATATATTTCTTTAAATATTCACATTTAATTTCTCAGCATTGGTTTCTTAACAATCTAGCATGCTGAGGGATGGCGTTGGTCCATGCCTGACTCACTCACACTTCCAAATTTTTGACATTCTTGTCCCAGGGCCTGGAATGCTATTCTCTACACACTCCCTTCCTTCCCCTAGCAATTCCTTATCTCTTAAATTTAAGATCACTCAACATTTCCTGCAGTAAGCCTTTTTTCTTTGTCCCACTATCCCCATGCCATTAGGTGTGACTGTATAGGTTCTCTTAATAAATTCCAATTAAATTCTATGTCATAATTTCTGCCACAACATGAAAAAATTAAAAGTATCAGTCTTTAAATTCTGCTATAAATTTGCTACTGCAGGGATTGTGAGTTTAATTTGTTTTGTTTTTCTATTAGTTTGCTTGGTGCTCATGGTTTCAGAGGTCTTAGTCCATAGACATATGGCTACGTTGGTTTGATCCAGAGGTAAGGCAGAACATGATGGCAGAAGAGTGTTGTAGAGGAAAGCAGCTCAGTACTTGGCAACCAGGAAGCAGAAACAGCTTGTTCCTCACCAGGAATGAAATAAATATCCCAAATATATATCCCAAAGACACAAGTCCAGCGACACACCTCCTTCAGCCACACCCTTCCTGTGTAAGTTACCACTCTGTTAATTCCTATTAGTGAATTAGTGCAATGATTAGGATAGGGCTCTCATAACCCAATCATTTTACTTCTGAATATTCTCATATTAGAGCTGTGGGGGGCACTTATCTAAACCATAACATTCTGCCCCTGGTTCCCAAAAGTTCACGTCCATCCCATATAATAAAAATATATTTAGTTTATTTCTAAGAGTCCCCATAGTCTTGATAGTTCCATCACTGCCAAAAGTCCAAGCCTGCAGGCTCTACTGAGACTCCAAGCAAATTCTAAGCATGAGTCCCTATAAAAATAAAAAATGCAAATTACAAATATCCAACTTGTAAAGATGCATAGTAAATATTTCCATTGCACAAAGGAGAAATAGAGCATAAAAAGAAGGGATGGAACCAAAGCAAGACTGAAATCCAGCTGGGAAAACAAGTCCTTTAGCTCCATTTCCAACATCTGGGACATATGGCATTGTGATATTCTCTCCAAAAGCTCAGCCCCTATGGCTTTTCTGGTTGCAAACCACATGGCCTCTCTCTTGGCTTGTTTCTGCTCAATTCCTGCAGTTTTCCTTTCCTTGGTAGATGTCCCACAGTACTGGCATCTGTTATTCTTGGGGATCTCCACTGCAGCAACAGCTTCCTTCTATCTTCACACATAACCTTCTCAGAGGCAGCATGCAAGGACTCTGACCTTACTACACTTTGCCTGACCTCCAAGGCCTTCCTTTGAAATCTCTATGGAAGTCTCCATGATTCCCTAACTCTATCATCTTGCATTCCCACTGCACCATGTAGTTGATGCCAAGATCTGCCACCATATTAAGCAGTTGCCAAGTTCCCAAGCACCATGGATGCAGCCACCTCTTAGTGTCTGGGTGGTTAACGACAGTGAAACAACTTCCTAGGCAGTTTATGAAAGCTAAGTAACCCCATAGCTGCTTCTCAAAGGACTATTATTTCCTTTTTGTTTTAATGTTTTAAAGAAGATAAAATCAATATTGGCAATTCTGTTCAAAGTGAAAAATTAGAAGAAACAAATTTTTTTGATTTTAGATAAAATTATGAAATAAATATTTCTAACCACAAAGTTGCCATCTTTGTAGATATTTATATCATTGTCACATACTATGAAAGATGTTTATGTTTATATTGTATGTGTATGATATATATGCTTACACACACACACACACACACACAGAGCTAGTAACACATGTTGAATATCTTTAATATACCAAGTACTCTTCTACGTGTAATATCCATTCTTTCTCATACTAGTCTCTTAACAATGCTGCTAGGGTGATACTACTAAAATAAAGATCTTCCAGATAAACAAAAAGGAACTTAGGACCTTAAACCAGTATTACAGATACAGAAGATACTTAAAGAATGCTAGAAAGAAAGAAGAAAGGTTAAAAACAACAGGGAAACCATGGGAAAGACTGAATATCATTCAAAGGGTAGATACACAGTGAGATTTAAGAATGAATCAAGCATTAGAAAAAAAGAAAAAGTGACAGGAATTAGTACATACTTTTCAAAAATAACCTCAAACGTAAAAGGCCTTAATTCTTCAATTAAAAGACACAGATAGATTGAACTAAAAAAAAAACAAACCCACCTTTTTGATGCCTGCAAGAAATACACCTCATAAGCAAAGACATACACAGACTCAAATTAAAAGGATAGAAAATGACATTCCATGCCAATGGAATTCAAAAGCAGGCAGGAGTATCTAAATTCATATTCAACAAAGCAAATTTCTAATTAAAATAAGAACAAACAAGGTCACTAAATATTAGTAAACAAAACAATGCGCTAAAAAATATAATGATTATAAATACCCAAGCCCTGATCATTTGTGCACCCAATTTCATACATACTACTTGACATAAAGGGACAGATGGGCCCAGATACAACAATAGCAGGTGACTTCAATATCCCACTCTCACTAATACGTAAGTTAGCCAGACCCCCAAAAAACAAATGAAGAATTAATAGTATTAAACCCAAAAATAGATCAAATGGACTTACAGAAATCTATAGAATATTCCTTCTCACAACAGTAGACTGCACATCTTTTTCCAGTCACTCATGGAATTTTCTCCAAAATAGATCAGATTTTAAGCTTTAGAGCAAGCTTAGCAAATAAAAAAATTGAAATGATTTCCCACAATTTATCAGATTATGATGGAATAAAATTAGAAACCAACAGCAAGAGAAACTATGAAAGCACAGAGTTTGAACCATACACATTTGAATGAAGAATGAATCTTTGAAGAAATAGTGGAAATTTTAAAAAAGTTCCTAGAATCAAAGGAAAATGGAAATACACCATACCAGAATCTGTGAGATAAAGAGTAAGAAGTTCTAAGAGATAAATTTGCTACTATGAATGTCTACATTAAAAAATCAGAAAAAAATTAGAATAAATAACCTAAGGACACATACAAGGTCTGAGTAAAACAAGAACAAACAAAATTCAAAACAAGAAGAAAGAAAGAATATACATTATGACATCAAGACTAAAATAAAAAACACAGATCAATGAATCAAAGACTTGGTGCTTTGAGAAGACAAACAAGATTCACATGCCCTTAGGCAAACTAACGAAAGCAAAGAGAGAGAATACCCAAATTAATCAAATAGGAGGCAAAAAAGGAATAGTACAACAGATGTCATTGAAGATGGGACCATTTGGGACTATACTGAAACATATTCCAAAAAATTGGAAAATCTAGAAGAAATGCATAAATTTTTAGACAAATACAACCTATCAGAATCAAACCAAGAGGATAGAGAATCCTAAACTGACCAATAACAAGCAATAACAATAAGGCAGTAATAAAAAGTCTCCCACAAAAATAAAAATCTTGGACAGATTTATGGCTAAATTTACCAGACTGCAGTTTAGTCAGGTTTTTGTTGCTGTGATCAAAATACCTGACAAGAACAATTTAGGGGAGGAAAAGTTTATTGGACTTAGAATTTCAGAGGTACTCAGTCCCTAGTCAGCTGGTTCCACTGCTCTGGGCCCAAGATGAGGCAGAAAATCATGATGGAGGATAACTGGTCAGCTCATTACATGTAGGACACAAAGATTCAGGGGAGGTAAAGAAGCCACAGGGACAAAACACAACCCCAAAGGTATACTCTCAGTGCCTTAATTTCTTCCAGCCATGTCCTACCTGCCTATAGTTGCCACCCAGTTAGTCCATTCAAATTAGGATGGACCAATTTGGTTATGGTTCTCATGAACTATTTTCCCTTTTGCATCAAACTGGAGCTTTTGAGGAACACCTTATTCAAATCACAACATTGTACCCTAGCCCCTAAAAGCTCATGTCTATTTCACAATGAAAATATGCACTTAGTCTGTCTCCAAGAGTCCCTATAGTCATAACAGGTCCAGCAATGTCCAAAAGCCCAACGAAAGTCTTATCTGAAACTACAGTAAACTCTTAGCTGGGAGCCCCTGTAATTATCCAAAGCAAGTTAGGCATATCCAATATAAAAAGGCACAGAGTAAACATTTCCATTCCAAAGGGAAGGAATGGAACCGAACCAAGGAAAATAGTGGGTCCTGTAACCCCACATTCAGCGCTCAGGGTACAACTTGACAAAATGTGGACTCTAAGGGTTTAGCAGCCCTTCCTCGATGGCCCTGCTGGTTGCAGAGCTCATGGCCTCTCTTTTAGCCTGACCCTATAACTCCAGCATTCTGCATTTCTATAGAAACAGCACCATGTGGATGAAGCCAATGACTGCCACCAGCTCAAGTAGTGGCCAGTCTCCCTTGAACCATGGCTACAGTGGCTTCTAAGTGCCTGGACAGCTGAGCAAGGTGATTCAAATCCTGAGGAAGCAACTTCCTATGGACTCATGTGCAAGCACCATGCCTTCATTTTTTCTTCTGCAAGTCTTGTTTGTATAACCCTAAGTCCATATGGGTGTACTTTTGATGAGTCATGAGCTTTCTGATGAATCTTTTCTATTGTTTCTCTGGAAAGTAATTAGTTTCTCTTTTGTGGCAGTTATCTCTTCAACAGTTACAACTTCTTTGGCCTAAGTTTTACATGCACTTTTTGGGCCAACTGCAAATTTAGAAATCCTTCTGCTTTGCTGTCTGCTCCTGATTCTGAGAGTAAACCTGGCTAAAAACTTCTAGCAATATCCATGCCACTGCTTAAATAATGGGTTGCCTTGAAATTTTTTTCTGCCAGATTAATTGGTTCATAACCTTTAAATTTAACCTTATGACAAAGTCTCAGGACAGAGGAAAATGTAGACAAGTTTTTCTGACAGAATGTAACAGAAATGGCATCCACTCCCATTCCCAATGAAGTCCTTATTCCTTTCTGAAAATTCATTAGCATAGTGTTTACTCTCCATCTTCTTATCAGAATTCTGATCTTCAGAATTCACAATAGAATTGTCCATTAAGTTCTGTTTATAACATTTTAAGTCTTCTCTATCCTACATCCTTAAACTTTTCCAAACTCCTCTCACAAATAAATTCCCAAGGCTTCTATATCTCACGGTCAGGTTAGCACAGTGATGATCCCAAATTTGGTACCTGTTTCTATGTTACCTCTTTACTGCTATGGTCAAAATACCTGACAAGAACAACCTAGAGAAGGTGATTGTTATTTGGGACTCAGTTTCAGGGCTCTCAATTCATGGTCATCTGCCTATATTTCTCTGGGCTCAAGGTGAGGCAGACCATCATGTGTGTAGGGGAAGAAGAGGAAGAGGAAGGATCCAGAGGGACAAGATATAATCTCCAAGGGTACTCCCCAGTTACCTAAGTTCCTCTAGCCATGTCCTACCTTCCTATAGCTTCTACCCAGTTAGTACATTCAAATTAGGATAGGCTACATAACTTATGGCTCTCATAATTTAATCATTTCACCTCCCAAATTAAGCTGGAAGTTTTGGGGGACACCTCATATCCAAACTAGAACACAGCCCTTTAAAGAACTCATTTTCCTAAAGTGATTCCATAAAATAGAAAGAAAAGCAATATTCTAAACTCATTCTATGAAGTCAGTATCACCCTGATAATGAAATAAGGATGCAATAAAGAAAATCATATATCAACATCCTTAAAAACAAGGATACAAAAATCTTTAATAAAATATTTTCAAATTGAAATCATCAAAATATTAAAAAATCATACACCACAATCAACCTGATTTCATTCCAGGAATGCAAGAATGGTTTAACATGCACAAGTCATTAAATGTAATATATCTCACAAATAGAATTAAAGATAACAATTACTTCATCATCTCAATAGATGCATAAAAAACTGAAAACAAAATCCAAGACCACTTTTTCATAAAAGCCTTAAAGAAACTAGTTATATAAGAATTTTCCCTCAAAATAGTAAAGGTTATATATGACAAACCCAAAAATCACACCATACTGAATGGGAAAAATCAGAGCACTTCTTCTAACATCAGGAACAAGATTAGGATGTTCAATATCATCCTAATCAATAGTATACTTGGAATTTTAGAGCATTTATATAAGACATAAATAAAAGGGATACAAGTAGGAAAGGAATAAATAAAATTATCATTGTTTATATATGATATGATCCTATACTTGGAATATCGAAAAAACTCCACTAGAAGTTTTAGACCTCTTAAATTCAGCAAAGTAGCAAGATGCAAAATAAACACACAAAAATCAATTGGTTTTGTTTTTTAAGAGGAGAAAAAGTTTATTTTGGGCTCACAGTTTCAGAGGTCTCAGTCCATAGATTCATTGCTCTGGGTCCCAGATGAGGCAGAACACCAGGAAAGAAGGGAGTGGTGGAGGAAAGCAACTTAGGACATGAAAATCAGGAAGGAGAGAGAGAGCACTCTCCTCACCACTCACAAAATATGAACCTCAAAAGCACGTCACCAGTGATCCACATCCTCCAGTCACACCCTACCTGCCCATAGTTACCACCCAGTTAATTCCTATCAGAGGATGCACTGATTAGGTTAAGGCTCTCATAAGCCAATCATTTCACTTCCAAACTTTCTAGCATTGTTTCACACATGAGCCTATTTTTTTTTAACAGATTGCATTTTGATTTATTGTACACAAATGGGCTACAACTTTTCATTTCTATGGTTATGCATGATGTATATTCATATCATTCTTGTTAATCACACATGTACATAGGGTAATGATGTCTGTCTCATTCCACCATTTTTCATACCCCCACCCCCTCTTTCATCTCATTTTCCTCTACATAATCTAAAGTGCCTCCATTCTTCTCTCAACCCCATGCCCCCATCCACTTACCAGGGAAAACATTTGGCCTTCGGTTCTTTTGTGATTGGCTAATTTCACTTAGCATGATATTCTCCAATTCCATCCATTTATATGCAAATGCCATAATTTTATTCTTCTTTATGGCTGAATAATATTCCATTGTCTGTATATACCACAGTTTCTTTATCCATTCATCTGTTGAAGGGCATCTAGTTTGGTTCTACAATCTAGCTATTGTGAATTGAGCTGCTATAAACACTGATGTGGCTATGTTACTGTAGTATGCTAATTTTAAGTCCTTTGGGTATAAACCAAGAAGTGGGATAACTGGGCCAAAAGGTGGGTCCATTCCAAATTTTCTGAGGAATCTCCACACTGCTTTCCACAGTGGCTGCACCAATTTGCAACTCCACCAGCAATGTAAAAGTGTGCCTTTTTCCCCACAGTCACGCCATTGTGTTCTTGATAATAGTCATTCTAATTGGAGTAAGATGAAATCTTAGAGTTGTTTTAATTTGCATTTCTCTAATTAGTAGAGATGTTGAACACTTTTTTATGTATTTATTAATCACCTGTACATCTTCGTCTGTAAAGTGTCTGTCCAAATTCTTGGCCCATTTATTGATTGGGTTCTTTGTATTCTTGGTGTAAAGTATTTTTAGTTCTTTATAAATTTTGGAGATTAGTGCTCTATCTGAAGTGCATGTGAAAAAGATTTTCTCCCACTCTGTAGTCTCTCTTTTCACAGTATTGATTGTATCCTTTCCTGAGAAAAAGCTTTTTAGTTTGAATCCATCCCATTTATTGATTCTTGCTTTTATTTCTTGTGCTTTGGAAGTCTTGTTAAGGAAGTCTGATCCTAAACTGACATGATGAAGATTCAGGCTAATTTTCTCTTCTATTTGGTGGAAGGTCTCTGGTCTAATTCCTAAGTTCCTGATCCATTTTGAGTTGTGTGCAGGGTGAGAGAGAGAGGTTTAATTTCATTTCATTGCATATGGATTTCCAGTTTTCCCAGCATCATTTGTTGAACAGGCTATCTTTTCGTCATTGTATGTTTTTAGCTCCTTTGTCTAGTATGAAGTAACTGTATTTTTGTGTGTTTGTCTCTGTGTCTTCTATTCTGTACCATTGGTCTGCCTGTCTATTTTGGTACCAGTACCATCCCGTTTTATTTACTATTGCTCTGTAGTACAGTTTAAGGTCTGGTATTGTGATGCCTCCTGCTTCACTCTTTCCGCTCAGGATTGTTTTGGCTATTCGAGGTCACTTATTCTTCCAGATGAAATTCATAATTGCCTTCTCTATTTCTATGAAGAATGTCATTGGAATTTTAATTGGAATTGCATTGAATCTCTATAGCACCTTTGGTAGAATGGCCATTTTGAGAATATTAATTCTGCCTATCCAAGGACATGAGAGATCTTTCCATCTTCTAAGCTTTTCTTTAATTTCTTTCTTTAGTTTTCTACAGTTTTCATTGTAGAGGTTTTTCACCTCTTTTGTTAGATTGATTTTCAAGTATTTTATTTTTTTCTTTTGAGGCTCTTTTGAATGGAGTGGTTTTCTTAATTTCTCTTTCAGAGGATTCTGCACTTATGAATAGAAATGCATTAGATTTATGTGTATTGATTTTATATCCTGCTACTTTGCTGAATTCTTTTATTAGTTCTAGAAGTTTTCTAGTGGAGTTTTTTGGATCCTCTAAATATAGAATCATGTCATTGGCAAATAGTGTCAGCTTAACCTCTTCTTTTTCTATTCATGTCCTTTTAATTTCTTTGGTCTGTCTAATTGCTTTGGCTGGTGTTTCAAGGATGATGTTGAATAAAAGTCATGAAAGAGGTCATTCTGTCTTGTTCCAGTTTTTAGAGGGAATGCTTTCAGTTTTTCTCCATTTAGAATGATGTTGACCATGGGTTTAGCATAGATAGCTATCGCTGTCTTTCCACCCACGGTAAGATGGGACACAAGGTTGTTGCTTTTAACACACTTTATTCTAGTGCCTAATACATGTCACAGAGCTGCTGGGTTTTTTTTTTTTGGCATCTCTTCGCTACCCCCCACCCCGCATAGTCCTTATATACATGCTCAGCGTCATCAGGTCAGGTGGATGCTTAAGCCAATCAAGTATCTACTTCAGTAGTGAGAGCGACTTGTTTACTTCAACATAAAACTGCACTGGCAACCTGCCAGCCGCCATCTTAGCATAGAGCGGGGGTACCCGGAATACCCCGACAGCTCCCCCTTTTTTCTTTTAATAAAGGTAGGGACCGTGCCTGTCTTAGGTTGAGTGGTCAATGCTTGTTCTTACCCGTCATCAAAGAATGCATAGCTTGATGCATCTTCTGTCTTAGGTTGATACAAGATCACCACTTCATTACCCGTCTTTGACTATGGTCCAGCATACTGAGCCATATTGTGGGAGAGTTGCCTGACTCTATGGCCGCTAAGGCTTGATGGACAGCATGATGATCATTAGTGATTATGGGTCGCATGGCACAAAGCCAACGGAAGAGAATTATGATGGCAAAGAGCAATAACCCACCAAGAGCAAAAAACCCAAACCAATGTTTGCCAAAATTTAAGAAAGATTGGAATAGATGGGCCAATTGTCCACTGGTCAAAGGGGTAACTCGGGTGGCATTTAGCTGTAATATTTCAGTCCCTAAAGTCCTGGAGAGGTTGTGGAAGTTTGCTGAGCAGCTTCTGGTTAACATAGCAGAGAGTTCTTTAGACAGATTAGCTGCTCTTGAGAAGTTGGCATACAAAGCAGAAGTGATGCAAAGTCCTGGTAGAGCCTGAATGCAACCTGAAGTCAATGTTTGTCCCAAAATACTTACTTGTTCCTGTAGCAGGTCCAGGCGCTGATTCGTCATCATTAGGCCGGTGTAGAGGTGTTAGTGGATGGCTTTCCACTTGAATCAGGACATATAGCCTCATCAACAGAACAGCTATTCTCCATATGATGGTCTTCATGTTGCTCCTCTTCCTCAGGAGGGGTTGCAACTATACGAATAAGACGTTCAGGTACCCAAACTGGAACTTGTTGATCCTGTGGGAATACACAAACAGACCCTCGGACCCAACGTAAAACGGGGTCCGGACCTTTCCAGCACCCTGTAAGAATGTCCTTCAATAGTACATAATGTTTAGGGGCCTGATTAGGAGAACTGTGACGGTCAGCAGCTGAGTGTCCATCATTGTCCAAATTTAAAAAGTTTAAAATAAAAAGGATAAGGTTTAGTTTATATTTGGGGGATCTAAAGGATACCCCTATTCCCCCTTTTTGTTTTTGTAT
>JAJEJO010003677.1:0-33301 GCA_020662805.1 Glaucomys volans
GGACAATTATAAACCCTAAATCTAACTTTCTAGGTCACATATTTCAAGGTATTTAAGACTGAGAGGTAAGTCTTTATGACACAAAGAAAGGACATCTGTCTATTTTAGTATTCAAATATTTTGGTCTAAATATGACACAGATTGAACAACATTTAAAGATTAGCATTAGAAATATAAGCTCAACCTTTTTGTGGATTGCTGATTTATCCATATATCAAATTAAAATAACAAAAAATAGAGGATTTTTCAAATCAATCCTCTTCCTGTAGTGTGGAAGTTACTAAATTATTTCCCAAATATTCTATTTCTCTCTTCCTCCCTCTCTCTCTCTCTCTCTCTCTCTCTCTCTATATATATATATATATATATATATATGATATTAAAAGCAAGGGAGGGATATGTGCTTTTTTGTTACATAGATTACATTATCTAGACTGTGGAAATGTACACTTTCTTGGAAAGCTGAATATTGGCATATCCTGTAAGCTATCAATCATATTCCTAGGAGACATGTTTGAAATGTTTGCAACTATAGTTCATAGCTAGTAAATGTCCATTGACAGGATATTGGATAAACACATGTTGACATGATCACCATGGCATGAGACAACTACAGTGAAAATGATTCTGGAACTACATTCAACAACTGATATAGAACTTCATGATTTAATCTTGAAAAACAAAAGAAATTTCCCCAATTCTGCATACTGCATGCTCAATTACTTAACATTCAAAGTTAGGTAAAACTCAAAAGATATAAATTATGATAAATAATTTTTATGAATCAAAATAATTATGCATTAAAAATTATGGTATTGGTTCTGTTTTTAGGATGAAGAGGGGACAGAACAGAAAAAAGGACTAAACACAGATTTAATTATGTGCAATATTTTAAGTCTTTAGGATGGGTAATTAAGTTTACAAGTGTCCTTTATATTATTTAAATAAATGTGCAAAAATCAACAACATCAAACAAGTAAACTAGAGATGTTAAAATGATCTGGAAATGGCTAATTTCTACAGACAATTTGAAGTTAGCACTGTTTCTTCTGATGGTTGGTTGCTCTGCTTCCTCCTGTGGCTCCATATTTGATCAGCCCTTTCTGCTCATGATAAGAGTGCAGGCAGAAGTTCTGGTCTGTCCTCTCAGAAACTCTAATATTGAGGGAAAAATAATGAATTTTTGTCTTTTCTCAATAACAAACCAAGTATTGAGTTTGCTTCTCCTTTGCTACCAGATTTACTGTATTGGAGAAATGTTTTCTGATTGTCTTCAAGAATCATATTCCCATTTCTGGGAGATAATACAACTCAATCCTGTATACTGAATATGAACAAGGTGTGGTTTCTTAGCGAAAAATCAGTTTTCATTCATTGAAGAACAATCTGGACTTCTATTAGGTGTAAACCATCAGGACTCACTGAGAGAGTTTTAACAATTTATCTTTAGCCATCTCTGTGAAGCAGACTGATTGCATCTACAATTCGATATTTGAATTCATCTTCCTCATTAATTCTGCATTTGAGCACTACATCATGGAAAATATCACACTCTATTATGGGAACCACCTGACACTTTCAATATGCCTCTTTATGTTTCCAAGTGCTGTTCCCTTTGCTTCTAAGTCAAATATCTGAGAGGCATTGCAAGAGGAATATTAGTGGTGTCCCCCAAATCTGAGCTCAAATTATGTGATGCATTCAAAATTAGTACTCCTACTGCAGTTCTTAAAGAATCAGAAGAATTTATTTAATTTACCATGACAGAAGTATTCTGAAGAAATAAATATAAATGACCATCAAATTTGTCTTAATTTGGTTTGTTTTATTGGATCATTCACTTACTAAACAAATGATTATTAATTTCACACTGTAAGTTATAGTTTATAAATGCATACTATGATAAATTTGGTGGTGTAAATTTATTGTTTTATGGGTGACAGAATTTCTTAAGAATTTGAGGAATAAAATAAGAATTCTTGCCTGATTTCCAGCCATTATGTATCATTGTCCTGCTTTAAAGTTCTCTAGTCACTGATCAACTTCAATCAGGATTTGCATGTGTGTTTCAGACACTAGAACTTATGTGATGTTATGCAGAAAATTCATGTACTCCTTCCTGAGAATTTAGTTCTCCAGTTTCCATGTGGCTACACTTAACTCTTTGAACATGACTCTTGAGCACCTTCAGGGATTCTTTTAAAGGTTGACATAACCCTCCATTTCATTGTTGACTCACTTCTCTGATCTCCCTCCGTTTCCTCTGAGTGACCTCATTGAATCTCATAATTTAAAATATAATGTACAAAGAATGGTTTCCAAATCAAGTTTTTCAATACTGACTTCATATTCGTACTTATAAAAATATTGAACTGCTTACTTAAAATTTTCACTCATGTATCCTGTGACTAGCTGAGTTTCAACCTGCCCCCAGGGCCTTACTATTAGTTCTAAGCACCTCAACCTGAGATATTGGAAAGAGTTTCATCCATTGGAAAGAGTTTCATCATCAATGCCTTCTAGAACACTCTTCATTTCATCAAAATAGGTGCAAAATACATGGTAAGAGGAAAAATACAGATTGAGACAATAGCAAACCTCTCAGTACTGTGATCTGAGAGAGCTGCTTGTCTTCTGTGAATTTTAGTTGCTCTTGTATGAAATGTTATTGTTAACACCTATCTCATGGAATAATTATATAAATTAAAAGATGTAATTTATGTGATAAACACTAAACCTATTTTATAAAAGGTATTCAATTCATATTTGTTGAAGTAAAATTATCTCAATTAGATTTATTCTTTAAGTGTGTTTTTCTTTACTGACATGAGTTAATAAAACAGATGGAATAATTTTTTTTAAAAAATGTGAGATTCAGTGCTAACTTGTGTTATATATATGCCTGAGACCTTGTGTTAAATATATGCCTGAGAATCCTTATTAGAATGTGTTGGTAGCCTAGAGAATAGAGGCTCTGGTTTGGGGGCACCACACTGCTTTCTCTGTTTGAAACTTCGCCAATATACTCCAAGTGTATTGTAGGATCTAGGACAGTTTTCCTGAGCCAGGCAATGGTAACTTAGGACACTAGCAGGAGCAGACCTATTCCTTGGGGAGCTGATTCCTCTTTTGCCAATGGCACTGCTTTTTCTTCTCCCTGTTCTCTATCACCCTCTCCTCCACACACGTTCATTATTGTTCTTTCCCTGGTGCCTTTGATGCCTGAGGCAACTCCACACCCTTCTCTCCTCTGGTTACTAGGTATGAGGAGGATTAACTTGCTTTTCTTACAGGCTAAATAGACAAACCACAAGTTAATTTATGATAGCATCCAAGATGTTTTTCATTAGCAAAGTATGGGAAACGTTAGAAATGTTAAGTAAGAATTTTTAAGTTGATAATATATTACATTATTATGTGTTAATGATTCCCTCTGGAATGCAGAAAGAACTTTTGTTTTCTTTTTTTAGTATTCTGTGGAAAGGATGCTTTCAGAGAGGATGGACAGATGATGCTAATGTAGAAATTCTCTAAATGGTGAAAGTGGAAAGAAAGAAAGAGAGAGAGAGAAGGAGGGAAGGAAGGAAGGAAGGAAGGAAGGAAGGAAGGAAGGAAGGAAGGAAGGGAGGAAGGAAGGAAGGAAAGAAAGAAGGGAGGGAGGGAAAGAGGGAAGGAAGGGAAGGAGAGGAAAGAAGGAAGGAAGAAGGGAAGGAGGAAAGGAAAGAAAAGAAGGAAGGAAGGAAGGAAGGAAGGAAGGAAGGAAGGAAGGAAGGAAGGAAGGAAGGAAGGAAGGGAAAGAAAGAAAGAAAAGTGTCCGTGATGAGAAGTACATATCTTTAAGTATTTTATACCACATAGCACTTCATTAATAAACTTCTTCATTTTCACAGATAAACCCTTCCACTTTCATCCCGTTTCTCCATTCAAGAAATCATGCAACTGAATAATAATGTGACTGAGTTCATACTACTTGGGTTGACACAGGATCCATTTAGGAAGAAAATAGTATTTGTCATATTTTTGCTTTTCTACTTGGGGACGTTGCTGGGTAACTTGCTGATTATCACCACCATCAAGTCCAGTACGGCTCTTGGCAGTCCAATGTACTTCTTCCTTCTCCATTTATCCTTATCTGATACCTGCTTCTCTACTTCCATAGCTCCTAGAACATTTGTGGATGCCCTTTCAAAGAAGACCACTATTTCCTTCAGTGAGTGCATAATCCAAGTCTTTACATCCCATTTCTTTGGCTGCCTGGAAATCTTCATCCTCATCCTCATGGCTGTTGACCGCTATGTGGCCATCTGCAAGCCCCTGCACTACATGACCATTATGAGCCGCCGGGTCTGTAGTGTGTTGGTGGCTGTGGCCTGGGTGGGGTCCTGTGTGCATTCCTTAGTTCAGATTTTTCTTGCCTTGCGTTTGCCTTTCTGTGGTCCCAATGAAATCGATCACTACTTCTGTGACTTGCAGCCATTGTTGAAGCTCGCCTGTACAGACACATATGTGACCAACCTCCTCCTGGTGTCCAACAGTGGGGCCATTTGTACAGTGAGCTTTGTCATGCTGATGTTCTCCTATGTCATCATCTTGCATTCTCTGAGAAACCACAGTGCAGAAGGGAGGAGAAAGGCCCTCTCCACCTGCATCTCTCACATCATCGTGGTCATCTTGTTCTTTGGACCTTGCATATTTATATACACACGGCCTGCAACCACCTTCCCCATGGATAAGATGATAGCTGTGTTTTATACCATTGGAACACCTTTCCTCAACCCTCTGATTTACACACTGAGGAATGCAGAAGTGAAAAATGCCATGAGGAAGTTGTGGAGCAAGAAACTGGTCTCAGATGACATGAGATGAATGTCACTGTATTTTGTATTGACCTGGAAGAAGTAAACAGAGAATATCTGTTGTTCGCTTAATACACTGCCACCTTAGTGCCTGTAGATGAGTTCTTTCTGTCGAGTAGAGAGTGTACACACACCCTAGTGTTTAATGTAGAGGGAGGGGCAACTTGAGGTACAGACAGGTATGTAAGACCCATTGCTTTTGATGTTGCTGATTGCTGTGTCTCTTTTCTAAACCAACTTGCATCATTCATGGTTTTGGTCTGTGACTTTTCTTCTGTCCTTTATGTGGAGTTCTCTGATAGTAGTTACCCTTCAAGGCAATCAAAGCTTAGATCCAGTGCTTGGCATGTTTTTACTCTTCCAATTTCCTTCATTACATGCTTTAGTCTCATCAGGCCTCATCAACCTACTTGTTCTTCCTGATTCAGTGAAATGTACTAAATTCAAATCATTGTTGAGGCTTCCTATCAAAAGGGACAGTATATGTACTTTAGGGAGACTCCCTCCCAATTTTAGGACACACTCTGAAACCTTACTGTGTGTTTACCTAGATCCTTCCAAGACAGTGATGGAACATGGAGAGAAAATTCATCCTTCTGAAGGAGTCCTTGATTTTAGGAGTGCTGTTCTCTTATTGGGGCTGTAGTCATTTAATAATTTTTGTAACATTTACTTTTGCCCCTAATTTGCTTCCTTCTAATTTTGAGAGAGTATTAAGATTTCTCTTGAATAGTGATGATTATAACAGTTTGTTTATAATAAATGGCAAAACTGTAGCACATAACATTCCAATTATAGTAGAAATGAAGAGTGCAATGAGCTAATGGTAGCAAATTTGGAAATATTACAAGATTAGTGTTGGGAATGGTGTTCCATAGCTATAATTCCAGTGGCTAAGGAGGCTGAGGCAAGAGGATCCCAAGTTCAAAGCAGCCTCAGCAACGCAGCAAGGCTCTAAGTAATCTGCAATACCTTGTTGCTAAACAAAATATTAAAAATGGATGGGGATGCAGTGATTGAGCTCCCCTGGGTTTAATCCCCAGTACCAAAAAAATTTAAAGAAGGAAAATAGTACAAGATGAGACGAAAAAAAAATGTGATAACCCTAGAGAACAATTTTAGGTTTTGAAACAGAAATAGTTATTTTACGTTTATTAAATATCTGGTGAGTTATCAGTAGAACCCAAAAGTGTAGCTTTACCCGACAAGAAGGAAATATTTAGATGAAAATTATGTTACTGTATCAGAAATAGACATCACCTTTTGTCATTACTCATTAACACCTCTTTCTCTAATATCATGAACTCTAAAACTCTTTGAATTTCAGTTTATTCCATGTGTATATTTATCCACATAGAACATTAAACGTAAGTACGTTTTTGTCTACTGCAAATTTCCATTTCCATTTATAAATTACTAAATTATATTACAATTTTTATCAATTTATTCCAGAAATTTTAGAATTTGTTTTTTTTCTCTTTTTTATGCTATTCATTTAGTGACTTTGTTTTTTAAATGTTTTTAGTGGTGCATTATCATTATATATAATAGTGGGTTCATTTTGACAAAATCATACATGCATGAAATATAATTTGCAGCACAGTGCTTCCTTCTTTATCTTGAGAAAATGATCATCATTACTGTGTGTGAGACTAGAAAGCTATAGATCCTTCAATGGAATATAGTGACAAGTATACATCCCTGCTTTTTAGATTCTGTGAATTTCAACGTGCAATCAATCTCCAACAGTTTATCATTGCACAACATCAATGTCAGTTTGGTTTTGCTGTTGCAGGATTTGTACCATAGCAGATTACAATTAAGAGTTTTACCTGCATAAGGTCATTACTTAAGATAAGGAAAATATGAAAAGGATGAATATGGAATTTAAGAGATTTCCCAGATATACTCCATTTATTGTGTTCTGCATTGCATTCCACACAGAGACCCCAGGTCTACCACCATATCCTCTGCAAACATATTGTACTGCAATCAAATTCAGTATTTATAATAAAGATGCAAGAAAACTGAATGTGCAACCTCAACAGATATTTGATTGAAATTAGTATTCTGATAGGGAAATAATAGGAATCTGAGAGTTAAAGCAGAAGAATAAATATGGGGAAGGTTAAGAACTGTGACCTGATAAGGTATCTTCCATTCTCTGGATGAAAGAAGAGTAGGCTCTTCTCCCTCAAAGGAGAAAAAATAGTCTTCCTCTTCCCAGACAATGTTATTGCCTTATGCAAGAACTTATCATGCAGTATTTGCTCTCCTTCCAATCTTCCTTTTATGCCCCTTATTGCTTCCAAACAATCTACCAGAAAAAGGCTCAGGAAAGTCAAACAGGAAAGTACCGACCTTGCTCTAGGAGGAAGTGACACATACGAAAACAATGTAGGAATAAGCCATTATGTCCTGGTGTGAACCAGAAGAGATATTCAGCATGGGAGTGGATCTTGAAGGTGTTAACACAGGTTAACTGAATATAAGTCTAGAGAATGAAGAATTTTTTGAGATTGAGGGACTCACTCATGACTTGAGATTGGTTGTTGGACAAGAAAAATGTGTGTGTTGAAACCCAGATCCCCAGTAATTCAGAATGTGACCTCATTTACAGAGAGGGTGTTTACATAGGTAATCATATTCAAATGAAATCATTAGGGTGTGTCCTACTATCATATGGCTGGTGTTGGTATGAAAAGGTGAATTTGGGCATAGGGAGAATGTCATGTGAAGATAAAGGCAGAGACTGAGGTAATGTATCTGCAATCCAAAATACTCCCAAAGATCACCAGCCAGATGCCAGGTGCTGGCAGAGGGGCATGACACAGACTGTCCTCAGAGCTCTCAGGAGGAACCTACTCTGCTGACACCTTGATCTGAAATTTTTAGCTCCCAGAACTGTCAGACCATACATTTCTGTTGGTTAAGTCACTCAGTTTATAGTACTTTGTCATGGCAATTATAGGAAACTTAACACAAATATTCTGACAAATATACTTATAAGGTATATTAATTTCCTATTGTTGCTATAACAAATTAACACCATTATAGTGGCTAAAATGACATGGATTTTTTTTTTTTCTGTGGGTTGGAAGCCTTACACAGATCTCACTGTACTAAAATCAAGGTATCAGCAGGGCTGTCCTCCTTCCAGAAGTACTAGGGACTAAGACATTTTCTTGGAATTTCCAGGTTGGAGCCCACATTCCTTGCTTTAAGGCATGGGAGTGTTAGGCTGAAGTTTGTGGCCTCCTAACTTCATCTCCAGAGTAAACATGTTGCATCTGTTTGGCTCTCCTCCCATTCTCATGTCTTCCTCTCACTTCTTTCCTGCCTCTTTCTTTCTTTTTCTGTTTTCTTTCTTTGGAAAAAAGGGAAGGGAAGTTTTATGGCTTTGCTAGCAAAGTAGAAACACAGGGGACTGCTGTTTTCCCATTCCAGAGTCTGTGATTCTGCCTATCAGGGGAACAGGAAAAGAAAAAAAGGTGATTAGAAGACTGTACATCACATGTTCTCAGTGGCAGTTGTAATTCACTTGTTACTAAAGGAGAGAGTCATTTCTGAGATCTTGTGGTGCCATTCCCACATCTGAATTGCTTCATTCCTGTGGTGGGTGTGTGCTCAAGGACAGAGAACTCTGCCTGGGATGGGAAAGAAAGGTGATCCTGTTTCCCCAGGGATGAGGGAGGGGTAGGGAGAGAGGAAGAGAAAGAAACATGTCTTTTTAAAAATAACTAGCAGAGCTAGAGAAGCAAGGGTTATATTTAAGGCATAAGGTGGACCACTTTTACATTTCTCCACTCTCAATTTGTACATTCCATCTCTATAGAAAAATGGGTGATGACATCTCCAAGCTGCTTCCCGCTGAGAAAGGGCAAAGTTGGGGCAACATGACACAAAATCCTTGTTCTCCATCAGGTGAGGTGTAGATGGTTAAGGGTATTTAGCATCAGGGCAGTCCAGGGTCCATGGTGGCAGTTGGTGGGAGAGTGGACAAGGCACACACAGGACTATATCTTGATAGGGCAATAGTAAGCAAGGCAACAATGCGTATCTTTTTTGTAAACAATTAGCACAAAAGCAATTCACATTACAGCTAGCCTCTGAAAACCATGAAGACAATAACTCATAATATACCAGTGAAAAACAGATAAAGTTTACCTACATAGGAGGTTTGTGGGTCTATGAGATCAGCTTTAAATTGACTTATAAAATCTTTCACTTTTATGACTTTCAAAGTTAGATTGAATCTACCTGATACTATGGGAAAATCTCATTTTCAGGTTAATGGATTAGGAACCCAAATTCATCTGTAACCTTAATTCCCCACTGACATGTGGACTAATATATTCACAGTCTCTAGGCATTAGATCAGGAGCATCTTTGGGACTGTAATATTGCTTACTCCAGTAACCCCAGTAAATGAAATGAAGATGCTAGGGTTCCCTGACATAGCGCTGAGAAAGAGATTACAAGGGCAGAGTTATGAGAATATGTGTGTCTAAAATCAGAAAACCTACAAGCTGACTTTTTCCTGGAGGGTCCTCTGCATTCTCCCTTATACAATGAAATGTACTAGTTAAAGGATCTCAAACTTTTTGAGAAGCTTGGTGGGAATGAAAATGATGACACTTATGTATAACTTTGTGGAATGACTGGGGATGGTGGCATTTCAGGAGAGCAGGTGCAGAAGGGCAGAAACTATCAGGGGTAAAGTGGGTATAATCACAGCAATGACAGAAAGACTGAAATGCAGTCAAGTTCCTTTTCCTGCAGGGCTCTAAGATAATAGCAAATAGATTGTAGCATTTTTAGGAGCAACAATGATTAGAAAATAATGACTCCTGACTCAACAGTTTACGAATTAAATAAATTTTCAGACCTAGAGCCTGAAAAAAATAATTGAGTGGTAAGTTGATCTTCTGCAATGAGTATAATCTACTGCACTGAAAATATGTAAATATTCTTTTAACCCTTTCCTTACAAGACCTGTAGGGCCACTGTCACTTATATTATAGGGAAAAGGAAATACTAAGACTTATCAGAGACTGTAAGTTATGTGTTCAGAGCTGACAATGCTATCAGGGGACCCAAAATATTATCATTGTGCTCTCTCTTTAGAGTCAGAAACTGTAACAGAGGTGACAAAAATGTAGCCCAAGCACATCCTGCAATCTGGTTAATGAGTTTTGGGACTCAGTTTAGTTTCAGTGTAACTCAGGTTTGTTTTCCCTCTTTGAATGTATTTAGGAGTGAACACAATTCTTATTCCTAAGGCCTCCTTCAACCTCCATAAAGATAGTCATTTAGAAGTGATTTTTTACCCTGGAAAATAGTGCTGAGACCAGTGACACCAATCACAGAAGTGAATAATGAAGAGGCAATATTCTTTGTCTGGTCCCTGTTATGATCAGTTGTCATAAGGTGGTTGATTATTGGGTTTCAATCACAGATCCTTAATCTTTGTCTTCTACCTTTGGTATGATAACAGAACTTTTGGCACAATGTGAATGCGTATTTCTCAATCTTCATACAAAGTGGGGGTAAAGTTGGTTTCTTTGTACACAGCAAGTACAAAAATATAGAGGCACTGACAAAATTACCAGGAGAGGTTGTGACTTGAACTACCCATTATGAATTGGATATAACAGGATTCAATAGATCTTATCTTCTGGAGGGTTGATCAGCATGAACTATTAGGAATTGTATGCATCTAAGCAAAGCATAATGCAATAGTAACTCATGGATGAATAGCTGATTCTGAGTCTCATTCACACACTCTGTTGAATCAGTGTCTCTCTCTTGCTTACACAGATGGCCTCATAGAGAATACTCGGTGATCAACTGACAGAAGGAAGAAAGGATACTTGTTTAATTCATGGACAAATTACTACAATATATTGATGTTAATCTAAGAACAACAGTAATGAATCATATTCTGGCTCAATGGCAGTCTTGAAGGTAAGTAAGCCTAGATTGCAACTACAGCCCAAGAAGAACAAGACAACTAATGGATTCAACTTTTGGAGATAGTTTTCAGTCGTGCTGTAAGCACAAAATGATGGATGCAACAGATTCAGTGAAGCCCTTTATTCATTTGTGGACTTGGGCAACGTAGGGTCTCATTTTCTGGATGTGAAAATGGCCATTGGTTACAGAGGGAATTTTATTTTTATAGGGTACAATGAGGGTAACAGATATGAAGAATAAGATATTCCCAAGATAATGAAGCCTGAGAAAAAGGGAGTAGAAATGAAGGCCATGCATTGACAGCTTTCATCTCCCAAGACCAATGTTTTGCAGATGCTGGTTGCAGGCAGAGAGGAGATGTTTTATCACCCTTGAAAGAAACTGTCTCTAGGAGGGGTTCATCTCTCCAAAGTAAATCCTCTTCAGACACTGCCCACAACCTTGACCAAAAAAAGCTCAAATTTCTGAGTGTTCAAGGAAACTGATATGCACACTAGACTACCCCTAAAAATAACCTATATAAATAAAGTCCCTTTCTTTGTTTAGTGGGTTCATTTTCCACCAGGAAACTGAGTTTCATGGGCACCAATTTCATCCCTGCACCCCCCTGAATAAACAGCTGAGATGACTCACGGGGTTTGAGTCTTGCCCAGTCTGTTTGTCCTAACAGAGGGTGGTGTCATCATTGGAAACCATGGGCATGCCATTGAGACAGTCAGGGACTAGTTGTGCAGTTTGAAAATTTAACTCAGGAAGGCAGTTGTAAAAATGTGGAAACTCATTGTTACCTGGAGAGATAGGACCCCAGATCCAAAGGGATGAGTAATCAAGTCTCATCCACTGTTTTCTTTCTCTGGGATTCATTGATTCCCAGAGTTTTGATATTTACTGTGCTTCCATTTAGGACTAATTTGCAATAGAAGAAGATCAAAGTTCAGAACCCAGCATCTGGACCTTTCCTTCAGTGTCCATTGTTTTGGGGAAAGAATTTACTGGGAGAGATTAATGCCTGGCTAATTTTACCTCCATCCTCCATTTTTTTCTGGGATGTTTTCTTGAAGGAATATTATTTTCCATAATCCTTCACACCCCATAAAGCAAATAACCCAAATCAATTAAAATACTGGTTAGGTTGAGATAGAAATTTTGAATGGGTGGTGGATGCGAGATCATCTGTATCATCCTTGGTTCTGAGAATCACTATGATGGTAAGGAACATATCCTACTCTGAATTCTTCTTTAGGTCTCATTTGGAAAAAAAATTACTGGTCATAATCTAAGGGCATTCTAAGTTACTATCTCCCAAAAATTTGGCCACCTGCTCAGTTGCAACACTGGATATCACCACATTCATCTCATCTTCTCACACTGCCAGCTGCTTTAACCTTCCCTGAAAGAGAGCTTTCTGGTGTGGTCTCCATTGTGCATTCTATGGTAAGAGCACTCGGGTCCACAGTGTTCAGACCATGGAACTTCATTTGTAAGTGCTGTTATGGGAACACAGTCAAGATATTTTTACTCTCTAAAAGAGGAATTTATATAATAATTTTATATCATTCCTTTCTGTGAATATAAGCACTCAATGAAACAGAAAGTATATGTAGATATTGGCATGAGCTTATTTATTTTACAAAGGATTATTTTTAATTTTTTTTTATTTTTAGCTGTAGATGGACACAATACCTTTAACTTATTTCTTTAATTTATTTATTTCATGCTGAGGATTGAACCCAGTGCCTTATGCATGCAAGGGTAGCACTCTACCACTGAGTTATGATACCAGCCCATAAGCTTATTTTAAATAGAGAAATCCTAAGAAGTTAAGAAACAATATCTTTTAAAGAGAGAATGGAGAAAAGAGGATAAGATTGCTTTTCATGTGGCACATTTTTGAAAGGTTTGAATTTTCAAAGTCTATACTTGTTGTCAGGAGGTAGTAACAAGCATTGAACGCAAACCAATAATATAGCAGGGTCACAGGATTTCTTTTGTTTTGTTTTGTTTAATTTATTTTGATTCATTGCACACAAACAGAGTACAGCTGTGTTTCTCTGGTTGTACACGAAGTAGAGTCACACCATTTGTGTAATCATACATGTACACAGGGTAATGATGTTTGTCTCATTCTGTTATTATTCTTACCCCCAACCCGATCCCACCCCTCTTTTTCCTCTATGCAATCCATCCTTCCTCCATTCTTGCCTCCCTCCCACCCCACATTATGTATTATCATCCACTTATCAGAGAGATCATTCCACCTTTGTTGTTTTGGGATTGGCTAATCTCACTTGGCATGACATTCTCCAACTTCATCCATTAACCTGCAAATGCCATAATTTTATTCTTCTTTATGGCTGAGTAATATTCCACTGTGTATATGTACCACAGTTTCTTTATCCATTCATCTATGGAAGGGCATCTAGGTTGGTTGCACAATTTAGCTATTGTGAATTGAGCAGCTATGAACATTGATGTGGCTGCATCACTGGAGTATGATGATTTTAAGTCCTTTGGGTATAGGCCAAAGAGTGGGATAGCTGGGTCAAATGGTGGATCCATTCTACGTTTTCTAAGGAATCTCCACACTGCTTTCCAGAATGGTTACACTAATTTTCAACCCCACCAGCAATGTATGAGTGTACTTTTTTCCCCCACATCCTCGCCAATGCCAGTTGTTGCTTATATTCTTGATAATAGACATTCTAATTGGAGTGAGATGAAATCTTAAGATGACTTTGATTTGCATTTCTCTTATTACTAGAGATGTTGAATATTTTTTCATATATCTGTTGATTCCTTATAGATCTTCTTCTGTAAAGTGTCTGCTCATTTCCTTAGCCCACTTATTGATTGGATTATTTGTATTCTTGGGGTAAAGTTTTTTGAGTTCTTCATAGATTCTGGAAATGAGTGCTCTATCTGAAGTGTGTGTGGCAAAGATTTTCTCCCACTCTGTAGGCTCTCCCTTCACATTGCTGATTGTTTCCTCTGCTGAGAAAAAGATTTTTAGTTTGAATCTATCCCTATTATTGATTCCTGCTTTTATTTCTTGTGCTTTGGGAGTCATGTTAAGGAAATCTGGTCCTAGGCCAACATAAGGAAAATTTGGACCTACTTTTTTTCTATTAGGTGCAGGGTTTCTGGTCTAATTCCTAGGTCCTTGATCCATTTTGAGTTGAATTTTGTACACGGTAAGAGATATGGGTTTAGTTTCATTTTGCTGCATATGGATTTCCAGTTTTCCCAGCACCATTTGTTGAAGAAGCTATCTTTTCTCCATCGTATGCTTTCAGCACCTTTGTCCAGTATGAGAAAACTGTATTTATGTGGGTTTGTCTCTGTGTCCTCTATTCTGTACCATTGATCTACCTGTCTATTTTGGTGCCAATACCATGCTGTTTTTGTCACTATTGCTCTGTAGTATAGTTGGAGGTCTGGTATTGTGAAACCCCCTGCTTCGCTCTTCTTGCTAAGAATTGCTTTAGCTATTCTGGGTCTCTTATTCCTCCAAATGAATTTCATGATTGCTTGCTCTATTTCTATGAGGTCCATCATTGGGATTTTAATTGGAATTGCATTGAATTTGTATAGTGCTTTTGGTAGTATGACAATTTTGACAATATTAATTCTGCCTATCCAACAACATGGGAGATCTTTCCATCTTCTCAGACATTCTTTAATTTCTTTCTTTAGTGTTCTGTAGTTCTCATTGTACAGGTCTTTCACCTCTTTTGTTAGGTTGATTACCAAGTATTTTTTTTTTTTTGAGGTTAATGTGAATGGGGTAGTTTTCCTAATTTCTCTCTCAGAGGATGCATCACTTACAAATAAAAATGCTTTAGATTTATGAGCATTAATTTTATATCCTGCTACTTTACTGAATTCATTTATGAGTTACAGAAGTTTTCTGGTAGAAGTTTTCAGCTCTTCTAAATATAGATTCATGTCATTGGCAAAGGATGTCTTTAAACTTCTTTTAAGGATAATGAATAACTGAGTGACTTGTATAAAAATAATAATTACACTGTTACACTAACCCTGAGAATATACAGTGAGAAACAAAGGGGGAAATTGAGAAACATATTAAGAAGGAAAGACTAATAGGAGTAACTCCTGAGAGGGTCTACTGAGGTTATTGTATAGTCTGGATTTATGGCCATAGGTTTCTTCATGTATCTCAAAAGAAAACGTTCTTTAATAGTTCAGGTGCACTAAGAAGTTTATTTGGCGACTGACCCCAGAACCCACATTAGAACAGGATTGACTTGTAGATGGAACACTCTTGAATAGGATGCTCACCATGACAGTTCCTAGAGGACCAGCAGGGATCAAAAATTCACTGGGCCAATATAGAGGAGGAGATAAACATCTGTGGTAAAGACTTTGGAAGATGGAACCCAGTTCTCCTGACAAATTGCAAACGGCAACAAATTTAGAAGCAGCACTGTTTCCTTTGTTGCTCTCTGTTGGGAGACAACCAGTCTCTTAAGTGCTCTTTGCATGAGACTTACTTTACTTTCATTTTACTGCCTGGCTTGAAATTAATTTTATTTCACTGGGACAGAAGAAAAGAAGTTTGGAGCTTAAATTCCCCATTCTTCTATGACAATGTGATCCTTTATATTTTTGTGCAAATAGATCATCTGGATATGACATTATGTGCCTTATCATTCTCTTCTTTTTATTACATTGTGCTATGAAAAAGAAAACTAATAAATGTGTGCTTTAGGAATTGGAATATCTGTTAAACATGATGAACTGTCCACAAAAATGTATTTTCTCTGCCTTCTAAATTCTCATGAAAATAAGTTTAAAACAGAAAATGATGTGTTAATTCACAATGACAGAAAGAACTAGAGAGAAAATGCAAGTTGGTGGAAGATTTTCCCTCATTTTTAGAAACAGAGAAGTGTCTGAGATAGTGGACTTACCAGGGTGGAGGAAGTCACAGCCATCCAAGCACAGGTAGGGAAAAACAGCATGCTGGTTCACCTGAGAACCCCCCAACATGCTCAGCACTCAGAGCACAGCTACACAGAACTTAGGGGTGAGGCATGTTGAATCATCTGATAGTTATTAAATTTCAAGCCAGTTCCCACATAGACGAGTGGCTCCCCGTTGACATGATCCTGAAAAAAATTGAAGGTTTTTTTTTCCTGTTTGTGTGTTCGCACCTGTGTGCCTTCAGAATGCTGAAGAAACACCAATTTGCTTTATGTTTACTGTTTTAGTTGTAGATGGACATAATACCTTTATTTTATTTATTTATTTATTTTTTAGCATGGTGCTGAGGATCGAACCCAGTGCCTCACATTTGCTAGGCAAGTGCTCCACCACTGAGCTATTTTTTTTAAAAAGTAGCTTCTTCAAAAAAAAAAAAATCTTTGGTACTTTAAAGAAAATAGTACTGGGAATAAAAGAAGAATGAAAGAAAACAGTAACAGAATCTCTACTCCTCCTAACCTGGTATTCTTTGCTACAGTTTAAGAGAAAGAACTGTGGTTATAAATAAATGACCATAAAGGCAGCAGCCTAAAACAGCACCTCAGCTCCCTCAGTGGTCAGCTGGGAGGCTGGGTGTCTGTGATGAGTCCTTCTCACTGCTAACGTCACAATCAAGGGTTCGCTGAGCTGGGATCATTTCTGGAGGTTTTGGAGATGGATGACTTCTAAGCTCATTCAGGTTGTTGGCAAATTCCATTCTACAGGATTTAAGGACTGAGGAGCAAATGGCCTCAGTGGTTGTCATTTGCAGTCACTCCCTGCTCCTAGAGGTACTTGCTTGTGGTCCCTGCACCTTATAAGGGAGAAAAGGTGTCTTGCATCCTTTCGTACATTGAATTGCTCTGACTTTCTGTTTTACTCTTAGAAGGCAGGAAAAAATACCAGTTTTTAAAGAGCTTATGTGATGTGATAATGTCCAACCATATATAATACTGATTCCTCATCTTTGTCACATTTTTTTTCATTTTTAAAATTTGTTCTAATTAGTTGTAAATGACAGTAGAATACATTTGTACACTTTGATAAATCATACATAAAATTTCTCATTTTTCTGATTGTACATGTTGTAGGGTCACATCAGTCATGCAGTTATACATGTATATGAGGAAATAATGTCTGTTTCACTCAACTATCATTTCAACCTTCACTTCTCTCTACCTAATATAAACGATTCTTCCCGAGTCCCCTCCCTCTTCTTATTGTGAATTAGCATCTGCATATCAGAGAAAACACTGGGCCTTTAGTTTTTTGAGTTTGACTTATTTCGCTTAGCATGATGTTCTCCAACTCCAGAAAGAAACATGTTCATTTTAAAAATAAGTTTCAGTGGCAGAGCAGCAAGGGCTGTATTCAAAGCATAAAGTGCACACTGTTACATTCCCCCATTGTCAATATCTATACTTCATTTCTATGAAAAGTGGGCAATGACCTCTCCAACTGTTTCCTGCTGAAATGGGGCAAAGTTAGGGGAAGTAACCCAAAGTTCTTGTTCTCTATCAGGTGGTGAATGGACAGTTAAGGGCATTGACCATCAGAGCAACTCAGAGGTCCTCAGTGGGAGATGGCAGGTGACTGGACAAAGAATACCATGGACAGGAATCATGCTCAGCCAACAATAAAGGACACAGTAAAACATTACTTTTGTAACAATTAGCAAAAAAGTAATTAGCATTTCATCCAATGTCTGAAAACCATGAGGACAGTAACTCATAGTCTTACTAGTGAAAAGCAGAAAAGTTTATCAACATAGGAGGATAGGAAGATTTGTAGGTCTATGAGATCAAAACATTGATCTGCTCTTATCTATCAAGATAATTTCTTATATTTGTTAGGTGTTATTACTTGGGAAAACTAAGCCTTAAAGGTTAGGGTTTGTATCTGTTTTATATTCTTAAATGATTACTTTGTAATAGGTTAAACTGTTACTTAGGTTATGACAATATAGTTGACACCCTAAATATATATATGTCTAGGTATATGCATGCATCTGAGAACTTTATCAGTCTAAGCCTCGTCTAAGTATTATGTAAAAGTTTATAAAATGAAAGTTTATATGTTTGCAAGAACCATTAAGTGCTCTCTTTTAAACATTGCATCTGATATAAAAGGGACACACTGTCATTTGATTACCTGTCTTAATATCTGTTTGCTTTAACTAAGTCAATTTCTGATCATTTACACTGTTTCCTATGTGTATAAGAGATTTAAGACTAGCTTTTGATTGTTGTAAACTCATGCAGACCTTTGATTATTGTTATCATGCACTCTGAATTCTAAGTTATACTTTACAAGTTAAACGTAGTTAAATGTAAAGCTTAGGAGAGCACTTTGCCAAGTTGATGTTCTCCAAATCAAAATTAGGTGTAAAAAAGTCTCAGATTTGTATAAAAATAGCAAATTTAGTTGATATTTATTCATGTCATTTCATGTTTTATAGCTGGATAAAGTAACCTGTTGTCAAAAAGTTATAGATGCAATTTTGTATTACTCTTCACAATGGAATTGGAATTTAAATGCGTTTTTGGAAGCTAATAAGGAAAGCCTGATCTATTTATAGATGACATTGGAAAACATGGAAACATTCTGCCACTTTTCCACAAAAAGAAAGTTAAAAGTTCTCTTAACCTGTCTATGATTCACATTTCAGATGTAATGTTATATTGTGTTATTTGTGAAGAGCCTTGCCTTACCTGAGATAAGGCTCTGCCTCCCACCTTACTCCTTGTGAGAATGACCCCAAATTAGGCTATACTTCAGCACATGTAAATTTGTGTTAGAAGACTGATTTTTTTGGTGTAAATATCACTGTGATCTCAAAAAGGAGACGTAATGTATTACTAAGTAAAGATTCAAGACAATTTTTCACCTTCTTCACATGGAACTCTGTCATATATAATATTTAAGTGTATTATTTATTTAATTATGAATTGTTTTGCTTAAAATTTTCATATCCTAAGGTATAAATTCATTCACCTAGTTACTCCTTAAATATTTGTTTTTATTTTATTTGATACATTTGTATCAAATAAATTTCCTTTTTTGTTGACATATTCCAGGATTTGACAATGAACATATAGCGAGCCTGGTGAGGGAAAGAAACGTGATTCAATTCAGAGATTCAATGTGGTAGAACAGATGAAATGAAGAAAGATCTCTGAATACAAGTGTCACTGCAAGTAAGCTCTTGCAAATAAGAAGTGCTAGAAAATCTGACAATAGGATACACATGATGAGAACTTGAGAGCTCCTGGATGAGACAGGAAAATGAACTGGGAAGAAGGAAAAGTCTAGGAAGCAACAACCATTCTGAAGCCCATACAATGGACCCACCCTCCTTTCCACAGATTGGCTTGTTGCTCCTCCTCTCACTCCATTTTTTTTAAAAAAAAGCATTTTTAAAGTACTAAAGGGATTTTATGAGATTGCTATCCAAAGGTTTAATATTTGGCATAATGAGTTCACTGGAGTATAGTGTCACTAGACATGATCAGCTTTTAAATTTAGCAGTTTAAAAGAACTGGGAATGATATCTGCCTTTGAAGAATAGAAGACCTATTGGCCTTTTAAACACACTGAAGATTTCAAAGATACTATTAAGTAGCTTTAAGTGGTATTAAGTGATACTGAAATGTCATCTTAAAATTGAACTGAAAACTGTGTCTTGCATTTAAAGTATTCACCCTGCTGTTCATGGTAAGTGTGAGGGTTTGGAATTCATCACCAACACGATTGATTTTCTGTGCTATTCTTCTTAATATTGTGTCTGCTCTAATGACCTGCACTCTACTTGTGAGTAAATATTCTATATATTTTATTCAGCTCTGTATCCCTTGTGCCAATTATACTGGTTGATTCATAATAAAATATCAACATACGTATTTACTGAACAAACACCTAATTTTGAAAATAAATCAATGATTTCCAGTGGTCTAGTGTTTCAGGTACATTATTCTCTCCCTTTAAATAATAAAAGCCATGGAAACAATGAAATATGAAAACATTAGCGAATTTATTCTCCTGGGACTATTTGCCAATGAAGATGCGAAGGCTATGTGCTCTGTGATATTTTCACTTTGCTATCTTGCAATTCTTTCAGGAAACCTGGCCATTCTTCTCACCATCAGGGGAAGCCACCTTAGTGAGCAACCCATGTATTTTTTCCTCAGCTACCTGTCCTTCATGGATGTCTGCTTTACCTTCACAGTGGCCCCCAAACTGATCATAGACTTACTGGTTCAGTGGAACACAATCTCCTTCAGTGGCTGCATGTCCCAGATGTTTTATGCCCACTTCTTTGGAGCCACTGAGATCTTTATCTTGGTGGCCATGGCCTATGCTCGCTATGCAGCCATCTGTAGACCCCTTCGCTATGTGGTCATCATGAGCAGATGGGTGTGCTACGTCCTGGTGATGGCTTCTGTTATTGGAGCTTTTGTCCACTCACTGATGCAGGTATTGATCATTATCCAACTTCCCTTCTGTGGCCCCAATCAGATAGACCACTATTTCTGTGACATCTTCCCCCTGTTGAAGCTGGCCTGCACGGACACATGGCTCTTGAAGATCACAATCGTTACCACCACAAGGGTGCTGTCCATTCTGACCTTTGTCGCCTTGGTAATTTTTTATGTCATCATCCTGTCCACCTTGAGGACTCGCTCATCCGAGGGTCGCCGCAAAGCCCTCTTCACCTGTGGCTCACACATCACCATTGTGCTCATGTTCTTCTTGCCCCTCATCCTCACCTATGTCCCCATGGCTGATTCTGTCAATGATGATAAAGGGTTTGCTCTGTTTTACCCCATGGTTGCCCCCTTGCTCAACCCTCTCATCTACACGCTGAGAAATGCAGACATGAAGAACGCCATGAGGAAAGTCTGGGGCCCACACAAATTGTATGAAGGGAATTGAAGCCTCTGGTGTTGGCACCCTTGGCTTGATCTTGTTCTCTACACTGAGTCAATGTTAGTAAGTCGGGCAGGTGTAGAGAGATGGTGTGTGTCACCCACAGCAGCACGTCTTGAAGAGAGAAGGCCCCTGGCCACTCTCTTTCTGTTGCTTTACATTTCTGAGAGTGTACACCAGAGAAGTGAGCCAGATCATCTCCAGGTCCTTCCTGGCTCTGATATTCTAAGAGTTATTCCAGCAGTTGTGCCCTGTCTTAGGAAACAGGTATCTCAACTGAGAAATCTGTTACAGATAAAGAGTATCAAGAACTTCTTTTCTGATGTTTCTATTGCAATTAAAAAAATGAAGAAATATGAAAAAATGTATTTGTTGTATATTTTAGATCTGTAACAAATTAAGTTTTGAAAATAGTGGGATGCAATGTAATTTTCCTAATTATATTGCAATTAATTGAAGTTATTTGTAAGTGATCTTTAATATCTCATTGATAATATGTTTTATTATTCAGAATTTTCAAAATGGGGTAATGTTATCATGGAATTGATGAAGTAGAAACTTCTATCACTTCTCCCCCTACAGAAATATCAATTTGAACAACTGTCAATGTACAAATATTCTTTCAGAAGAGTCAAGAAACCAAGTGACAGTTTATAGCACCTGAGTATAACAGAGACATTAGAAAAGATGAATTGAAAAAGACAGGAAGAGAAGTTTTCCTTTATCTGCATCTTCCTTTATGCCATCACCAGGAGGATCGATATCTGAAAACCAGCCAGAGGCCTTCCCCAGGAAACAGCAAACTGGCACCTTAATAATGAACTTCCTAGACTCCAGAACTGTTTGAAATAAATATTTGAGCCCTGCAGTCTATTATGTTTTTGCTCTAAGAGGTTGAAATGACTAGGAGAAGTTGTCAGCATATTAATCATACTTGTTTTGATTCCTGGTCTGAAAATACTAACATCCCTGCCAACCTGGTTCTGGTTCTACTGCCTACATTGTCTTTTAAACTGTGTTCTTTGTTTTTGTTTTGCTTTGTTTTTACTTTTTATTACACTGGGTGAATTTTTCTCTGTAGGCATATAAATACCTCTTTAGCCCTGTGGGTCAAGTTATCAGAGAGGAGAAGCATTCTATAGTCTCATGATAGGTCTCATTGTGGCGGTGAGCCTGTTTCACAGACTGTGATTCACAAGTGCTCTATAGTGTCCCCTTCTGAGGTTGGACAGAATGGCTGAGGGGGTTGGAGTGGCTTTTTCCATCTCTGGGTCAGTTGGCTCTGATAACACCCAGCAGGTTAGCCTGTTAGCTAGTTTTTTCTGAAGGCACACCTTGTTTAGACAGGAAGAATGCACTCCAGTATTCAAACTCATTGCTTTATCATCCTTCTGACAGGAGGACAAGAGAATCACCTCAAATGCTTACTATGAGAACCACACAGAGTTCCAGCAGGTAAAACTCACAGGGATGCCCCTGCAGTTCATCTCTTCTCTACTCTGAGCCTCCTGATATTTCCCAGTTAACGGTTGGTGCTTTCCTACACCAGCACTGTTAATGCAGGGCTTTGCACCACCCCTGGGTTTTTGGCCTGGTGGCTTGTGATTCCATTTCTTTTACTCTTTACAATTTTAGAGTAGTAGTGTGACTTGTAACTTCATTTCTTCTATGGATCCAAGAAGAGTTGACTTTTAAGATTATTCATTTATGTATCTTTGTTAGGATAGAATGGGGATTCCCAGCTGGTTTCACTCTAAGCTAGATACCATAACCCCTTTGGCTTCAAAATGGCACTTGTTCTCATTGTTCTTTTAGTTTTTCTGTCTTTGAGATTATATTAAAATATTATTGTGAGTGGTAAATAAATAAATGAACATAATAAATAAGAATTAAGTACATTTTACATAAAATATATTGTAGGTACACTTTATGAATTTTATATTGAATTAAGATATATACTTTGGACTCATACATATGTTTACATAGAACCTTCTGGAACAGTGACAGAATATGGGCAGAAATTTCATACTTCCAAAGGATTCCTTAGATCTTAAGGACACTTTGTTGTTTTGTTTTCTTTTGCTAACAGAGGCACTCATTTTCTAAACTATACTTTATGTTCCTAATTTGATTCCTTCTAATGTGAGGAATTGACATCAGATTTTGTTAAATCATTCCATTTGTGGAAATTTGCTTATAATATGATGTTGTTATGATTGTGGCACAGATGACTCCCATAAAAGTTGATATATATACATGGACTAGAAACTAAAAATATAAGTAGTTAAGTCAGATGTAGTGGTGCACCCTGTAATCCCGACGACTCAGGAGTCTGACAGAGGAGGATCACAAGTTCAAGGACTGCTTCTTCAACTTAACAAGACCCTGTCTCAAAATTTTAAAAAACGACCATAAATGTACCTCAGTGGTAGAGCACTCCTTAATTCAATCCCCCCATATGGCAAAGTAAAGATATATACATAACCATTTGATGTTAATTAATTTTAAATTATGAATGGATTTTAACAAAGCATGATATACCAAAAGGAGGATTTTAAGCTTTGTAACAAATATTTACTATAAGTGTATGAATTATGAAATTTCCTTCTGGAAAAAGCAGAACTGAAGGCAGCAACAAAACAATAAGTGGTTGCCAGGGTTTCAGGAAGAGAAGAAGAGTAAAGAATAAATGGAGTACAGAGCATTTCTAGGACAGTGAGACTGTTCTCCATGGTGCTGTCGTGGTAGACAAATGACCGCAGGTGTGTCCTAATGCTCTACCATACAAAGAGTGAACTGTAGAGTAATCTGTGCATTTCATTAAACATGAATTAATACTGGTTAAAAAATTGTAACAAAAGCTTAACACCAATGTAAGAGGCCACAACAGGGAGCTGTAAGGGGCGGGGTGCAGAATTAAGGATTCTCTGTACTTCCCGGGTAATTTCCAGGTGACCCTAAAGCTGCTCAAAAAATAAAGTGTATTTTTAAAAGTTGTGCTCACAACAGAAAGCCTAACTTTCCATTATCAGTTTTTAAAATGTGTTATTGGAAATTTAAAAACAAAATTTTGGTGTGAGTACATCTTTTATTAACACATTGATGCTCTCAAACCACACAGTTTTCCCTAGTGTGCAACACAGATGACACAAATACCATTATTAAATGCACAATACTACAATTTCTGGGTGACACTTTTTAAGTATTGAGAAGTATTAAATATTCATAAATATTAATTTGAAAGCTAGTACAAATCATGAAAAATTTGCATTAAAAGAATTTAACTACCTTCCATAGGAATATTTTGGTAGGTTCAAATTTAGATAACTACAAAGTGCCTTTACTATGCTTGCCTTCTGTTTTGCTTTTCTCTTCAAAAACATAACTTTTCATGGGTATTTTATTTTGAATAAATATAGACAAAGATATAATTTTGAAAGTAGTTGAAAACATCAATAAAAAAAATGACAAAAGAACCCTGATGTGTATTTACCTATATAGAGATTGCCAGATATAAAACTCAAAGACTAGACGAGTTGAGAAAAAGATGCTTAAAGAATTTTTTATTTACAATTAATAGAACAAGGTCAAAACTCCCCAAGTGTACAGAAGACAACATCATTTACTATTTGTCACCTATAGAACACTCAATTTAACAACAGTAGAGTAACATTGTTTTCATCTGTCTACAAAATATAAAACAAGATAGATTATGTGGTGAGACATAACATTAGTGGATGGATTTTAGGGAGTTTAAAATCATACACAATATGCTGTTAATGACAGCATAAATAAACTAGAAATAATTGACAGAAGGATAGCAGGGAGTCTCCAAAGGTTTGGAATTAAAGACACTCTTAAATATCCCTCAGATCAAAGAGAAACTCAACTTCAAAAAGAATACAGTGAATGAAAATGAAAATATAGCATATCAAAACTTGTTGGACCAAGCTAAAGTAGGATTAAGAAGGATTTTTTATTTTAATATACTAGGGATTGAACCCAGGGTGTCACACATGTTAGGCCAGCTCTCTACCACTGAGCTACAATCCCAGTCCCAAGAAGGTAATTTATGCCTTAAATACATACATTAGAAAAAAAATCTGAAATACATAATTGAATGGTGAAAGCAGCAGGACTGCAGAATTCAGAATAAAGGATCAGTTAAAAACTAATCAAAAGAATACACACAGAAATAAAATATTTTTAAAAGATCTCAGAGAAAAATGTTTTTAAGAAATGCACTGTGACTTGAGGAGTGACAAGTAGTAGGTTTATATCACATGACCTCACCTGATCAGAAGTAGAATCCTATGAGAGAGAGAGAGAGAGAGAGAGAGAGAGAATAGCACAGAAAATATATTTGAAGGAATATTTGAAATATTTCCATATTAGTTTATAAATATCAGTGGTCCACAAGAAGGAAAATGAAAGTAAGCCATAAATGGGTACATCACATTGAAAAAAGTATAAAGTACTAATGTTAAAGTAAGGCAGAGATAAAAATCATATTGTATCATTATATACAAATGAGTAAGTATAATAATGATGGTTGACTTCTATCAGAAACTGTGGAGGTGATATACAAAAGAAAAGCACATTTAAACTAAGGAAAAAGAGTGTCAATAAAGAATCCTGTATTAAGTGAAGACAGCCTGAAAAACTAGCTGCAACAATGACCTTACCTACTGATCAAAAGCAGAGACACATGTCCAAGGGACTACATAGTACTCAAAACAAAACACAACAGATGGAAATTCAGAACTCCAGGAAGAAATGAAGAGCACTAGAATATGTAATCACATAATATTTATCTTCCTAACTTCTTTAAATCCAATTGACTACTTCAACCTCAAAAGTAAAGAATGGTTTGTAAATTTTAAAGCACACATGGCAGAAAAATATATGGAAATAAAGGCACAAGTCACAAGTATAATGTAATTATACCTTTTTAGTTTCTTATATTACAAATCGAGTAGTTTTACTCAAGTGTTGGTTTGGGGAATTACTAGATTATCTATAATGTCCACGACAACAAGACAGCTTTACAATTATTTGCATATGGTCCATTCTTCTGGTCAGGAAGAACAAATAAGTTCAGGTACATAATCAGATATAACAGGTTAAATTTTCTAATAAAGAAGGCTATGTGGAAGAGCAAGAAGCTCTCAGTCTGTGGATCCAAACATGTGGAACAATATTGAGAAGCAGAGAACACCAGGCACTAATGTGAAAAAAGGCAAAAAAAACAGTATATAAATTCTATGAGACATTAGACAAATAAAAGAAATAGGGACACGGAAGTGAACAATATTTAAGGTAGTAATCCCTACATAGCTGTTTGCACACATACTGTCTCCTTTTCTACATAGATTCAATTCAAACTAACCCATGTACATGTATACATCTTTCCCTAGGGACTATTCTGATAAATCTGCTATCAGAAGTTAAATTTTTCTATTTACTTCTCCTAGTTTAATCCAATCTAAGAAGGATTCAAAACCTTCATTCATCTCACATCATCTGAGACCAGTTTCTTGCTCCACAACTTCCTCATGGCATTCTTCACTTCTGCATTCCTCAGTGTGTAAATCAGAGGGTTGAGGAAAGGTGTTCCAATGGTATAAAACACGGCTATCATCTTATCCATGGGGAAGGTGGTTGCAGGCCGTGTGTATATAAATATGCAAGGTCCAAAGAACAAGATGACCACGATGATATGAGAGATGCAGGTGGAGAGGGCCTTTTTCCTCCCTTCTGCACTGTGGTTTCTCAGAGAATGCAAGATGATGATGTAGGAAAACATAAGAACAACAAAACCCACTGTGCAAATGGCCCCACTGTTGGACACCAGGAGGAGGTTTGTCACATATGTGTCTGTACAGGCGAGCTTCAATAAGGGTTCCAAGTCACAGAAGTAGTTATCGATTTCATTGGGACCACAGAAGGGCAAACGCAAGGCAAGAAAAATCTGAATTAAAGAATGCACACAGGACCCCACCCAGGCCACAGCCACCAACACACTACAGACCAGGTGGCTCATGATGGTCATGTAGTGCAGGGGCTTGCAGATGGCCACATAGCGGTCAACAGCCATGAGGATGAGGATGAAAACCTCCAGAGAGCCAAATAAGTGCAATGTAAAGACTTGGATTATGCACTCACTGAAGGAAATAGTGGTCTTCTTTGAAAGGGCATCCACAAGAGTTCTAGGAGCTATGGAAGTAGAGAAGCAGGTATCAGATAAGGATAAATAGAAAAGAAAGAAGTACATTGGACTGCCGAGTGCCCGACTGGTCTTGATGGTGGTGATAATCAGCAAGTTACCCAGCAATGTCCCCAAATAGAAAAGCAAAAATATGACAAATACTATTTTCTTCTTCAGTGAATCCTGTGTCAACCCAAGTAGTATGAACTCAGTCACATTATTATTCAGCTGCATGATTTCATGAAAGAGGAGAAAGGGCTAGTGTGAGATGGGTTACCTGCAAAAGAGAATGGATTTCATTTATGGTGTATTCTGATAAGTATGGAATACACTGAGCAAAACAGTTCATGGTGCTGTGTGTGATTATGGGATATTTAAAGAAAATACAACATTAATTTTGGGGTAACCTCCAGCTATGATTTCTTAATAAGTCATCTCAACACTTGATTACTCAATTTTTAGTGACCACTTAGTAGGATATTATTTTTAAGTAAAGATATGACTATGATGCTTTCCCTCAAAATTTTTCAAATACAACTCTTTTTCAGCTAAGGCATAATTCTGACTGATTTTGTTCTCTAGATATTATCCCATGTTGTTATTTACTTCCTTTTTTTTCCATATTAAAAAATCTTGCAATATGTCTGCATGGTGCAACACTTAGCATAAGGACACATTTGATTGCCCTTGGAATTTCATGAAAGAACATAAAATCTCATACTACCCTCGAACCCATCTATTTCTATGTGTAATAGATCACATACTTATTAAAGTGAGTTATGAAAATTTGTATGATTTATAGCTATATAATATGTTCTAGTTCTCTGCATACTTCCCAACATTAGTGACAGCTTGAAAAGAGGAATCAGAACCACTTGATCTTATCAATGATTTTGTTCAACCTTCAGTTATCTATATGACATTGAGCATTAGACCTATAAAATAATCTGAAACTAATGCTTTTGTATGGTTTATTATAGCTCCAAAATCCCTATTCTATTTTTATTTCTCCCACTTCTGAAAGGCAATCTTAAAGCCCTTTAGAGTCCCAAAAGACATTTCTAACATAAAGGCAGGTTTTCCTACTCAACAGTTAAATGTTTTCATGGTTCAGGTTTTTAACTTAATTTGATATGAATTGGATATATGTGATTGTTACTTCCTGTCACTTGGTTAGGACCAGATCAGGATCTTAATGGCCCAAACCTCACATTCCTGGAGCATACCGGGAAAGCAGAAATGACAGGGAGTGTAGTTTAAAATGAGACACAGTAGTCAGTAACTGATTCCATTCAATTTCTTTCCATTCCTGTCATAGTGTTTATTCACCTTTCAAATGTCACTTTAAAATAAAGGTTTTTCACTCCTACATTACAGTTGTGCATAATAGTGGAGTTCACTTTGACATTATTTCACATGTATGGAATATAATTTGGTCCATTTCAGTCCTCAGTACTTTTCCTTTACTCCTCTCCTCCTTCCCCCTTCCCCATAAGCCACTCTACTGGTTTTCCTTCTATTTATCTATTATTTTTTAAATTGGAGCTTTATAAATACACAGAAAGGTAAAATCCACTGTGGTATATTCAAATATGTACATACACTTCTTTTCACAAAGATTGCTTTTTCCAAATTTCAAAAAGTAGTATTATCATGAACTTTCTAGTCAAGATGATGTTTGAAGGAAAATTCTGTAAAGACATAAGCTGAAATGCTGTGTATTTAAATAAAATGCAGAAGATACACTTAACCTATTATCTTCCCCGTATCTCATTCATAATACAAATAAATTATACTGAAAAATGTGAGTGGAAAAGCTTATTTCTTTTTTACACTTATACATATATCTTAAGATAAATTATGCCTCATTGATACACATGATTTGTTTAACTTTTTACTAATATTTGGTCCTTTTCAAATGCATAATCATTAGTATCAAAATAACATTATTTCCCAGCAACATCTGTGCCCACGAAGCCCATTTCAATCCTTTCATTTTCCAGATAAACCATAGTACATTCATCATGCATTTCTTAATATCTTTGAAAACTTTTTTCTGTGCCCTCAAGTATATTTTAAGGATTTTTTTGCTCTTAAACACAGCTTTTTGCAATCTACAATACCCTGCAATCCTGAAAATAGGGAACATAGCTCTCAGACCAACAAAGATTTACTGAAATATGTTTTCATCTTTTAGGTCCAGCTGCATGGGAAGCACACTGAAGGTTAATGTGCACATCCTGGGAGATCTTTATGATGAGGAAACAAAGTTAAAAAAAGTTAAAAACACAGAGTGTAGGGTATCCAGGTTGATCTTGCTCTCTTCTTCCCAGAAGTACCTTTTAATTTCCATCTAGTCAATTTCATGACTTATCTTCTGAGAAAGATCTCCAAGGCATCTTTTAATAATTGTATTATGATGAAGGAAATTCTCATTCCTGCTCTCTAACACCTTTCTTTACAACTTGTAAACTCCCATATTACTGCTTCCCACACAAGCTTCCTTCCCAGAGTAAGAGTATTGGGGAACTGAGGCTGTGGCTCAGTGTAGAGCCCTCACCTAGCATGCAGGTAGCCCTGGGTTTGATCCTCAGCACCACATAAAAATAAAAATAAAAATAAAAATAAAAATAAAGGTATGTGTCCACCTACAACTAAAGCAATAAAAAAGAGTATTAGAAAAATGTGTGTTCTCAGGATATTATGCTCCAAGCTCCAAACCAAGACCTGTATAATGCAGGTGTCCTCTAAATGTTTTTGAATTAACCATTCTTTACCATTTCTAAAAGACATTTCCATTTATCACTGTTGCAGTGCTGCTCTGATTATCAAACACATTCACACCATTCATTTAGTGAAGTTTTCTATCTTGTACGTAGAGACATAAACCTGCTCCTACTTTATAAAGCCAGAAACAAAAGAAGACAAAAGCCTAAGATTGATTTTAAATAACTTTTAAAATTAACTCCACAACCTTAAGTACAGGATTTGGAACTTCGTAAAGCCCCAAGTTGTGATGTATGACATTCGGGATGCAAAACTCACAAAATGTTCATTTTAAAGTGTTTGTGTGGTTTTTGTGTTTTGTTTCTCATGAATGTTTTCCCCTTAAGGATAAAGGAAGAGGTTTTACATGTCCTCCTGATAGTAATCCATACTTTCATGTGTGTATGTGTGTGTGTGCATATACACATAATGGCTTGGAGACAAAATATCACTAGAAACAGGCACGTCCTGTAATGCCTGGCACAGTGGCGCCCACCTTTAATCCCAGCTCCCCAGGAGGCTGAGACAGGAAGATTGCAAGTGCGAGGCCAAATTGGCAGCTTAGGGAGACCCTGGGTCAAGATTTTATTTTAAAAAAAGAGACTTGGGGTGTGGCACTGATGTAGTCTGCTACTGCCTTCAATTCCTGGTATCATCACAAACAAGTATCAAAAAATAAATCACCTAAGAACTAACGTACTGACCTCAAATCCTCAGACAGAACCAACCAAATTTAGAATGAAAAAATTTGTCAAACTGACATAAAAAAATCAGATAACCTGTTGATATGGTGGACACCAGAAGTGCTGAAAGCAAGAGGGCAGCCTTGTGTGGACAATGGAGGAGGGTGGGCTGCAGTGTCAGGGGTCTCCTGTGATACCTGCTACCAAGGGAGACCACAGCCAGGAGCTCTGCGGCTCCTTCAGGCCTCTCTCTCAAACTTCCCAACCTTCCCAGATTCAGCCTATCAGTCCAGATACATCTGGGAAATCTCTGCTCTCACTTTATTTCTATTCAGAATTTCTCATTTTCTGTTGGAAAGCTGATAAGTACTCCTGTGCTGTTTTATCCCCCACAACCCAAATTCAGAAGTAATATAATCTCCTCTCCTTGAGCTCCTTACCTTATGAAACTGAACACCATGAGTCCTACTCACTGGCTGGGAGCTGCCCTGGAGAACAGCCCGACGTGTGGTCCAGAGCTCATCAAAAAGTTCAGAACCATCGCCCATGCACTGTGCCTCAGGCTGCCCCAAATATCGTCAAATCAATGCACAGTTATTTCTCTTTCTAAGTGTTATGAGACAGCAGGAGGATTTGGGAGAAGCAAATGTAGAATGGACAACACAAGGAAGAAGTTCAGACATGAACAAATATTGAGGAAAAGGGAAGGCTCTTTATCCAAAATATTTTCAGGAGCTCCTTCTTGTGCTTGATGAATCTATCTACCTACCTATTTATCTATTATCTATCTATCTATCTATCTATCTATCTATCTATCATCTTTCACCTTCATTATACAGTGCTTGGTCTATAAAGCACCATCATGTTTACTCTGAACAATAATGATTCAACTTACAAGTCCCCATTTGTCAAGCACAAGCTCTGATCTTTAAATACCATTTAAGAAACAGACAAGGAATACTAATTGGATACTGTGATAATCAATATGTATTTGCAACTCTCACTCAGAGATGGAAAAGTTGGCATTCTTTAGTAGCTTGTCAAAGTCATTATCTCCATTAGCCATTTCCCTCTGAGTTCTGACCAGGCAGAATCTCCTCTCATTTCCTAGTACCTACACACCTACTGAGGTTGAATTCTGCCCAGTAACATAATTTAAAAACATTAACAGACTTTTTTATTCATTGTTCCATTTGAAGAAAGTGTGGTAAATGTTAATTAAGGCATCCCTTTTCCCCCACATAATGATGGCTTTCACATGCCTGGTGCTCTTAAATTATTAGCTGAGTTCAAAAAATCATTTATTTCTCAATACTTGTTTTCGTTAATTTATTTCCTCTATTAACATTAATCTAAAAGAAGCCCATTCCTGTTGTCCTTTTTTTTCAACAACGTCTTCCTTTCCCAGAGTATATGTCAGTAGGGTAGTTAGGAGACCTATAGAATTAAAAACTGAAAGTTACATTGTATCATTTTGTCAAGATGTCTCTGTGTGCAATGATTGAAAAATCTCTCACCTGATTGAGAAATCTCTGAGTTAATACCAACTGTGCTCATCCATTTTTTAATAGTGGCCTTTTCATAGAAAACTGGAAAGAAAAGTTCCTCTCTGTATGCCAGGAGGGATATTTTAAGACATACTGATGCAAGGCATTAGTATCCAAGAGGGTATTATTCCCCAAGGCTTCCTGTGCTTTGCTATCCATGAGCATCTCAATTGTAATGTACTTAAGTTTTGGTTTTCTAATTTACTATAATAGCAAGCAGCCAGGCATGGTGGTGCACACCTGTAATCCCAGTGAGGCTGAGGCAGGAGGATTGTGAGTTCAAAGCCAGACTCAACAAAAATGAGCCACTGAGCAATTCAGTGCAACCCTGTCTCTACATAAAATGCATAATAGGACTGGGGATGTGACCCAGTGGTCGAGTGCCCAGACTTCAATCCCTAGTACCCCTCCTCCCAAAAAAAGAAAACAAAAGGAAATAAGCAAGCAAGACTTCCTCACAATAATTAGTCAGACACAACAAGAGTTTTGACATATTAAGTGCTTCAGACTGAACAAAGGTTCAAGATAAAAAAGAAAAATCACCAATGGATAATGAAACAGGAAAAAACCAAAACTGTGTCATTAGTGAAAAAGGAAGTGGATCCTCAGGTCAGGACTCTACTCCCATCCAGGGCCCTCTGTCGCCTCCTCTTGCCCTACAAGACAAGTAATTGTGTTGTAATTTATTTGCAAGGACAATCGAGGGAAGTCAGCATTGCATTCTGAAATCACAGGTTCCAAGCTGTAGGTTGTTTTTTTTTTTTTTTGGGGGGGGGGGAGATTTTTATTAAATTTTATGACTAAACTATTTTTTTTTTTTGCATTCTTTTTTTTTATTTACTTATTCATTCATTGAACACAAATGGAGTACAGCTATTGTTTCACTGGTTGTACACAAAGTAGAGTCACACCATCTGTGCGTTCATGCATGTACACAGGGCAATGGTATCTGTCACACATTCTGTTATTATTCTTACCCCCCCACCCCGACCCCACCCCTCCCTTCCCTCTATGCTATCTATCCTTCCTCCATTCTTGCCACCCTTCCCCCCCACATTATGCATCATCATTCATTTATCAGAGAGACCATTCAGCCTTTGGATTTTTGGGATTGGCTGATCTCACTTAGCATAACAGTCTCCAACATCATCCATTTACCCACAAATGCCATAATTTCATTCTTCTTTATGGCTGAGTAATATTCCATTGTGTATATATACCACAGTTTCTTTATCCATTCATCTATTGAAGGGCATCTAGGTTGATTCCATAATCTAGCTATTGTGAACTGAGCAGCTATGAACATTGATGTGGCTGCATCACTGTAGTAATCTGATTTTAAGTCATTTGGGTAGA
>JAJEJO010003677.1:33701-102788 GCA_020662805.1 Glaucomys volans
ACTCTATCCCAATCATTGATTCGTGCTTTTATTTCTTGCGCTTTGGGAGTCATGTTAAGGAAATCTGGTCCTAGGCCAACATGATGAAGATTTGGACCTATTTTCTCTTCTATTAGGTGCAGAGTCTCTGGTCTGATTTCTAGGTCCTTGATCCACTTTGAGTAGGCTCTTAACATCCCCCACTACAAACAACAGATTTATAGCAAATTTTCTGAGGAATGAGAAGTACATTGAACATGGATTGCAAAATAATTTTCAAATTAATTTCCCCTTGTTTTGCTAACTCATGTGAATAAAAAGACACCTCATGTCAAAGACATTTGTTTTGAAATAATTTTATTTCGCCAAATATTTATTGACTTTTATTTTTGTATACTGTGTTCTGTGTTTGTCACTTTGTATAAGTTGTAGTTTCAGTTCACATACATCCTCCATGAGGTATGAATCAACAATAGTTCATGAGAGAAAAGTGAATCTCACAGAAGTTAAGCAGCCTGTTCAGGTTACATGCTTGGGAATTTCAGTAACAAAATCTGCACCTAATGATTACCTCATTACATGGTTTCTACTATTTCTGTATATTTTTCTATTCCAGTTAAAATTGAGAAAAAGAAATATTAGAAAGTCTTAAAACATATTTCTATTGTCTGAGGGAGGTGGCCTCAGGCTGTGGAGCTTAAAATCCATAGTAAGTTAATGAGGTCCTGTTGAAATTCATGTAGCAATGGATATGCAAATGAAAAAGGTTCAGTTGACAGATGAAGACAGAGGAAGTCTTTTTTTTTTTTTTTTTAAAAAGAATTCCCAGGCGGGACTGGAGGACTTAGTTTGGTAATAATTATTTTAAAATAGTAATTTAAATTATGAGATTTGTTAAATTCATGTGAGAAAAAATTTGAGGTATTAGAAATGTTAATCACCATTATAATGTAGAATGACACCAATCCCCAGCCAAATGGTAGTTTTGGAGTGACCACCCACACTTCCACGTTACTGATCTAAAGAGAAACTACGAATTCTAATTTTCCCTTCATTTTGGAACTTAATTTGTTTGAAAAATCATCTTTGACATAAGACATGGTTGAAAAATCTTATATTGGGGTATAGGAGTGTGTGTGCGTATGCATGTGTGTGTAAGTGTGTGCACGTGTGTTGGTGTTATAAAAGGAGTAGGTTAAACAAATCTATGATGGACTCATGTTCCCATGGTCTATTAAATGTAAGACACACATTATGCCTGTTGTGTCAACTGTGGGGAACCAGAGTGAGCACTGGGCTTTATTATTTCTCAGGAAACAAAAAGGAAGAGGACCCACAAACAGAATAAGAAGCAGCTACATTTTTCTTTATCCATTTATCTGTTGAAAGACACCTAGGTTGGTTCCAGAGTTTAGCTGTTGTGAGTTGAGCTGCTATAAACATTGACGTGGCTGCATCACTGTATTATGCTGATTTTAAGTCTTTTGGGTATAAAGAGAAATTATACTCCATTTATACACAATTCATCAATATGCATAAATGCATTCTATTGTCATGCATAACTAATTAGAGCTAAAAAGTTTAAAAACAAGAAGATACATAGTGAAATTAAAAATGGAAGATGTTTTTAAATATCAAAAGCACTAGTAGTCAAATTAAAACTGAGAAAGTAAGCCAGGCCTGGTGGTATATGCCTACATGCCATGGTCATCTGAAGGTTGAAATGACATAACTACTTTGACCAGGAGTTCCAAGCCAGCTTGGTCAACACAGAAAGACCCTGTCTTAAAAAACAAACAGCATACTATATACCTAAAGAACTTAAAATCAGCATGCTACAGTGATGCAGCCACATTAATGTTGATAGCAGCTCAATTCATAATGACTAAGATTCATAATGGAGCTGACCTAGGTGTCCTTCAAAAGATGAATGGATAAAGACAATGTGGTGTATACAAAATGGAATACTATTTAGCCTTAAAGAAGAATGAAATGATGGCATTTACTGGTAAATGAATGGAGCTGGAGAATATCATGCTAAGCAAAATAATCCAATCCCAACAAAACCAAAGGCTGAGTATTTTTTCTGATATGTGGATGGTAATTCATAGTAAGGGGGAAGGGGACAAGGAAGAATAGAGTTACTTTGGATTAGGCAGAGGGGAGTGAGTAGTGGAGGGGTACAGGGGTGCGAAGGACGGTAGAATGAATTGGACATTATTACCCTATGTGCATATGTGATTACACGGCCGGTTCGATTCTACATCATGTACAACTAGAAAAATGACAAGTTACACTCTATTTATGTATAAAGTGTCAAAGTGCATTCTACTTTCATGTATAACTGATTAGAGCAAATTAAAAAATGGAAAAAACAAGCAAGGAAGCCAAAACTGTGAAAATGAAGAAAAATACATTTTTATAGTTCTGACACCAGAGCCATCCAAATCACAATTTTGGAGTGACTACCCACCCTCAAACATGATTGACCTAAAGGGAAACTATGCATTTTAATTATCCCTGCATTTTAGGAAGTGAATTGATTAAATAATCATCTTTGACAGAAGACTTGGTCACAACTGGCCATATTTTCACATCTAATAATGCAGAGGCTGGGATGCATTATAATGCACTGAAGCTAAGGAATGTTGGCTCTCTGATATCACCCAGGCCTTGCAAAACTAGCATGTAGCTGTTAATTTGCTCTTCACACATGAAAATTCCATTAACAATGCTAACTTGTGAATAGTCTGTACAAACCCTTTTAAGACAGCACAAATAAACTGGTGGTTCCCAGGTATAATCTCAGCAGTTTGAGAGGCCCAGGCAGGAGGATTGCAAGTTCACAGCCAGCCTCAACAAATTAGTGAGGCCCTAAACAACTTTGCAAGACCCTTTCTCAAAAGAAAAAGTGAAGAGGGCTGGGAATGTGACTCACAGGCAAAGCACCCCTGAGTTCCATCATAGAGCAGTAGTGTGCTCTCCCTAATCTCATTGAAGACACAGCATTATGTGGATCTTCTGAATGCCTATTGTCTTTTCACTTGTTTCATTGACACAATCAACTTTAAATACTGCAGATCATATCATTTTTATCCTCAAACAGGTTCTACATCTTTGCTTTTCAATTTCTGAAAATATGCTGCATCTTCAGTACAGTTAAAAAAAACCTTTCAGTTTAGTTTGTAACATCTATGATTTCATTTCCCTATTTCTTGAGTCACACAGTTTTGTTATTATAACTTCAATGCACGACTCACTTAAGGAGCCGAATATCTCAAGGTTTTCCACTAGCACATTTAGGACTCTCATAAATAGGTTGTTGTTTATCATAGTAGCCAAAGAAAACGCTAAAGAAAAACAAATTTACAATATAACAAGTAAAACCTCTGATTAAAAAGAATTTAAGTTTTCAAAACACAAACTAGTGATGAAATGAAATGTGAAGTCCTGATACATTAAATCCATTGCTTTGTCATACAATGTTCATGAGGAAGCCAAATACTTTGTAGGGAATCTGTTTTAAAAGAAATTAAACAGCAAGAACTGTACATTAGTGGTGGATGCTCACAAGTTTCAACAGTTGGGATTTTGTAAATGTCTTCCTTCTTACCAAACCTATAGGAAGAAAATGTGAGATGTGGCTCATAGACAGTAACGCCAGAACTGAGCTCTCAGAAAAACTCTGAGCCAGAATTAAGATTTCAGGGAAGCTCCCGTCTATGGGTCAGGAGCATAACTCATCAGTAAGGAAATCAAATATGTTACAGTTCAAAAGGGAAGTCAGGAGGGTGGAAAATAAAAAGACTCCAAAAAAGTCGATTGGAAAAAGATTATTTGAATACTCTACCTAGCTGTGACACACAAAAAGACACGAATTAAAATTAATATGGTGTGTTAACTAACAAAATTAAGAACCCCCAATACTCAGATGTGATTTTTTTTTAATCTTTGTACTTATTCAATTGAAATCACAACTGAATAAGTGTAAGACTTGGCCCTCAATTCATCCCTTGCCATAGGATGCAGTTTTAACATGCCACAACTTTCTCATGGCATTTTTCACCTCTGCATTCCTTAGTGTGTAGATCAGTAGGTTGAGGAAGGGTGTTCCAATGGTATAAAATACTGTCACCTTCTTGTCCATGGGGAATGTGGTTGGGGGACGTGTATATATGAATATACAGGGGCCAAAGAACAAGACGACTACAATGATGTGAGAAGTGCAAGTAGCCAAAATGACTGGGCATACAAATCATATCTCAATAATAACCCTGAATGCTAATGGCCTGAACTCATCAATCAAAAGACAGACTGGCAGATTGGATTAAAAAGAAAGACCCAACAACATGCTGCTTCCAAGGGATACATCTCATAGAAAAACATGCCCACAGAGTAAAGTTGAAAGGATAGGAAAAAACATGCCATACATATGGACTCAGTAAAAAAAAGCAGGAGTTTCCATCCTCATATTAGATAAAGCAGACCTCAAGCCAAAATTAGAAGGGATAAAGAAGGACATTTAATACTGCTTAAGGGAAGCATAAATCAGCAAAACAAAACAATCATAAATATTTATGCCCCAAACAATTGCACATCCATGTACATCAATCAAATTCTTCTCAATTCCAGGAACCAAACAGACCAAAAGACAATAATACTCGGTGACTTTAACACACCTCTCTCACCATTGGACAGATCTTCCAAGTAAAAATTGAACAAAGAAACCATAAACTCAATAACACAATCACTAACTTAGACTTAACAGACAAATATAGAATATTCCATCCATCAAAAAGCGCATACACTTTCTTTTCAGCAGCTCATGGATCCTTCTCTAAAATAGACCGTATGTTATGCCACAAAGCTACTCTTAGCAAATGCAAAAACACAGAGATACCACCTTGTATTCTATCAGATCATAATGGAATGAAATTAGAAATTAATGATAAAGCTAAAAACAGAAACTACTCCAATACCTGGAGATTAAATAATATGCTCTTGAATGATGCATGGTTAACAGAAGACATTAGGGGGGAAATTAAAAGATTCTTAGAGGTCAACGAGAGCAAAGATACAACATATCAAAATCTGTAGGACATTATGAAAGTAGTGCTAAGAGGAAAATTCATTGCATGGAGCACATTCAATAAAAGAATGAAAAATGAACAAATAAATAACCTCATTAGAGCTCAAAGCCCTAGAAAAAGAGGAACAGATCATTACCAAAAGTAGTAGAAGCACAGGAAATAATTAAAATCAGAGCAGAAATCAATGAAATTGAAGCAAAAGAAACAAGTCAAAAAATTGACAAACGTTGGTTCTTTGAAAAAATAAACAAAATTGATAAACTCTTGGTCACACCAATGAAGAGAAGGAGAGAGAAAACTCAAATTACTCAAGTATCGGAAATAATTGGAAATTACGGAAATATCACAACAGACACTATTGAAATACAAAATATTATTAGAAGCTATTTTGAAAATTTATACTCCCACAAAACAGAAAATCTCAAAGATATCAACAGATTCAGCATATGAAACACCCAAACTGAATCTGGAGGACAAAACAGATCAATTTCAAGCAATGAAATAGAAGTCATCTAAAGCCTACCAATAAAGAAAAGTCCAGGACTAGATGGATTCTCAGCCAAGTTCAACAAAACCTTCAAAGAAGAGCTCATTCCAATACTCCTCAAAATATTCCATGAAATAGAAGAGGAGGGAATCCTTCCAAACTCATTCTATGAAGTTAATATCACCCTGATACCAAAACCAGAGAAGGACACATCGAGGAAAGAAAATTTCAGACCCATATCTCTAATGAATATAGACGCAAAAATTCTTAACAAAATTTTAGCGAATCGCATACAAAAGCATATTAAAAAGATAGTGCACCACGATCAAGTGGGTTTCATCCAAGGGATGCAAGGTTGGTTCAACATCCAGAAATCAATCAATGTAATTCACCACATCAACAGACTTAAAGTCAAGAACCACATGATTATTTCAATAGATACATAAAAAGCATTTGATAAAATATGGCACCCCTTCATGCTCAAAACACTAGGAAAAATAGGTATAGTAGGAACATTCCTTAACATTGTAAAGACTATCTATGGTAAGCCCACAGCTAAAATCATTCTAAATGGAGAAAAATTGAAAGCATTCCCTCTGAGAACTGGAACAAGGCAGGGATGCCCTCTTTCACCACTACTATTCAACACTGTTCTTGAAACTCTAGCCAGAGCAATTAGACAGACCAAAGAAATTAAAGGGATATAAATAGGAAAAGAAGAGCTCAAAATATCCTTATTTGCTGATGACATGATTCTGTATTTAGAGAAGCCGAAAATTTCTACCAGAAAAATTCTGGAATTCATAAATGAATTTAGTAAAGTAGCAGGATGTAAAATTAATGCTCATAAATCTAATGCATTTATATTCATAAGTGATGAATCCTCTGAAAGAGAAATTAGGAAAACTACCCATTCACAATAGCCTCAAAAAAATAAATAAAATACTTGGGAATCAAGCTAACGAAAGAGGTGAAAGACCTCTACAATCAGAACTACAGAACACTAAAGAAAGAAATTAAAGAAAATCTTAGAATATAGAAAGATCTCCCATGTTCTTGGATAGGCAGAATTAATGTTGTCAAAATGGCCATACCACCAAAAGTGCTATAAAAATTCAATGTAAATCCAATTAAAATCCCAATGATGGACCTCACAGAAATAGAGCAAGTGATCATGAAATTCATTTTGAGTAATAAGAGACCCAGAATAGCTAAAGCAATTCTTAGCAAAAAGAGTGAAGCAGGGGGTATAATACCAGAATTTCAACTATACTACAGAGCAATAGTAACAAAAACAGCATGGTATTGGTACCAAAATAGACAGGTAGATCAGTGGTACAGAATAGAGGACACAGAGACAAACCCACATAAATACAGTTTTCTCATACTACACAAAGGTGCCAAAAACATACACTGGAGGAAAGATAACCTCTTAAAAAAATTGTGCTGGGAAAACTGGAAATCCATATGCCAGAAAATGAAACTAAAACCCTATCTCTCACCCTGCACAAAACTCAACTCAAAATGGATCAAAGACCTAGGAATTAGACCAAAGACGTTGCACCTAATAAAAGAAAAAGTAGGTCCAAATCTTCATCATGTAGGCTTAGGTCCAGACTTCCTTAACATGACTCCCAAAGCACAAGAAATAAAAGCAGGAATCAATCATAGGGATAGATTCAAACTAAAAAGCCTTGTCTCAGAAAAGGGTACAGTCAGCAATGTGAAGAGAGAGCCTTCAGAATGGGAGAAAATCTTTGCCACACACACTTCAGATAGAGCACTCATTTCCAGACTCTACAAAGAACTCAAAAAACTTTACCCCAAGAATACAAATAAAACAATCAATAAATGGTCTAAGAAAATGAGCAAACACTTTACAGAAGATCTACAAGCAATCAACAGATATATGAAAAAATATTCAGCATCTCTAGTAATAAGAGAAATGCAAATCAAAACTATCTTACTATTTCATCTCACCCCAATTAGAATGTCTATTTATCAAGAATACAAGCAACAACAGGTGTTGGCGAGGATGTGGGGAAAAAGGTACACTCATATATTGCTGGTGGGGTTGCAAATTAGTGCAGCCACTCTGGAAAGCAGTGTGGAGATTCCTTAGAAAGCTTGGAATGGATCCACCCTTTGACCCAGCTATCCCACTCCTTGGCCTCTACCCAAAGGATTTAAAATCAAACTACTACAGTGATGCAGCCACATCAATGTTCATAGCTGCTCAATTCACAATAGCTAGATTATGGAATCAACCTAGATGCCCTTCAATAGATGAATGGATAAAGAAACTGTGGTATATATACACAATGGAATATTAGCCATAAAGAAGAATAAAATTATGACATTTGCAGGTAAATGGATGGAGTTGGAGAATATCATGCTAAGTAAAATAAGCCAATCACAAAAACCAAAGGCCAAATGATCTCTCTGATAAGTGGATGATGATACATAATGTGGGGTGGGAGGGAGGCAAGAATGGAGGAAGGATGGATTGCATAGAGGAAAAAGAGGAGTGGGATGGGGCTGGGGGGTTAGAATAATAACAGAATGAAACAAACATCATTACGCAATGCACACATAATATTACACAAATGGTGTGTCTCTACTTTGGGTACAACCAGAGAAACAAAAGCTGTACTCCATTTGTGTACAATGAATCAAAAAAATTTTTTAAAAATGAACAAATTTTAAAAAAATAATTCAATTTAATATTGATCTCTAATTTCATCAAGGAGAGAAATGTCAACACACTCCTATCCTGACTCATAGAATGCTGAAAACTTCTTAGTCTATGTTTGTTTTGCTGTTTTTGTTTTATAAAGCAAAAATAATTATCCAGCTCATCATATTCAGAAATGAACAATGCAAAAGCAAAGTTTTTTAAGTGCTTCAACAACCAATTTTCTCCTTACCTCATTACAACTAAGGCTGAGTCTCTGTTTAGAAGATGTCATAATTCTCATTTGCAGTAGAATTACTTATCTATGACAAATTGATTTAAAGATAATTGTTACACAAGTAGGGTAGCGAGCTAGCTAAACTGGATGTATCTCAATATATCCAAACCCCTGGTTTTCAATAAATAGACTAGATCAAGAGAATGTAAGTAATATCCGAGGACCAGAAAATGACATTCTATGAATATTGGAAAACCTAATGCCTACATCTGGAGCTGCACCCCTTCCTTGAGAGCAGATTGATACAGGTTATCAGGTGGAACAACTGTGACAGGAAGTAGTTTGAATGCTTTTCTCTGTAGAAAACGATATGCCAGGTACAGATGAGCATATCACACACAGGATTTTCTGAATATTTCTTGCACTTATATAAACATGTTGTCCATAATTCTTTATTGAAAATCAGTTTGAAATAACTTTCCATCAGTTTTAGCAATATGTGTAATCCTCAAGTCAGGGATCTGTCTTCTTTCCGGATCTTTATAGGTGTTCAACCCACAGCAGCTCTTAAAATCCCACTTTCTATCATGAGGGACACAGTATTGTAATCACCCCTGTTAGCAGACTTAACAGGTCCATGTGAATACAGTCAGGTGAGGAGAATTATTACCACTAAACATGTGAGAGTGTCTTGCCCATATTTTCCAAGTTCTCTCATGAGTAGTGAAAAGAGGAAATGTTTTGCATCCACTCCAAAAATTGCTGAAATACTGGCAACGACAACAAAAGAGGCAGAAACAGAACACATATCAAACTAAGCAGATGGTGAGCTGTTTTGATTCAAGTTGCTTTTCTTTAGCAGTAATTCTCAGACTATTTTTAATTTTTTTTAGTTAAACATAACAGTATAATGCATTTTGGCAAATTATACATATATAGAGTATAACATTCTCTTTGAGATCCCACTCTTGTGGTTGCACATCATGCCCTGTTATCTCAGACTATTTTTAATATTCAGGTGTTTGATATTAAGTGAAAAGTCCTACATTAGCTTTTTCTCTTTGCCTGCAGTTATTTAAAATTGACTTAGAAGGTAAAGTGTGAGCACTCCTGCCAATATTCTGTGAGAAATTAATCACCAAATATAAGCATAGACACTATTCAAACAGTATTCTCAATAATTTTATTAAAGGTCTTTCTTTTCTATACAGCAATAGAATTTTAGAAGGAACCATGTAAACAGAGCTAACTTTCATTTTTTCTGTACAATTTGGGAACCGTACTATAATTGCTGACATCACAAAGCCTCATATTCTATTTCTATAAAAATGTGAAATGATTACATAATTCAGAAATACATTTAGGAATTCAAGAAATAATAAAAACTCTAATGCCATGCAGACTCATAACCACACATATTAATTTCCTCTTTTTGTATTTTTAAGTGATCAGTTATTAAATTATCATGTACACATGTACAACCAAATCCATTTTAGGGACAACAAATGAACTATATATATATATATATATATATATATATATACACACACACACACACACACACACACACACAGAGCTACATGGTAGAACACTTGTCTAGCATGGGCGAAGCTCTGGGTCCCATTCCCAGGTCTGGGGGGGAAAAAAATCCAGCAGAACAATAAAAATAAATCCCAACACAAATTCAATGAGAGTGATCAGAATTAATATCAATTTTGGCAATTCAGTATTTCAAAGGATTAAAATTACTCTGAGAGTTTGGTTATCATAAGATATTCTCCACACCATTAGCTTGAGGTTTTTCTTATACTATTAAAATCAAGGGATTACTTTGTTTCTTTGGCAGTATTGCATAAAACCTCCTCATTAGCTTCTGATTGTGCCTAAGACATTTCTTAGAACCTAAGACATTTCTTTAGAGTTTCCACAATGAGTTCCAATTTTCTTCCAGTGTCATCACCATTTGGTATGCTGTACAATAACTTACTTCAGCAGAATCAGATGGATTTTGCTCATTTCTGGAAGCCAATTGTCTGGAAAATAAGGAAATTATTCATCACTGGAGGTATTCCCACATTCACTGGGTTGTTCCTTGATAAGAATATGGAAGAAGACGTGTAAGCACCAGAATGGGACTTAAGAAATTCATTGCAGTTTTAAGATTTTATTAGGTTGCTATGACCTCTTCTCATTCTCAACTGGATATCTGATTGTGAATGATGTACAGTTAAAAATAAAATTTGCCAGAGCATTTTAAATTAATTAAATCATCTTATTCAACAATAAAAATATAGCCTTAAGAATGAAATGAATTAAATAGTCTATCTCCAAAAGCAGTTGCATAGATAATCCATAGACAATCAGGTCTAAGGAACGGTCACATCAGTTTTCAGTTTCAACCATAAGAATTCCAACCTGAGATACTCAATCTAATTCTTCCCTGTATGTAAATTGGAAACAAAATGCAAAGGTTTACCAACCAGCAATTCAAACATGCATGTCAATTTTCTATAATTATTTTGGAATACTGACATGTTTAGGACCTTTTGAAGTGTGCAAGCAAAAACACAATCTAACTTTATTCTGATGTAGAAAATACACTTAGATAATAGAAAGACACAAATACATCAGAAGTAAAAGACTCAATGAATGGAATAATATGAAACTAATAAGCTTCTTTACAGGAAAAGAAACAAGAGCGTGAAGACAGATCCTATCGAATGAAAGAAAATATTTGCTACCTGCACCCCAGATAAGGTATTACATTCCTGAATATACAACCAACTCAAAAAGCCTAATGCCAGAGAAACAACCCAATGAATAAGTGGCCAAAGGAAATAAAGAGATGCTTCTCAAAAGAAGAAATATCAATGGTAAACAAATATGTGAAAAAATGTTCAACATCTCTAGCAATTAGAGGCATACAAATTAACACTGCACAGAGATTTTCCCTCACTCCAGTCAGAGTGGTGACTATCAAGAATATAAGTAACACTGAATGTTGGTGAGAATGTAGGGGAAAAGGTACACTCATACATTGCTGGTGGGACTGTAAATCGATGCAACCATTCTGGAAAGCAGTATGGAGATTCCTCAAAAAACTGGGCATGGAACCACTATTTGACCCAGTTATACTAATTCTATGTATATATCCAAAGGAGTTAAAATCAGCATACTACAGTGACACAGCCACATCAATATTGATAACCACTGAATTTACCATAGTTGATCGATGCAACCATCCTAGGTGCCCTTCAATATATGAATGGTTAAAAAATTTAGTATGTATATACACAATGGAATATTACACAGTCATAAATAAGAATGACTTTATGGCATTTGTTGGTAAGTGCATGGATGTTAAGACTATTGCACTAAGTGAAATAAGCCTATCTCCAAAACCAAAGGTTAAATGTCCTCTCTGATGTATAGATGCTAATGCACAACAAGGGTTGGGTGAGAATAGATGTTTAGTGGATTACACCAAGGAGAATGAAGGGAAGGGAGGGGGGAAAGGCATAGTTAAAAGAGTGGAAAATCCAGGCATGGTGGTGCACGCCTGTAATCCCAGCAACTCGGGAGCCTGAGGCAGGAGGATTGTGAGTTCAAAGCCAACCTCAGCAACTTAGAGAGGCCCTAAGCAACTCAGTGAGACCCTGTCTCTAAATAAAAATACAAAATAGGGCAGGGGATGTGCCTCAGAGGCCAAGTGCCCCTGAGTTCAACCCCCAGTTCCAAAAAAAAAAAAAAAGAAGAGTGGAATGAATCTGACATAATTTTCACATATGAATACACTCCAGTGAATCTGCAATTCATGGACATCTAACATCTAAAATACTGGGATTCTGATTAGAAGAAGATATACTCCATGTTTGTAAAGATAGGTCAAAATTTACTCCACTGTCATGTATAACTAAAAAGAACAAATATATATATATATATATATATATAGACATACAGAGATAAGAAAGATGGTGAAGCTATACAATCATGTAAAGGATTTTTCAAAGGAAAGAATATTACCAAGGATAGCAGATTTCATTTCATGATGACAGAGTGATCAGGTAATCACGGAGAGTTTGCATGTGTAAGTGATTGTAGCCAGGGATTCAGAACACATGACCTAACCACGGCAGAGCCTTCAGGAAAAATAGTCAAATACCCATATACAGCTGGGGTTCAGCACCTGACTGTCAATTGAATGAGTAGAAGAAAAGTAACAGTGATGTAATGGACTTAAGACATATTATCAACTTATCTGACCTAGTTGCCTATAATCTGGACAATGAAATGTTTCAACATTTTCATTACAATTTCCAAAACTGTAAACAACACAAATTTTCATCAACAGGATTCATACCATCTCCTGGCATCAGATCAGAACAAGAAGACTCTAGCCAGAGAAGAAATCCTTCAGACATGAAGGGGAGATAATGATACTACATTGCAGAAATGCAGTGATTGTGGTGTGACTCCTTCAAGGGAAGATCCCCTCAGACGGTGGGTAGCTCTGTACTTACACCATGAACGTGCAGTCGGTTTGGCATGACCAGAAAATAAACCATCGCTCACATTTCCATGCACACTCTGATCATCGGACTTGGGTTTGTGCTTACTATCTAGAACATCCTTGAGAGGGTCATTGGGAGCCAGTGATCACAGCTTAAATTCTTATTAAAAAATCACTACATTGAACACTTTCTCATAAATATTTTAAAATACTTTTAAGTCAAAGTGTTTATTTTTTTAACATTGAACTGATTATAGAGATGGGATTCCAAAAAACAAATGAAGAGGTAAGCAAGCAAACAAGGAAAAAACATATTTGTCTGGCTGTACACACCTTAAGGTAGCCCCTGTTTTTAGAAATAATAATTTTATGGTGAATTAGTCACACCAAGGACAAACCATTTTTTTGACAGAATTAGCTAAGCCAATTGAGCGAGGCATTTGGATGTGAGCCTGTGTGGAAAGCAGCACTGATAATAAGACAGTGAGAGAGGCACAGTAGTGTAGGATTCGCTCTACTAGATATCAGAATATTTCTTAAATCTTTGTTTTGTAAAAAGAAAAAAAAGGTTGCTGTATTCTAATTAAAAAGGAAAATTCTAAAGACAGGGAAACCACCCAGAATTAAGTTCCTTATCTTTAGAAAATAAGTATCAATGTTGTGATTGTAAAAGTGGTGAGGATGGAATTTTAAACTGGTGAGGAAATTCAAATATTGGATGACTTCTTCTTAGACAACTGCTGTATTTATCTCTTTTATGCCCTAAAATTTCTCACACCTCTTGGCTGTGGCTTCCTCTGTCTCTGTCACCTTTTCTGCCCCATCTGTATATTCAGTCTTATTTACATGTTATCCTACTCTCTTCCTCTAACAGACAAATATGGTAAATGAGAAAGAAGAACCAAGGACATCTTATTCTATCTTAACGAGCACCCTGGCAGATGGCAAGCACGGTTACCAGTGAGAACCAGAATTCCAGAATGAACTGCTGGAGTCTTGCTATTGAGTCACATTTTCAAACCATCATTTCCAATCAAGTGTGTGGTCCAGATCTGTTGATTCTTTACATAAGAACACACGTCAAAAAATTTACTTGAAGGAATTAATGCTGATTCATTTATTCTACAGATGAATAAAGTGATGGCCCTTCTGGGCCTTAAGATTTCTGATGAATCGCTTCAGTTCTGCATTTTTTTATGGGATGTGAGTAGATATAAAACAGGTAAGGGAAATTGTTTAGAAACTCTACAAAGCCACAACATTTTAGTGTGGTTCTTCTCTGAAGGGATCCAGGGAGCTGAATCCAAGTGCCCCCCAAAGTCTTGGTATCTTTATTATCTTCTAATATAGCAACAGACCTGCCACACCTTATCTTTCAATAAAACGAGAAGAGGAAAGATTCAGTTCCTTTTTTAAAAATGTTGCTTTTTGGTTTTGAAATAATGGAATATCAGTATTAGGAGCCCGAGAAAATAGCTTACATTTTGATTTAATCATTAAATATTTGCAAATTAACACAAGAAATATACTATCCTTTAATAATCCCTCATTGTAATCCTATAAAAAGCACTAGATACCTCTGAATACAGTGTTTTATTCCTGAACATGAGGGAAAGTGAAAAAATCTTCAAAACCAGAATCAGTTTTAAAAAAGAAATAGAAGAACAAACTGCAAATCATGCCCACTAATAAAGCACTCGAATTGCTCAGGAGCATAGATGTTTGGCAAACAAAATCTGTGGAAAATTATGTCTTAGAAAACCACATGAATGGTGTCAGGATTGTAGGTCAGTGGTAGAGCACTTGCCTTGCACGTGTGAGACACTGCGTTTGCTCCTCAATATCACATAAAAATAAATAAAAAATAATAATAAAGATATTGTGTCCAACTGCATTTAAAAATACAAAAAAAAAGAAGAAAAAGAAAATCACATGAATGGAAAATATCCAAACCCTTGGGAAAAGCAATTCTACTGGTCCATGACCTCTCACCGAAACCTCTTTAAAGTCAGTTGAATCTAGGAAGATACCTTCTTGTTTCTTTTTTCCATGAGACTATGATGAAGGCTGCACTTGAGAGGCAGTGGAAACATTCTCACCTGGACTGCAAGAGATGCTCTTCTTTTCTCTCTTAGTTGTAGAAGGAAGAGTTGCATGCCAACATCACATTTTGGCCACCACCAAATAGACTTTTCTCCATAGACGATATGGGGCAGTCAGGTAGGAGGAGCTTGGGAGAAGATATTGAAGGTATAAAAAATTTCAGTGGACAGAATCTCAAGAGATTCTTTGTATAACATGCTGATTATGATTAATGCCAATAGACTCTGTTCTAAAAATGCCAAGAGAGTAGATATCAAATGTTCTCCCCATGAAATGATGAGTATGTGAAGTTAAAACCTGTGTGGTCTTGCTGGATTTAGTCATTCCACACTTTATGATATAGAGCAGTATGTAAACATGCTAAATGCATGAATATTTATTAGTTAATTAAAAAGGAACATAGAAAAAATTCTTTATTCATCTTGAGACCTCTAATTACTAGAATACATCACCAGTTGGGTATAAAATTGACTAAAATAATTTTGATAAATATATTTTGAATAGTATAATCACATTGAAGTTTTTATTTTGGAAGTATCTATCACCTGATTGAACAAGATATTGTGGAAACAATATATTGTGATGGAAATACCTACCTCAGGTAGCAATATGCCCTATGCAGTACCATTTGGTGGTTTTCATTGCAATGAAAACTAAGGCAATGTCAAAAAATGTACGTATTGTATATTTTAGCTCATTTAATAAATTTTGCTTCTAAAAATGCAATGCAGTGTAATTATCCAACTCACATTTGACTAACGTAAGTTTACTATGAATTAATCCTCAGTACAATAATAGAAGATCAAGGAGGTTCCAGTTTAGATACTTAGATATTGTCTGGAAAAGATTACCACCTGGAGGGGTTGTCTAATTCAGGTAAGTGAAGGTGAACAGAATAGTCTATGGCTACAGGGGCTAGATCTATATATTGATTGAACACAGGGGTGACTTACCACCACTGAGGTACATCATCAATCCTTTTTGAAATTTTGTGACAGTGTCTTGCTCAGTTTCTTAAGACCTTACTAAATCACAGAGGCTGGTCTCAAAATTGAAATCCTTCCTCAGCCTCCAAAATTGCTGGTGTTGCAGGTGTGAGCCACCATGGCCACCTCTGCTGCTTATTTATAATAGGCATGCTCTTTTTGTGCATGCAGGCAACATTATTAACTCCCAAATTAAATTTATTGTGAGAATACCATCATCTTTTTTCTCCCCAAATAAAACAGACCTTCATCTGTTTGACCATGTGTCATATTTACCTTTATCTTTTCTTAACTTTCCCCTAACAATTAATCAACAAAAGGATGAAAGGGAGTCTTCCCATGCATGGTCAATGTTAAGTTCATCTCTTTTCATGTGCCCAAGGAAGAAATATTTGAAGGGAAGTTATTTTTTTTTCAACTTTGAATGAAAAGGAATGTCATTATTTTCATCAGCAAAGACTACACACTAAGCAACATCTGCCATGGCTATAACATTGCAAGACTGGTTGTTGATATTGTCATCACGTATCTATAAAATAAAATGTTGTTGTTGATCAGGCTTGCTCTCTGCAGACCTGGGGAGAGTCTGTGTTCTCATGCACCTTGGTCATGTCCCTCACAGTAATCAAGAGGAGACTCCCTGAGGTCCTCCATTGGGGATTAGCTCAGTAACGTTTGTGAATGACCTAAGTTTATGAAGTCACTGATGGAAACTTGAGGATTATCATATGTTCCACTTCCTAGTTTATGAGAGTCATGAATCTGACAGCTGCCACCTTCTTAGGGCACCATAACTTCCAGATCATACCTAGCCCCCAAATTCAAGAATTGAATGCAAAGGAACACAGGAAAGAATACTGTTAATAAAATCTACCAAATTGATAACATGTATTGATTACACTGTTTTCCAGATTTTATCAGTTTGGGCCCCGGTGTGAAGGGCAGAAAAACTGTTGGGAATAAATATCCAAATGGACTGTTGGGATTCCATTGACTCAGAGAGCTCTTGGACTCTACAAACTACATCATTTTGAAAGTTTGCACAAACCTAAACACCATCACTTCTTTATTTCTTTTTCTTTACAAAAAGTCATTTATTCAGCTAAACGCAGATAAAGAGAATATGAACATTGTATCCTGGACTTCTTTTTTGTAAGAAATAGGAAGAATGTGAGATAGATACTAAGAGGAAAGAAAAAACAACGAAGCAAACATAAAGTGAAATAAAATAAGAGGAACAGGAAATGAAAAGGCAATACTATTTATTGTCAAAAGTCAATATTAATTAAGGTTTTTACTTAAAATCCTAAAAGAATATTAAGACATACTATAGTTCAGTTCAGGAAAATATCATAAATGAAACTGACCCTACCTCATGGAGAATTATTCAGCCATTGACATACACCTAATTAAGCAAAAAAGCAGTGAACCCCAATAACACAATTCAATCCACACTATTGCATTCAAATAGAAATTTCAAAAGAGTAGAACAATTAAACTTTTATCAATGAAATAAAACACATTTTAATATTATTATGTGAAATCACTATTAAATGTGTATATCCAAGGTCATTAACAAAAGGAACAAAATATATAATTATAAAATTACTTGTGTTTGATGAATTGCTTTGAATTAGGGTAAGGTCCTCAATGTGAGAATGAATTGGTTTTAAAATAAAGTGAAGACTTTTTTAATTTTAAAGAATTTCAAAAGAAACCTCTGCATTAAATCTCATTGTCAGGGTTGTGATTTAATTTTGATTATGGTGAAAGTCTTTGAGAAAAAAGCTCTCCCTAAGGTCACTACAGTATTACATCATTGCTTCAAAATATACCTTATAAGTAAAGAAAAGAGCATTCCTTGTCAAATCTTCCATGGAATGACAGATTTCATTAGGTGAGAGAACCAGGAACACTAAAGTCTATAACACTTTGTGTTTAGGAAATCAGAAATATCTAGGTACTGATTATTCACAAAGCAATTCCTCAAGCATCACTTATTTCACTTTGGACATTTTCACCAAAATTATATTAAGAAGAGACAGGAAAAAAGGAAAACTCAAAACCCTGCAAAATACTGGTGAGATTCCTTTGTTCTTCAACGAATACAAAGTGTTTGATGGCATAGGAATTAGTGCAAGGACTGTGTTTAAACACTTGTAATATAACTGCAAGACACTATGCAAAAGAGTTAAAGAGGAAAATATTAGGATGATAAGATGATATAGTGCATCCATATGTAACTATGAAGCAGGGTATACAAGTATGATAAGAAGGTGCCAGCCAGGCATGGGTGCACGCGCCTGGGATCCCAGAGGCTCCAGAAACTGAAGCAGGAGGATCATGAGTTCAAAGCCAATATCAGCAAAAGTGAGGTGCTAAGCAACTGATTGAGACCTTGTCTCTAAAAAAAATACAAAAATACAAAATAGGGCTGTGGATGTGGCTCAGTGGTCAAGTGGCCCTGAGTTCAATCCCTGGTATGTCCCCCAACAGAAAAAAGATGCCAATCATTGCAAAGCAAAATGAGAGGCTGTTCCACTTTTAAATGATCAGAAAGGGGAGTGGATACATTCTTCTTAAGTGGGTCTCTATTTCAGGAGACAGAAGATTTCTATAATTTTGTGGTATGGACACTAGAGGAACAGAACTCGCGTGGAGATGCTCATTTTCTTCTAAAGCAGCCAAGCAACATAATTCAGAGTTGTTGAAAAATTCTATGATTCGAGTTCTCTTATCCTGAAGTGCTTCTCAGTAGAGAATACTATTTTTTGCTAAATTCAGCACAAAAGCAACAGAGGAAGGAGTGTGTAAAAGCAGAGACATGTGCCTGATTTTGTATCTGAATTACAGAATTGTTATAATACTGTACCATTGTAATCATCATTAGTGTGTGATGCACAAGAGAAGGTGGACTTTATCAACTCTAGTATACAGTCCTGACTAAATCTATAATTGTCCAAAAAACAGAAAGGTCCTGGTACAATAGTGCTACACAGAGGCGCGCGGAGAGAACACTAAGTTTAATAGCAGTGGGAAGCAATGAACTAGACAGGTGGAGAAGGGCAATGACCTATAAGGACAGGAATAATTAATGTCTATGGCTTGACTTCATGGAGACCTAACAAGCCCCTTTAGTCAGAATAACTCCATGTGCCCTTTTCTACCTAAACTTAAAATGTCCCAACCAGTGTGTCTGAAGTTCCAACACAGAAGGTCCAATTAAATTAAATTAAATCCATTTAAATTAGATCAAGCATTTCCTAAACTCTTAAGATTACTTATATAAAATTATATTTCTCTCAGTCGGGATGAACTCAACGTTTCAGGAAGAAAACTTAAAAAGAAAAAAAAAACTGGAAGGATATACGAGGGATATAGATATTAAAAGGCAATCTTTCCTTTGTATATTTTGTTGTGGTTCTTGGTACATTTTCCACTTATTAGACAAACCTTTGAAATACCAATCCATAGCAAATCCTGGGGAATCCTCCATCACTCTGAGTTGCAGGTAGAGAAATACCCTGAGACTCCATTTCCCCTTTCAAATCGATCAGGGCTTCATTATCTCCACAGACTTATTTCTTCTTTTCTCTTTATTTTCTACCTTTATTTTAACCTACAAGAGGAATTCAATTCATGGTAGAAATTACTGTCCATATGGTGATAATGAAATCAAAATTCTTTCCTTTCACAAATGAGATAAGAAAACCTCCATAATCTGATTTACCCTGCTTATAGCAACATCATTTCAAAATCAGGTTTGTGTGATGTCCTGTTCTTTCTATTGCACACTCTAGCAAGAACACTAGCAAGAACACTTCACTGTAGGAGTTTGAGTTAAACAGGGGCAATAAGTTCATTCACAGAAGTCTGAAGGGGTGCCTGCAGAGGTCACCCAGTCTCAACATATCAGGGAACCCTAAGGGGAAGTAGTGACCAGGTATGGCAGTATTCAGAAGGGACCATGTGGAGATGTTTTTACTTCTATGAGCAAAGTAAGGGAATATCAGATATATAGTTGACACCATATGTACAAACAGAATTCTTCCAAATGTTGATTATGTCTTTTACAAGAAGAGAACTAGGTGAATTTTTATCCACAAATAAATATTAACATAAAAATTGAAGATAAACTCTTGATTAGGTATGTGACTTTGGTAACACCTAGATGTGATTTATTTCTCTGGATTTTGCTTCCTCATTTAAAGTGAAAAATATTGGATATATTATTGAGGAGAAATGATCAGCATAAATGCACTTTAATCTAGGGATGCATGCCAATCAGCAGGCAGTACCCATTTTTCTATCTTCAACTATTGATATATTCTGAGTTTGAAATAAATGCTGATAGTCTTTCTGATTTTTTTTTAAGTAATGTAATTCTTTTGAGAACTTGACCTGCTGGACCCATTCCGTGGAAAAAATAAACAATGTAACTGGATTCATTTTGGGGAGCCTTTTACAGAAACCAGAGGCTAAAGGAGTCTGTTTCGTGGTGTTCTCATTCTTCTACACTGTCATTCTTCTGGGAACTGTCCTCATCATGCTGACCATCTTCATGGAGAATCTTCTGAAGACTCCCCAGTATTTCTTCCTCAACTCCTTGTCACTTGTGGACATTTGTTTCTCTTTGGTCACAGCACCCAAGATGCTTATTGACCTTTTAACAAAGAAAAAAATCATCTCTTTTTTGGGGTGCATGCTGCAAGTTTTTGGGGTGCATTTCTTTGGTGGCACTGAGATTTTCAACCTTAGAGTAATGGCCAATGATTGTTATATGGCCCTCTGTAAACCCCTGCATTATATGACCATCATGGACCCGGAGAGGTGCAGTAAAATACCATTGGAGACCTGATAACTGGATCCTTGCATTCCATTATCCAAGTGGCTCTGGTAGTCCATGTAGAGCTTTGTGGACCCAATGAGATAGATCACTACTTTTGTGATGTCCAAGTTGTACTCAAACTTGCCTGCATAGATACCTATATTGTTGGTGTTGCTGTGACAGACAACAGTGGTACCGTCACTCTGGAGAGTTTTGTATTTTTGCTCATCTCCTACAGTGTCATTCTTATGTCTCTGAGAAAGCAATCAACAGAAGGAAGATGCAAAGCTCTGTCTACCTGTGGCCTGCACATTGCAGTGGTCATCATCTTTTTTGTTCCCTGTATGTTCACATACATGCACCCTAAAGTGACCTTCTTAGAGGATGAGATGGTGGCTGTGTTTTACACCATTATCACTCCCAAGCTAAATCCTGTGATTTATATGCTGAGAAATGCAGAAGTAAAGAATGCCATGAGGAAACTGTGGAATGGAAGGTTTTCCAGAAAGCTAATAGCAAATAGTTGCAAGTAATAATTTTAAGCTGAATAGTCTTACATTTTGCTAGCCTTGCTTACACAAAGTTCACAAGTAACAAAATAACGACATGAATAAATTTTCAGGAGGAACAGTTGACAGAAAAACATATTGCTAAAAATTGGAATGTCTCTTCTCATTACTTAATATTTCTTTTGTTATTTCTTAATCCAATGCTTTCCTAAAATATCAACGCTGAAGTAATACTAAGCACAGAATCTCAGGCTCACTATCTTCTTCTCATTTTTACCATTTGCCACTTTTTTACATGATTTTAAAACCTACCCTGAAATATTTGAGGTTGTTTCCAGGGTTAAGAACTGTTCTGATACATATTAAGCAATTAATAGTTACCTAATTTTTTAATAGAATACCTGGAAAAAATGACATCTTAGCTAATGCATTTTGATAGCAGTCCTACAAAACACAATCACATTTAATTCCAGTAATCTTGGAGTGGCTGCAGAGGTGTGAACGGCATATCAAAATAATAAAAAGTAAGCATAAAGTAAAAAGATTTATTTCTATTCTCTGGTTTTTGAATTCGTTTTCTTTTCTCACACCCTAAAGACATTGAGCAGATACACCTCTTAGTTCCTCAGTTATAGATTTTCATTAATGTTCTTCTTCTAACTAACTACACTTTACTCATAGTCTGTAGCCAACAGCCCCTCTTCACATACAGTGACTCCCAGGAAAACTAAAGAGACAATGAACCAGAGCAAAGCATGACAACGTAGACAACGTGACACAGTTCACAGGGTTAACACAACATTATCTATTGCTGTGTTCCAGGAAAATATTTCATGGTTCACAGTGGTGATGATGTTACCATGGATACAGTAGAATGCAAACATCCCTTCTCAGTGGTCATTGATCATAGAAGAGTATGGAACACCTTGCATTATATCTATAAGAAATAAAGATATGATGAACAGATAAAGTCTCCTTTCTTATGTTGCTTCATTGTAATGTACATCTGTCTTATGTATCTATGAAATTTACTCGTGTTTATTTAGTTAACATTTATTTCTGGTTGAGTGCATGTGGAAAATCTCAGGAGGCCAAGCAAACTTGAAGGTAATGGCAATGCGGTAGTGTGTAATGTGATTAAAGAGCACCTGATTTCTAACATATCCCTGCAGCTGACTTGCCATCTCAATCATGTCTCTGGATCATAATGCTGCCCTGGGAATACCACTGTGCCCCTGTCTACACCAGAACACAACTGTTAATGCTAAATTTTATGGCAGTGTGATTAGACCTTCTCAGAAGGTAAGGGTTTTCAGAGCTTTATTTTTGATGCATCAAGAATATAACACAATTTTTTAACAAAAGTGGAGAATAACATGCTAATTGAAATTAGCCAAACTCAGAAACTCAAAAGTCAAATGTTTTCTCTCATATGCAGAAGTCAGAGGAAAATAAGGGAAAGAGAGATGGAATAACAGGAGAACATAAAGAAGCAATCAAATATAAATTAATAGATGACCAAAAAGTAGTCAGAGTAGAGAAAGAGAATGGGAGAGGGGAGGGAGTTCAGGAGGCAGATTCACTAAAAAAGCATTCCTATCTTGTATCACAGGCAAAGAAAATATATGAAGAGACTCCACGTTTTAAATATTAAAACACATGCACAGTGTTCCCAATATGCATTTCCAATGAGATTTTGTAATGTAACCATAAAATGAACTTTTGATGTAACCATAAAAAATAAAATAGAAAAGAAATCAGTTATGTCTGCTTTGGAGGGTAACATTTTTATTCACAGCAGGAGATTATAGCTTACATACACATAGTTTGTACAGATGGTTTCTTTTTTTTCCCTTTTTTTTCCTTCTCCAGTACTGCTCTAGATGTCTTAAGTTTTAATTTAGGATATATTTTAAAGACCCATGTATGTGCATAATATTTTAATGTTGGCATAAAAGCATCATTCCTGATTCATTCAATCTCACTGAGACTGATATGGGCACTAAATTATTACTTACTTCTCACTGCCATAGAAGGAGCTATTAGGAATCTCTTTGTGACCATGTGTGACTGTATATTTCTATAAGAAATATATTTTAAGTATTTATTATAAGTACTATTATTTATAAGTGTTGAAAATCACTCCCTAAGAGATTGTGCCCACTTAAATATCTACCAAGAATATTTAGAGACACCTGTTTGCCACATCTCTGTCATTACTGTTTATCAAAAAGAAGTTTATTACTTAAAAAATCATTTTTAGTTGGACAACTGAAAATATATCTATTTGGAATTTTAATTTGAATACAGATTTTAATTTCAATAAAAATCGAAGTTCCTAATGATTCTTTCTGATAAGGAAAGGGTATCCTCTAAAACTGGTACTTAGCCAATTCTGTATTTTGCCTTTTTTTTTTAAGTTGATCTATGAAATTCAATTAAATTTGAAGCAAATATACTTTCTTCTGGCAAGAAATTTTTAAATGTATTTAATCCACTTCAGAGTTAACTTTTACTTTTTCCTGTGTATTATTTGAAGAACATACCTGACAAGGTTCATAGAAAACTTTGTCCCATATTTGGTAGAGTCAAAATAAATGAATAGCCATTTTATTTCTATCTTTTCTCCCTTGAAGTCAGGAAATGGAACACCTGATAATATCAATTGTGATTCCATTGAAAGTTTCAGCAGTAACTTGGAGCATTCCCTGCTAACATTTCCAAAAATTCTCATTGCTTTGTCATGAACATGAAATTTGGAAAATATTCTGATTGATGTATGTTCTCCTCTTTTTCCTGTATTATAATGTGTCTCCTGGGTTCTTAAGAAAGCCTATTCAACAATTCTGAAAAATAAATAATGAAAAGAATAATTTAAGTTTGGATAATAACATTATAAAAGTACATAGTTTAATGATGGATGCTGGATTCAGACATGAGGATGACTAGAATGCTTTAAGAGGCAAAGTTAAAAGCAAAATACTAAACTAAGTCTTTGGCTGGACCAGAGCAACTGTCTTATTCATTCATAAAATTTATTAAATAAGCATATTAAACTGCATTAACAAATTCAAGAGTGTTAAAAGCATACAGAGCTACATTCATTGTCTCTCTCTGTTTCTTTCTCTCTCTCTCTCTCTCTCTCTTGTGTGTGTGGGTGGGTGTATGTGTGTGATTGCTTAGACTTAAAGATATGCTATCTCAAATATTTAAACGATAATTATTCTAATGTTCAACGTGCTTATTCTATAGATGTTTTATGGGACCACCAGGTTCAAATCATGTAAAAGTCTATTGAGGTAAATCAAGCTGAAGCGTTCTTTAGATTTACAATGCATCACCCTATCGTTGGTACCTCCATGCTGACGACTAATGAAGCACATTCAGTTGGAAAGTTGCCTACTCATACCAAATCTGCCAAAGTAATGCTTAATTTGCTTGATGAGCATTTGCTTTTTTATTATATTTTATATGTCTTATTTAATTATTGTCATATTCAATATGGGAAATGAGTGAAATCATTCTTAGAAATTCTATATTATACAGAAAAAAAAGTATACAGAATGAAAAGTGATTAGAACCTATTTGGAGGTATCAATGATAGAATGCATTTTATGGTGGCAATTTCATGACTGAGAATATGTATTCAACTTCAAAATTTAGTATTCATTTTACAGTTTTTTCATTTCTTCCTTGCAGATTGTTTCCAACCTGTGGTGTCCCCACATCAACTGAAACCATGTGGGAAAACATTAATGAAACTGAGTTCATATTGCTAGGATTGACATGGGATGTTTTGAGGCAGAAAATGGTGTTTTTAATCTTCTTAATTTTCTGTGTGGGAACTGCAGTTATTGTGACCATCAAATCCAGCAGGACACTTGGAAGCCCATGTACTACTTCTTATTTTATCTGTCCTTTGCTGATTCCTGCTATTCAGCATCCACAGCCCCTAAACTCATTGTGGATGCTCTGTGTGCAAAGAAGGTCATATCCTACAATGAGTGATCTGCACTTATTTGACTGCATGGATGACTTTATATAGCCACCACATTTCATTATGTTTCTTATATGTTATAATAGTTTATCAAAATTCCTATTTATACTAATGGATGAACAATAAGAACAGGTAAAGCTTTATATCCAGTATGAAAGGAAGAATTAAACATAAAACAAAAACCACTACTCAATGAATGAAAAGAACAGATGGGAAATAAAGAAAAAAAGGCAGGAAGGAAGGAAGGAAGGAAGGAGAGAGGGAGGGAGGGAGAAAATTACAATAATGGTAAACTCAGATTAAAATATCTAAATAATAATAATGTTACTGCAAATGTGCATTTTATAATCAGAAATTGTCACATTCAATTAAACATTTTTCAGCAAAGAAAGCTAGTGGATTACTGCTTCACACAGCAACCTGATACATCTCAAACCTAGGCACAAACCATTCCATACTGAGGTTTAATATTTATGAAGTTCCACAACAGACAAAATGAATATAAAGTGAAAAAAATCAGAATAGTGGGTGGGATTGAGATGTTTTCATTTAAAAAGAGCAAAAATGAAATCCCTGAGTTACTGGTAATATTTTACATCCTAAATTTTTTAATAGTTACTTGAAAATATTAAAGTATCAAAACTTACCAAATCATGTGTTTCTGAGGTCTGCATTTCATTGTATATAAATTTAATCTCAATAAAAATGTAATTTAAAAACTTACCATGGAAAAAATGTCTCTTAAAATATATTAATGGGAAACACTTTTCAAAACAAATGAATCAGTATCAGAACAATGAGTGTTAACTGAGATCCATGCTTTATTCAGATCTCCTCATTTTTTAACTCCTGCCCTTTCTCTCTCCAGAATCCTATATGAGATAACACATTGATTTACTCATTACCTTTTTTCAACACATCTTAACAGGGAAATTTGCCAAGCTTGGTTTTTTCTGTCCACAGCACTTTTCAGTAATGCAAGTCAGATATTTGAATTAAATCCTACAACTGCCTGAGCCTGGAATTATGGATTTGGGGAGAAATGTCAAAGATACAAAGTCATTTTCATCACATCAGTGCGTATGTGTTATCAGTGTGATTCACACTTGCTGGGAACCTTGCCCACTTGGTGAGGCACATGGTCACGGTCCCCTCTGTAGCCACTCCTCGCCTGTTCCATACAGTCCTGTGTGAAGGAGGTCACTATGCACAGCCCACAGGAAGAGCATGAGTGTGTCCTCTAAAACTTCCCGGGCACCTTATCTATTTAAATACTTCACATTTATGTTCCCACAAGTTTCTCTCCTCTCCTGTATTTACTTAGTTGTATATTCAGTGACAACACTGTGGACTCTTGGATGCACATGGTACACTTCAGGTTATATTTCAATACTGTTTCCTTATGTTGCTGCCACATTTTCACAGCTTTGACCCCTGTAGACTTTTTCAGTTGCCCCTGTCTCTGTCCCATATACGCATCACTATGAGCCTCTGTGTGTTTCAGCACACCCTCTCTCTCTAACACTGTAACATGCTCCAGTTCCTCCTTTACGCCAGATCTGGAAGCAGATACTCTTTCAAGAAGGACTGATCATTTTATTGGACAATAGCATTGGAAAGAAAGATCCAGGTCCTACAGGGTCATTTTTTTTTTCTTTTTTTCCTACCCAAAAGTGTCACTTATCACCCAAACTAGTACCTCTAATTACAATAACCCACCCCTTCACATCATAATCTGAGATAAATTGAAGGTCATTCTTTATCACATCTGATTTGTTTTTCTCCTGAGAGGGAAGGGACACTTGAGGGAACTTCCCAGGACTCCTATGGTTTGTGTCATTCATGTGGAATTCACCTCCAGGGAGGGAAAAGGGAGAAAAGTCCTAGTGAAAATCCTCTCTGTGGGTAGATTTCAGAAAGTGCTGAATGAATCTGGACCGACTTAATCTGCCTTCTAGCATGCAGGTGAGAACATAATCTTGTTGGTGAAACTAAAGACATCCGATTCCAGAATAATCAGGCATTGATTTAGAAGCACTTTTCACATTCTCATTTGAGTAAGGGCTTCTAAATTACTTTGGAAAAAGGGCAAATGAGCATCCTAACCTTGCATAATTTTGCCAAAGTTGGTATTAACTTATTTTTGTTTAAATTTGCAGAAAATGAATCAGATTAAGGTCACAGCCAGTTTCTAACAAATCAGGCCCTTGTTGGGGGATAGGACCTTAGGGGTCTTTTCTAGGAATGTTTTACAATCTAAAGTGAGAACATGGATTAAAAGCAACTACAAAAAATCAAAAACAGGCACAGTATTTCCAGATGGAAAAGGGCACTATCAGGTATGGTTCTTGATAGATGGAGTGTTTACAGGCTTATAGAAATAATATCTACTGGGGGTGTTCTAGGCAATGCTGTTGATGATGATGTTCCCACTGATAGTCAGATGCAGATTCCCATTCCCCCAGCTGCAACTAAGTATAGACTAGTGTGAACACTATTGATTTGTATGTATAAGAAATCTCTTAGTTCTATAGTGCTGCTTCATGACAATGTACACCATACATCTACAAAAAATTTAAAAAAAATATATATATATACATACACACACACACACACACACACACACACACATAATGCTATATAAGTGTAACAGCATGTTTACCTGTCTAAATCTACCAATGTATACAGGTATAGATAAAAATAGAATAGAAATATATTGATAAAGATATACATAATTTTATAGTATTTAATTCATAAAAGCAAAACATATTTTCTTCATTTCTGTTTGACTTGGAAAACATTTAATGAAACTTGTGAACATTCACATGAAGGTAGTTTGGTGGTTTACGATGCATTAAAGAGATCATCTGCGTTTCACAACGACTTCTGCAGCAGACTCACCAGCTTAGCTGGGCTTCTGGAGCTCAGTGCTGCCCTAAAATCACCACTGCACCTCCTGTGTACAATAGAAGATAGCTTGATGGCTCGGTGATATGCCAGGTGAATAGCAATCTCTAAGGTAAGGTTTTACACTTTTATTTGTATTGCAACATGATGATAACACATTTTCAAGTATTGCCAGAAGGTATACTAGTTTTAAAGTCAGTCTTCCTCAAAGTTCAAATGCCAGGAAAGCAGTATTCCCTCAGAGGCTATAAATATGATTCTAATCCAAATACAATACATTTATGTAAAGTGTATGTGTGTAATGTATATTTTCCTATTAATGAAAATTTTGCCCTCCTAAAAATACAGCATTGAAATCATAAATTGCATTTTACCACATATTTTAGAAACAAGTGTGTCTATATGTGTGTATATGATATATACTTAATGTTTGCATAAAAATGTGATGTTTGATCCATTCATTGACATTTTGATGAGTTGAATTGGCTGCCTATGTTTTGCTGCCATTGAAAGGGCTCCGTGTTTCTGTGTGCCCGAGTGGCAGTGTCTGTGGGAGAGGAAGCTCTGGACCAATGTCTAGATGCAGTGGTGGGAATCAGATTTTGACCTCACATCCTGAGAGCTGGCAAGTACTTGGACTCCCATCAAAGATAGGTGAAACTGACTCACATATTGATCAGTAACATCTGTTAAGAGACAGTTACCAAAATCAATGCTTTAACAATCCAATATAGATGCAAAAGGCATTTGACTGGAATTTTAATTTGAATATATTAAACTGGGAATAAAATTGAACATCCCTCCCTATGCTTTATCTTTTGAATAAAAAAAGGAACCCTTAAAATTGAATCTTTGCCCTCTGTTATGTCTCATATCTTTTTTTTCTGTTTTTATTTTTTAATGATCTATGAAATCCATTTATATTTGAAGAAGTGATGCTTTAGTATAGCACATATGTTAAAAACATATTTTATCATTTTTACAACTATCTTTATCTTGAATGTATGTGTTATGTTACAAGGTAAAGAAAAAGTTTTTTAGTATTTTGCAAATTAAACTGAATATTAATTTCCTTTTTATATCTATAGTCTCTTCCTTGAAGATAGGGTATAGAATACTGGAGAGTTACACCTAGTAAGAATTCCATTGAGAGTTTAATTTATCATTAAAGCAAGCAGAGATTATTTTATTTTCATCCTCTACTTCTCTCCCTCCTTCCATACTCCCCTCCTCTTCCTCCTCCTCCTTCTTTTCTCTCTTGTGTTTTCCCTCTCTCTCTCTCTCTCTCTCTCTCTCTCTCGGTACTGAGGATTGAACCCAGATGCAATCTACCATGGAACTACATTCCCAGGCCATTTGGTGTTTTGTTTGATTTCTTTGTTTTGTTTTGTTTTGTTTTAGGACTTTATTCTGTAACATGGAGGAAACATGCTTTGCTCACCTGCCAGAGATGTAAATTGTTATGACTCAGGTACTGGTCAGCAATGTCCCTTGTGGATCCCATGCAGGTTCTAAATACCATTTGGATTTTGAGACAGAATCTCATTAAATTTCCAAGAATGGCTTGGAAGTTGAGATCTTCCTGACTCAGCCAAGTTGCTGGGATTATGTGACATTGGTACTGTACCCAGAACAGAGACTATCGTTTGATTCCCTGGGCTGCCTGTACCTGAAATTCTAAGGGTTGTTTGATTTATATTAATCGTTTGCCTTCCCCTTCCTTGGTATAAGACCCAGTGTCTCCTTAGGTCATACAAAAACTTGCTGAAGAACTCAGAAAAATAACAAAAGGGGAAGAATTTAATTTTGGGTAACAAGTATGAGTTACAAGATTAAACCGCTTTGTTATAGAGGCTGAATTTAGAATTGAAAATAAGTAGAGAGATTGTGAGGATAACTTTTATTCAAGGCAAGAGATAAAAATGTTCCATACTAGATTGCACTGACCAGATGGCTCCAGAGAACTGTAATTTTATGTCCATTATTTCTGTCTCCCTCTCTTTCTTTCTCTGTGTTGTGTGTCTAGATTCTATTAAACCATTATATCATTTTTCTTCTATAAATAGGATTCCTATGAAAACCTATACAATTTTATAGAACACCTATATATTGGCTCAAAATTATTACAGGTGCCATATGTATGGGGTGAACAGACATAATGGGTTAAGGAAAGCCATCTGGAATGTTTAAAAAATCATGACTGGGATCTCCAAAATACTGTGTACGTTTACTTGAACAGGACTACCAGGTAGAGCAGGTTGAAGCCTGCTGCAGCCAGTTCAGCAGAAGTGTTCTCTCCATCTGAAATGCACCACTCTGACACAGCTCCTTGCTGAAGACTGATGAAACACAAGCAGTTTGGAGGATTATCTGCTCATATTACATCCCCTAAAGCAGTGTTTACTTTACTTGAAAAACATTAGTTTTTCATTATTTCCCTATTTCATTCATTTCATATGCAATCTGGTGAATGCTTTATAAATGAATTCTAGAAATTCATTGTTATTCAGCAAATTTCAGAGGATTTGAATGACAACCCACTGGAAAGTTACAAATTCATGATTGCGAATATATATTTGAACTACAAGTTTAGTCATTTTACATTTTCTTCTTTCCTCCTATGCAGAATGAGGGTTTCCAATCTGCGATGTCCCCACATCAAGTGAGATGATGAACCAAAAGAACAATGTGACTGAGTTCATATTGCTAGGATTGACCCAGGATCCTCTGAGGCAGAAAATGGTGTTTTTAATCTTCTTAATTTTCTATGTGGGAACGATAGTGGGGAATATGCTCATTATTGTGACCATCAAGTGCAGTCAGTCTCTTGGGAGCCCTATGTACTTCTTCCTGTTTTATCTGTCCTTTACTGATTTCTGCTTTTCAACCACCACAGCCCCTAGATTGATTGTAGATGCTGTCTCTGCAAAGAAAGTCATATCCTACAATGAGTGCATGACACAGGTCTTTGCACTGCACTTATTTGGCAGCATGGAGATCTTTGTCCTTATCCTCATGGCTGCTGATCGCTATGTGGCCATTTGTAAGCCTTTGCATTACCCAAGGATCATGAGGAGGCAGGTCTGTCTCATCTTGATTGTCCTTGCCTGGATAGGGTCTTTTATGCATTCCACTGCTCAGATTATCCTGGCCTTGAGATTGCCCTTCTGTGGACCCAATTTGATTGACCACTATTTCTGTGATCTGCAGCCCTTGATGAAACTTGCTTGCATGGAAATTTATGTCATGAACCTGCTGGTGGTGTCTAACAGTGGGGCAATTTGTTCAAGCAGCTTCATGATTTTGATGATCTCCTACATTGTCATCCTACATTCTCTGAGAAACCACAGTGCAGAAGGGAGGAAAAAAGCCTTGTCCACTTGCACATCTCACATCATTGTAGTCGTCTTGTTCTTTGGCCCCTGTATATTCATATATACACGTCCCCCAACCACCTTCCCCATGGACAAGATGGTGTCTGTATTTTATACCATTGGAACACCCTTCCTCAACCCACTCATCTACACACTGAGGAATGCAGAGGTGAAAAATGCCATGAGAAAGTTGTGGCATGTTAAAACTGCATCCTGAAGCAAGGGATGAATTGAGAGTCCAGCCTTTTATTTATTGCTATGATTTGATTGACTAAGTACAGATGTAAAACATGATCATTTGTGATAATTGTTAAAGTGTACTCATATTTGAGTTGTGGGTTCTGAATTTTTCTACATGACAGTCACTATGAACTCTATGGTATCTTTTTGCAGAGCTTCTGTGCAGATTAAATCAGGGAGTTAGGAAGAAATGTCTTTTCTCTCCACACTTACACTTGTTCCCCAGATGCTGTGTTTCCAAGACCTGCCTACTTACACACACTCCACCCCAACTACTACCTTCTTTCCTTTGTGTTTGCTTCTGGCATCAGGCTGTTATTGTCCCCAACATCCTTGGTCTGACTCTTTATTTCCTAACAGATCCATTCCTGCAATTCTGAGCATAAACTGCAAATGTCAAGTCAGTCTCTATTGTGATTTACTGACAAGAAAAAGAGCTATACCATCAGAGCTGTTGAAATTGATAAGTTTACATAAAGCACACACAGTTCTTTGTGATTTTTATTTCCCTCTGTCACACATTTCTAGTAAAGTGTCAAATGTCTTGAACACACACAGGGCAAAGGAGATAGCTCATGGTGTCAAGTACTTGCTTTTAATTTTGCTGCTGGTTTTCCTGTCAAAACTTCCATCTGTTTGAATTAGTGTTGTTTTTCATAAAAGTTATTCTAAACTGCATATTTCTTTTACCTTTGCTTATTAAACAAACCAAAACACTGTTAATGTCATCTTTAAAATGTACAACAACAATGGATTGAGATATTCAGCTCTTTACATGATTAGTGTACGGGAGTTGGAGCAACAGAACTCTAAATCTAGGATAAATAAAAGTAAAACAATGGGGTTGGGAATATAGCTCAGTTGGTAGAGTGCTTGCCTAATATGCACAGAGCCCTGGGTTCAATTCTCAGCACCACAAAACAAAACAAAACAAAACAAAACGTAAAACATATAGCCAGGACTGGTGGTGCATGCCTGTAATTCCAGTGGCTCGGGAGGCTGAGGCAGGAGGATCGTGAGTTTAAAGCCAACTTCAGCAAATGTGAGGCACTAAGCAACTCAGTGAGACCCTGTCTCTAAATAAAATACAAAACAGGGTTGCAGATGGACTTCAGTGGTCAAGTGCCCTGAGTTCAACCCCCAGTATCACAAAAAAAACAAATCAAAACAAAACAAAAAAACCTATAAATGTAACAGAGATCCAGTATGTTTTCTCAGACCGAGCAGCAGAAAGGTAGAAACTGATTTGAAACAAACAAAAAAAATTGATACAATCTCTTTTATTTAAAGTTGACTATATTGCAAAGCTAAATGAAATTACCATGGGCATTCAGAGAATATAGCACTTGTATCAAGATAATGGGGTGAGGGGGAACCCACTATTGCTGAAGGAAATCACTTTCTCATATTATTTTCCTTTTTATTTGTTCTCTCTCTCCCTCTCTGTCTCCCTCTCTCTCTCTGTAGTACAGGGATTGGAGAACTTTACAAATTACATTACCATTGAAATTTTTATGCACACATTGGGGAAAAGAACAAATGAACAGTTGTCCTTCAGAGACACAGGTCTTAGTTATATCATGAACTTTATGAATATATATTCATTTCCATGTAGGACATTGTACCATATCTTTAGTACCTGTGACTAAATTCCATTTATTTAATACTGTTCCTCATAACTTAATTCTAAATCTTTACCAGTATTAACCATATCCTTCTGTCAAAAGTTACTTTCAAGTAAACTCATCCACAAGGACATATACTTTATAGACCTAGGAAATGAATTGATTCTGACATAAACTTTTCTAATGTATTCCTTTATTATACCTATCACACACACAAAAAAATCTTGTGCACATACCCATTACATAGAGGATTCATAGTGATTTTCATTTCAGAAGAACAAATCAAGGTCAAAGGATTAGAAGAAGTGAAAAAACTAAGATGTGGATAAAATGTAGAATTAAAATTAAATGTAGGATTATAAAATAAGAAGTAGCTCTGTAGGAGAAAAAAAGTTGGAAAGATTTTTGTGGTTCCAAATTACGTAAATATATATGATATTTTTGTCCATTTTAAAAGAAAACTTAAAACTGGGAAAATGTTTTTAAATTTTTGGGAGACCATATGCATTCAATGGACACTTTCAAAGTGATCAAGCCTTTCACCTAAAACAGAAACCGAATTCTAACAATCCTTTCACTTGGAGAACAAGGATTTCTGTTGTTATATTATATTATACCTCACACAAGTAACATGAAAATCGGTATTTCCATGGAGAAGTTAGTCACCAACACTCTGAAGTTCAGAGAAAGCACAAGTCCTTGAGCTTGTTCTACCAATGTTCACAGGTGATAAACCAGTTGTCTAAGTTTCTCAAGCCAATGCAATCAATGCTTCTGTCCTCCTTTATCCATTATTTAAAACATAGCTGTAAATTGTCCAAAGATGGGAAACTCCAGGTGGATAACGTGGTGATCAGGGACTGTGTTTACTCTAGCTTCAAGATCTGTGGGTGAACACGAGGTAAGAGTGCAAGCTCTGAAGCTGAACTGCAGGAATCCAAATCCTGGGCTCACAGTAGAGCCAGGTGACTGCAGGAAGGGTGTATGAGCTAAAAGCTTTGAACTAAAAGCTTTGTTTGTAAATCATGAACTAAAACCATCTGTATTTCATCGATTTGTCCTGAGATTTAAAAACAGTGGTGTACAAAAGGATCTTAATAAACAGAATTTAGTATAGCTATCTGTTTTTATCAAAAAATAGAGTTTTCAAATATATTAATGAAAGTTGGTATTTTCAGGTATACACACTATATGTATTTACTAACCATATTTGTATTTTATTCAGTGAACATAATTTAATATTATAATGGAAATGTAGCAAATAATACGAGTGAAGTGTCATTTTAAATGTGACAATATAAACCTAAGAAAATATTAAATGCATTGATCTTTCTTTTTTCTGCTGGTACCAGGAATTGAACCCAGGGGTGTTGAACTACTGAGCCACACCCCCAGGAATTTTATCTATTCTGAGACAGGATCTCACTAAGTCACTGAGGGCCTCCCTAAGTTGCGGAGGTTGGCTTTGAACTTTCAATCCTCCTGCCTCAGCCTCTCAAGGCACTGGGGTTACATGCATGCCTACCACACCTGACAGTTATTTCTTAAGTAAGAAAGAAGGGAATCTTTGGGCAGCACGGCTTACACCCTATACATTTGGCATCATCAGATTTTTTTAGTTGATAAAATTTTTGCACATTTATCATGTAAAATAGGGTTTAAAATGTGTATCCATTTAGAATAACTAATTTGATCTAATTAAAATATGCATTATAATTAACTGATACTTTTCATCGTTTTATAGTATGAAAACTTAAATTCTACTGTAGGTAATTTTCAAGAATATTATACATAGTTACAAACTACTTACTGTTACACAATGGATTTCTGTAATATGTGCTTCCCATATAACAGAAAACTTGATCCTCCTTTGATCAACATGCCCAAATCTGCTCCTCCCTCTTTCCCTCCCCACCCAACACCCTGGTAACTACCACTGTACTCATTGCTTCTGAGTTCAACTCTTGATTTCCAAATATAGGTGAGAACTTGTAGTACTTGTCTTTTACCTTCTTTTCAAGAATAAAACACACCCTTACTAACTACAGGCACCATGTTGGACAATGGATGCCTTTAACTTGTGCCTCATATATAGCATTCGTTTCTCTATTGACCAATGCTTCCCTCTATACGCCCCCAACACACACACACCCTTACCAATTGCTGATAACTACAATTCTACTCATGACTTTTGTTGTTGTTGCACCACTTAACTTTTTATTATTTTTTAAAATTTTATTGTTTTTAATACATAATGATAGAATTTGTTTTGTGATAATTATAAAAACATGGAATGTAATTTGCTGAATTTTTTGTTTGTTTGTTTCCATATATAGGTGAGAACATGCAATATTTCTCATCCTCTACCTGCCTTGTTAATGTGCTACAGATCATCATGTTGGTGCAAATGACTTGAATAGTACTCCATTGTGTATACATAATATTTTATTTATTCATTCATCCACTGATACACTTAGGTTGATTCCTTCTCTCAGTATTTGAATAGGGTTGCAATAAACATGGAGTTCAGATATCTCTTAGAAGTACAATTTATATTGTCTTTGCATATATATTCAGTACTGTCTTTCAAGATCATAAGATAACCCTATTTTTATTTGCTTTTTAATTTTACTTTAAATTAATAATTGAAATTATGCATAATTATGGGGTACACTGTGGCATGCAGTCTAATACAAATCGTATGGAATATAATACTTAAATTTAATAAAGATTTATGTTTTAAATTTTTGAGAAACCCCAGACCATTTGCAAAAAGTCCATATTAATTTACATTCCTATCATTGTGAAAGGATTTCCTTGTATCTATGTCAGCCATAGTCTCCATATCTTTGCCAACATTTTTATGAAAATATTATTCATTTAAATTTTTATGTTTAATCACTTGAATCAAAAAAGGATTTCATATGGTTATTTATAATGCTGAATGTACAATTATGAATGTGAGTGTTTTTGACAATAGGGTGCCATTCTTGAGCAGCAAAACAATTTTAAAAAAATATGAAGATACAGCATCAGGCTGAGGTTGTGGCTCAGTGGTACAGCACTTGCCTAGCATGAATGAGGCACTGGGTTCAATTCTCAGCAAAATTGGTAAGATTGGTGTTATTTGTTTTTAAACTTGTAGAAAATGAGTCAGATTAATTTAAAGAAATTATGTTAGATTTATTCTACTGACTTTCCTATTCCTATCCCCCTCCCTCACATTCCTTGCCCTTTGTCTAATCTACTGATCTTATATTGGCCTTTGGTTTTTTGGATGGTTTATTTCATTCAGCATGATATTCTGAAAATAGTAGAATAAATCTAACATATATTTTCTCAGTATACATATGAAATTACTTAAGTAAACTCCCCATTGTGCCCACCCACATAATGGTGCCTAATTAATAAGATATATACTATGCTTGTATTTTATCAAAATGGATTCTGTCATGTATAACTATGAAGTACCAATAAAATAAAATTTTAAAAAAAGAAAATAAAAATAGGCACAGTATTTCCTGATGGTATTAGGCACTACTAGGTATGGTTGTTGATAGATGGGGTTGTAAGATATAAAAAGAAATAATGTTTTGACGTTTTAACTGTTGCCATGGGTATTGTGCGATATAGGAATACGTTTACTTTAATAGTAACTAGATATAGAATGGTGTGGAACAGTATATATTTGTATCAATAAAAATCTCTTAATTCTATCATACCAGTTTACTCCAATGTATATCATTCTTATGCCTATAAAACACACACCCATGCTCACACTCACATATACACACACACAGTGCCATACAAGTGTGTTGGGATGCTTACTATCTAAATCTATTTGTACATACAAACATGAAGGAAAATAGATATATTTATATAGCTGAACATATTTTAAATTACTTAATGCATAGAAGCCAAAACATATTTTCTTCATCTCTGTTTCCTAAAGAGATTCCATAAATATTGTATTTCAAAAATATCCAATGAAGCCAGTGAACCTACAGTTAATGGCAGTGCAGTGGTTTATGATGCACTTAAAGAGCTCTGAGTTTCATGACTCCCTCTATTACAGACTCACCATCATATTCGAGCTTCTGGAACTCAGTGCTTTCTAAAATCAAAACCTAAGACAGTTGTGAGGAATCAGGTAAGGTTTTTCAAATGTTTTTTTATTGTGGCATGATTATAATGTATTTTAAAGTACTAACAAAGTGAGTAGTTTAAAAATAGATCCTCCTCACATCATGGATGGAAAGAAAGCAGTGTTCCCCCCCACAAATATTTTGTGGTTTATAAAATAATATTCATTTAAATGGATAAAGAAATTGTGGTATATATACACAATGGAATATTACTCAGCCATAAAAAAGAATAAAATTATGGCATTTGTAGGTAAATGGATGATGTTGGAGACTGTTATGCTAAGTGAGATCAGCCAATCCCAAAAATCCAGAGGCTGAATGGTCTCTCTGATAAATGAATGATGATGCATAATGCAGGAGGAAGGGTGGCAAGAAGGGAGGAAGGATAGATAGCATAGAGGGAAGGGAGGGGTGGGGTCGGGATGTGGGGGGTAAGGATAATAACAGAATGTGTGACAGATACCATTGCTCTGTGGACACCCATGAATGCACAGATGATGTGACTCTACTTTGTGTACAACCAGAGAAACAATAGCTGTACTCCATTTGTGTTCAATGAATCAATAAGTAAATAAAAAAAATAAAAATAAAAATAAATATTCATTTATATAAGAATGTGTATGTATGCAAGCATATTTTCCTATTAATGAAAATTTTACCATCCTATCAGAACACTGTGTTAAAATCTTGAATTATAATTTACAATGTATTTTAGAAACAACTGTGTATGTATCATTGATGGTATTTGTATAAAAGGATCACCCTTGATTTGTTCATTGACATTTTGATGATTCTCGAAGTTACTTCCTCTGTTTAACTGCCATTGAAAGGGCTGCAAAAATGATTTTGTTCGCAGCTACTTTGTTGGATTTGTTTATCAACTCTAAAGTGATTCTTTGTGCCCGAGTGGCTGTGTCTATGGGAAAGGAATATTTGGATCGTGGTCTTCATGCAGTTGTGAGATTAGGACTGAGATCACTTTCTAAGAACTTGTAAGCACTTGAACTCCCACCAAAGAGAAGTGTAATTGGCTGTTTCTTACACATTTCTCCATACCTTTTTTAAAAGACATTTATCAAAGTTTTGCTTTATTGATCTAATATATGTACAAAAGGTATCCAACTGGAATTTTAATTTTAAGGCATTAAACTGATGAAATTGAGCATCAGCCCAAAAGCCTAATCATTTTAATAAAAGTAATGATCTCTTTAGTAATATATTCTTTGACCTCTGTTAGATTTTGCTGTGGTTTTTAAGACAGAACTGTGCTCAATTTGTATATGAAGAAATTATGTGTTTATATGTCAAATGTGATATATATATGTATATGAATACATATACATTTACCATTTTGGCATGTATCTTTTGCTTTTGACAGTGCTATTATTTGGAATATATTGTAAAAAGTAAAAAATCAATGTGTTCAGTATTGAATTAATGAAAATAAATACTAATTCCTTTTTTATATCTATCTTCTCTTATTTGAAGTCAGGGTGCAGAATACTGAGAATTACACTTACTAAGAATTCCACCAAAAGTTTAACTTATGAATGAAGTATCCAGAAATTATTTTCTAAACCCCTATTGCTACTCATAAACTTGAAATTTAGAGGAATGTATTAATTTATGTCATTTGTTCTCCCTCTTTTTCTCCTTATTGGTCTCAGTGTCTGCTTATATCATATGAAACTTCCTGAAGACCTCAGAAAAACTATTAAAAATGGGGAAATTTAATGTTGAATATCAATTATAATTTTTAAAGAAAAAATGTAAAATTTTAAAATAGAGGTTGAAGTTAGAATTAAGATGAACTAGAAAATTCAAGAAGTAACTGTTAAGGAAACAAAATTAATCAAGAGGTTAAAATGCTCAGTGCTACTGGACCATACTGATTGAATTGCCACACCTTGCTAATTTTTAATGTTTATTCTCTCTTTCCTTCCCTTCTTCACACCCATTCTGTGCTTAGATTCTATTAACCTATTATGCTCAATCATCTTATTTGTAGGACTCTCTAAAAACTTGTATTTTGTAGGACATTTACAAAATTGTTCAATTCAACTTTTTATAGGTGTTTTATATGTAGGACAAAGGAATGAATGTGTTAAGGAAGGCAATCTCAAATATTTAAGCAATTGTAACTGGAGTGCTCAAAATATTGTACATTTTAATGGTAGCTCTAGGTTCAAATCATGTTAAAGGCTATAGAAGTGAATGGTGTAAGTCTTCTCTGGGTTTGCAATGCACCATCCTAATAGTCATAGGTCCTTAGTGAAAACTACTGGAACACATTAAGCTTGGATAGTTATCTTCACGTACCAAATCCAATTGAGTTATGTTTACTTCGCTTGAAGAAGCCCTTGCTTTTTGTGAGTCTCATATTTCATTATTTTCATATGCAATTATGAATGTGTTAAATAAATTCTAGAACTTCAATTTTATTCAGAACAAAATACAAAATGTAAATGAAGCTGGGGGCAGTGGCTCACAACTGTAATCCCAGTGACTCTGGAGGCTGGGACAGGAGATTTGTGAGTTCAAAGCCAGCCTCAGCAACAGCAAGGCACTAAGCAACTCAGTGAGATGCTGTCTCTAAATAAAATACAAAATAGGGCCGGGGATGTGACTCAGTCATCCAGTGTCCCTGCATTCAAACCCCAGCACCAAAACGAGCAAGCAAATGAAAACTAATACACACAGAAATAATTTCTTTTTTATGTTTCAGAGAAAAAAGTTTTTAACATGAACTATGACTCAATAAATGACTTACATCAAATGACCTTATCAAAAGTAGAGTCCTACAAGAGAAAGAGAAAATAGCACAGAAAATGTATTTAAAGGACTATTTTAAATATTTTAATTTTGATTATAAATATCAGTGATCCACAAGAAGAAAAATAAAAGTAAGAGATTCCTCAGAAAACTTGGAATGGAACCACTATTCGATCCAATTATCCCACTCCTAGGTTTATAGACACTGAACTTAATTCAGTATATTACAGTGACAGAGCCACATCAATGCTTATCACAGCTTAATTCACAATAGCTAAACTATGGAATCAAACTAGGTGCCCTTCAGCAGATGAATGGATAAAGAAAATGTTGGTACATATACACAATGTAATATTATTCGGTCTTACAGAAGAATGAAGTTGTGGCAGTGAGATAAGCCAATCCCAAAGAACCAAAGACTGAATGTTCTCTCTGATAGGCAGATGTTACTTCACAATAAAGAGGAGTGAGATGACTAGGGAAGAATAGAGGTACTTTGGATAAGGCAGAGGGGAGTGAAGGGAGGGAATGGGGTAAGGGGGTAGGAAAGATAGTAGAATGAATTAGACATCATTACCCTATATACATAAATGATTACAAGACCAATGTAATTCTATATCATGTGCAACCAGAGAATGAGCAAATATACTCCTTTTATGCATAATGTTTCAAAATGCATTCTACTCTCATGTATAAATAATTAGAACAAATTAAAAGAAAAGAAAGGGAAAGTAAGCCATACATCAGTACATCACATTGAAAAACTGGAAATCTACGGATAAAGGACTAATCTTAAAAATTAGGCTGAGACAAAAAGTCATATTGTATCCTATTATATACAAAGGAACAAAGATAATAATGATGGCTTACTTCTATTAGAAACTGGGGAGAGGATATTCAAAAGAAAAGCACATTTAAAGTAAGGAAATACAATGTCAGTTTAGAATCCTTTATTAATTGAAGACAGCCCACAAAGCTAGCTACAACAATGACCTTACCTACTAATGAAAAGCAGAGACACATGACTAAAGAACTACATAGTTCAGAAGACAAAACACAGAAGATGGAAATTCAGAACTTCAGGAAGAAATGGAGAGTGCTAGAATATGTAATCACATAACATGTTTCTTCCTAAATTCTTTATATACAATTGGCTACTTAAAGCCCAAAAGTAAAGAATGGTTTGTAAATTTTAAATCACAGAAAAACACATGGCAATAAAAGCACAAGTCACAAGTAAAAATAAAACTATACCTTTCAAATAGCTTTTATTACATATCAAGTAGTTTTGCTTTAATTCGGTATAAAATTTAATAATTCTATCTACAATATATTTTATACAAAATGTACTTAATTCATATTTATTATGTTATTTATTAACCAGTAACAATACTTTCTTACAATTTCAAAGACGACAAAACTAAAAGAACAGTAAGGACAGGTACCATTTTAAAGCCAAAAGTGTTCTGGTATCTAGCACAGCTTGCAACCAGCTGGGCATCCCCATTCTATCCTAACAAATGTAAATATATGAATAATCTTAAAAGTCAATTCTTCTTGGATCCATAGGAGAAATGAGGATACGATTCACGCTACTACTCTAAAATGGGAGAGATTGAATGAAATGGAATCACAAGCTACCAGAGCAAAAACCCAGGGGTGGTACAAAGCTCCGCATTAACAGTGCTGGTGTAGGAAAGCATCAACTGTAGAGTGGGAAATATCGGGAGGCTCAGAGTAGAGAAGAGATGAACTTCAGGGCATCCCTGTGAGTTTTACCTGCTGGAACTTCATGCAGTTCTCACAGTAAGCATTTGGGGAAATTCCCTTGTCCTCCTGTCAGAAGGATGATAAAGGAACCAATTTGAATACTGGAGTGTGTTTTAACAAGGTGTGCCTTGTGGAAAAACAGGCTAACTGGCTAACCTGCTAGGGTGTTATCAGAGCCAACTGACCTAGAGATGGAAAAATCCAACCAACTCCAGCCCCCTCAGCCATCCTGTCCAACTCAGAAGAGGGGACTATGGAGCACTTGTGAACCACAGTCCACAAAACAGGCTCACTGTACACTGAGACCTATCATGAGACTATAGAATGCTTCTCCTCCCTGGAAACTTAACCCACAGGGCTAAAGAGGTATTTATATGCCCACAGAGTAAAATTTACACAGTGTAATAAAAAGTAAAAATAAAGCAAAACAAAAACAATGAACAAAGTTTAAAAAAAAAATGTAGACAGTAGAACCAGAACCAGATTGGCAGGGATGTTAGTATTTTCAGACCAGGAATCAAAACAAATATGATTAATATACTGAGGACTTCTCCTAATCATTTCAGCCTCTTAGAACCAAACATAACAGACTGCAGGGCTCAGATATTTATTTCCAACAATTCTGGAGTCTAGGAAGTTCATTATTAAAGTGTCAGTTGGTTGTTTCCTGGGGAGGGCCTCTGGCTGGTTTACAGATGTCCATCTTCCTGCCATGGCCTCTTATGGCCAGAGCACAGAGGGAGGGAATTCAGGCTCCCTTGTATCTTGTTCTCAGGACACTAATCCCACACATGAGGATTCTGCCTTCACAACTGAATTCCCCCCTTAAGCCTCCATCTCCTAAAAACATCCTGATGGGGGTTAGGATTTCAACATGTGAGTTGTGAATTCATGACATTCAGTCCATAGCAAGGTCCTCATGGATAAAGTACACAGACTGCAAGAACAGATGGGAAATGTAAGCAGGAATTGCCAGGCTTGGTATCTAGGTCCTTGAAATTTTTCTTGAATCCTGAACCCACTGAAAAAGGACTCTTGATTATGCGCATAATAGATGGACTACCGTCTGTGTCCACAGGGGCCAGTCTGATCTACAGGTGATTCTAAGAACTGGATGAGGCCTTGTTCTTCTAAAACTGAGATGAACCTGTAGCCTCAGTGCCTTGGGCCTGGTCTGAAGACTGAATCTCCTAATGAGATTGTGTTTCTGTGGTGACTGGTTTAAAGCCAGGGTCTACAGGATTGATCCTGGAATTTCAGTTCATAGGAAATATCCTGGCTTTGGGTTTTGCTGGGGTGAACTTGGACACTAGGTCTTCTGGAGAATGCATGGATCCTAAATACTAAAGAATCTTGGACCATACAGACCATCCTGGAGCCTGAAACTGGCCTTATGCTCAGCTAGGCATGGAGACTGGGTACATGCAGCCTAGGTCCAGCCTGATGTTAGACCTTTGAAGATTGACCCCAAGCCTGAGCCCACTGAGGTAGGCTGCATGTTACCTGAACTGGAAACTAGTTCCCTCAGGGATAATCTGGAACCTGGATCAACAAGAATGGTCCAGGGGCCTTAGATTGTGGGAGCTGGTCCAGCAATGGGAACTACTAGGACAAGACTGGCCCCTTAATTTGCTGTTGGTGTGACTGGAAGGGCTGACCTTGAGTGTGAGGCCCTGGTGACTGGCCTGACACTAATTAAACATGGAGCCTGTATGCACAGCCCCAGTCTGGTGCCTGAGGTCAGGGGGCTGTCCTGGAACCAAAACGGGCCTAGAACCTGGGGTCATAGAATCCTGTCTGGCAGGAGGGAGGGCTTGAAAGTTCAGACAATGGGTTCCATGCTGGAGTCTGTATCAGTAGAGTTTGTCCTAGACTCTGATTCAGTGATCATCATCACTGAATGATGATGATTCTGATGAATAGGATCACAGGCCAGGGTCACAGGGTCACTGGTGTTGAAGTGGACCTAAATCCTGGTGCTGTGGAACAGGCTTGGATTTGGGGCTGCAAAATCTAGCCTGGCATTAGGGCAGACTTGCAAGTTCTGTCCATGGGTGCCAGCTTGGACCTTGTATCAGAAGGGTCTGCTTGAAGACTGAGTTTGTGGGAACCAGCCTGATGACTAGGTCCTGGGACCTTCCAGTGCCTGGGGCCATGTCAGTCTTTTGATGTGATTAGTATAGAACCTTGGGCTACTAGAGTTGGGTTAGTGGTGAGGAAGGCCCCAAGAACTTCCAGATAGTCCTAGAGTCTGGGCCTCTGGTGCTGTGATGAGCTGCAGGCTCAGTCCACAGGTACTGGGACTAGAATCTGGTACGAAAAGTGTTTGAACAGCACTAGATTTTACTGAGGCAGGCCCTGCTTAGGAGTCTATGACCAAGCACAGTGCTCCCTTCCCTCCTCTTTTCTGACTGGGAGAGTATTGCTCTTCATGCCTGGGAATAGGAAGAAGGGTGATGCAGAAAAGGTAAACTGTTCTTCCTGACTTTTCCAATTCATCTTTTCTAATGCCTGCGTTACACTCGGGTGCCATAAACTCTCACTTGATTTCTTTACTCTTGTGAAAGGTTATTTATACATAGACAGTTGTTCAAATTGACATTTCTGTGGGGGGATGAGTGATAGAAGTTTCTAGTTCATCAATTTGATGATGGCATTATTCCATTTTGAAACATATGATTAATAAAATATATCACCAACAAGATATTAAGGATCACTTACAAATAACTTCCATCAATTACAATGTGAACAGGATAATTACATTGCATCCACTATTTTCAAAATTTAATTTGTTACAGATACAAAATATACAATCAATACAATTTTTTCACATTTTATCATTTTTTAATTGCAATATGAACCTCAGAAAAGAAGTTCACAATTCTCTGTATCTATAACAGATGTCTCAGTTGAGATACCTGACAGGACAAAACAGACAAACCATGTAGTGTTTCCAATTTGAATCAATATCAGTAACATAAGGTTCCTTTGATCATTGTTTATGAAGGATGGAATAACTTTTAGGATATCAGAGCCAGGAAGAACCTGGAGATCATCTGGCTCACTTCAATTGCGTATAGTCTCAGAAATGTAAAGCAACAGAGAGTGGCCAGGGGTCTTCTCTCTTCCAGATGTGCTGCTGTGGGTGACACACACCATCTCTCTGCACCTGCCCTGTTTACCAACATTGATTCACTGTAGAGAACAAGATCAAGCCAAGGGCGCCAACACCAGAGGCTTCAATTCCCTTCACACAATTTGTGTGGGCACAAGACTTTCCTCCTGGTGTTCATGTCTGCATTTCTCAGCGTGTAGATGAGAGGATTGAACAAGGGGGCGACCATGGTGTAAAACAGAGCAAACACTTTGTCATTATTGACAGAATTAGCCATGGGGACATAGGTGAGGATGAGGGGCAAGAAGAACATGAGCATAATGGTGATGTGTGAGCCACAGGTGGAGAGGGCTTTGTGGCGACCCTCAGATGAGCGAGTCCTCAAGGTGGACAGGATGATGACATAAGAAATTACCAAGGCAACAAAGGTCAGAATGGACAGCACCCCTGTGGTGGTAACGATTGTGATCTTCAAGAGCCACGTGTCCATGCAGGCCAGCTTCAACAGGGGGAAGACGTCACAGAAATAGTGGTCTATCTGATTGGGGCCACAGAAGGGAAGTTGGATAATGATCAATACCTGCAGAGTGGAGAAAAGCTCCAATAAGAGAAGCCATCACCAGGATGTAGCACACCCGTCTGCTCATGATGACCACATAGTGAAGGGGTCTACAGATGGCTGCGTAGCGATCATAGGCCATGGCCACCAAGATAAAGATCTCAGTGGCTCCAAAGAAGTGGGCATAAAACATCTGGGACATGCAGCCACTGAAGGAGATGGTGTTCCACTGAACCAGTAAGTCTATGATCAGTTTGGGGGCCACTGTGGAGGTAAAGCAGACATCCATGAAGGACAGGTAGCTGAGGAAAAAATACATGGGTTGCTCACCAAGGTGGCTTCCCCTGATGGTGAGAAGAGTTCACCATGAACAGCAGGGTGAATACTTAACACAAGACACAGTTTTTTAGTTCAATTTTAAGATGACATTTCAGTATTATAGCTATATAGTAGCTTTGAAATCTCCAATGTGTTTAAAAAGTCAATAGGTTATCTATTCTTCAAAGGCAGATATCATTCCCAGTTCTTTTAAACTGCTAAATTTAAAAGCTGATCGTATCTAGTGACACTATACTCCAGTGAACTCATCATGCCAAATATTAAACCTCTGAATAACAGTCTCATAAGATCCCTTTAGGACTTAAAAAAAATGCTTTTTTAAAAAAATGGAGTGAGAGGAAGAGCAACAAGCCAATCTGTGGAGAAGAGGGTGGATTCATTGTATGGGGTTCAGAATGGTTATTGCTTCCTAGACTTTTCCTTTTTCCCCAGTTCATTTTCCTGTCTCATCCAGGAGTTCTCAAGTTCTCATCATGTGTGTCCTGTTGTCGGATTTTCTAGCACTTCTTTTTGCAAGAGCACACTTGCAGAGTCACTTGCGTTCAGGGACTCTTCTTCACTTCATCTGTTTTACCCACTTGGATCTCTGAATTGAATCAAGTTTTTTCTACTTACTGAGAAATATTAGTCAGCAAGCTTGTAAAGAATCAGAACAGGAAAATTATCTGTGCCCTTTTTACTGTATGAGATCCTATGGAAAACATTTTGGAAAAATCACATTTGATATACAAAAAGATTTTCAATAGGACTTTAGACATTTTATGCATGTGTGATTCAAGACCTATTCATGAACAGTTTTAATTTGTTTGTTTGTTTGTTTGTTTGTTTGTTTGTTTTTGGTTGGGGGGCACTCTCTGGAAGTGTTGAAATCAAGTTCAGTTGCATTGGACCTGAAATGTGATATGAATTTTTTGAGTAACAGCTGGAAAATTGTTTTAAACTATACCATCACTGAAAATAGAACCTTCTCCATGAACAAGGAATTTTATTGAAAATATAAAAAGATTAAAGCCAGTAAATATATTTGTGTTTTATGGTTAGGAAGGAGGAATGCAGTAAAAAAAGGTAGTTTGTCCCCAATTAACCAATACCATCAATAATTAAAAATTAAAATTGTGACAAAGTTTTTAGTAAAATTTGAAAAGTAAATTTCTAAAATTCAGCACTAGTCAATATCCAGTATAGGTGAATAAAAATATCTTTTCAGATATTGAAGTATGTTGAAAATATATGACAATTAAATTAAGTATTGTTAAATACAAATAACAGTACTCAAATGCAGTCAATAAACAAGCACATAAATATGCTGGATTTAATCTATTTTTAAAGTAACACCTCAACATATTGGATTTCTCTGCAACTAATATTAGAACTTGAATCTCCACTTGAGAAGATCCCCAGTACCTACCCCCACTGAAAAAAAAGAAAATATCTTATTAGTCAAAAAGAAGATATTTCAGATGGTTGAACTATGCAAATGTATTAAATAAAACTAGAACAACTATTTAGGGAATAATTATGAGAATGATTTTATACCTTAGGATAGGAAGAGTTTTAAGCAAAAAAATAATAATAAAATGTGTAATACCCTTAAATATTGTATATGACAAAATTTCACATGGAGAAAGCATTTTAAGAAGTGACAAAATGGTAATAAATATTTACAACACATTCATATCTATATTATGAATCTAAGTCACTCAATTTTACTAAAAGAGCAAAATGTGAAGAATGTAGAGAAAATAAATTAAAATTGGGTGATAGCATATATAAAAATTCTCCCACTTATTCCAATCAGGGCAATGAAAATTAAACAGCATTGAGATAATGGTCTCACTCATCAGCCTTGTAAAAATAAAATTTAAAAACCTATTTATATAGAATTTTATGATGGTTTAGAGCATAAACCTTTGCTCCCCCCAAATAATTCACAAGAATATTCACTGAAGCCTTGTTCACACTTTTAAAAGGGAATTAATCTAAATACCTGCAGCTAAGAGAATGGGGAAATAAGCTGCAGCATATTTTATCATGGAATAATAGGTAAAAACTTCAGTGTCTTAAGTGGGTCTACACAGCACACATAACTTGGATAACACATTGAGATATATTGTTGAGCAGAAAACAAACAAGATATTTGACAAAATTGTCAAACATGACAATTTTGTTTCAAGATATCACAAAGAATACTAAGGAGTTTCAGAAGTACCTGTCTGCTTATGAATAAATAGGAAAAAGTATGGAAGGACATATGTACATCTGAGGAATTAAGGGACACTATCCAAAGGGATTTTAATCAAAATAGAATATTTAGATTTCTTTATTAATAATTAAACATTAAAATAATATTGTTTCAATATTTCTTTTATTGGAATTCAGCAAACTCTTACATAACTTGTTGCTAACTAGATAGCACAATGCTTCCTTAATTACTTAAATGAATGCAGATATAGATGCTAATATCTAAACATTATATTTCATAAACTGCATATAAAATGTAAAATACCTAGGCAGATACATTCCTGTGCCCCACACCTGTACAGGGAAGGTTTGATTTAAGGAACAGGGAATATCCTTATATCTACATCTCATTTTACACCTATATCTGAATTTGATTTTTGTATAAGCAAGAGTAAACTCTCAGTATATTTTTAAATTCATAGTAGGATTTGAATCAATGCCATGATACATCTCTGAAATATATGAGCTGACATTGAGCATTCAATCTACAAATTTCTCTTGTTTGACTTTTTTGTCAAACTAACACTATCTCTTATCATAGTTTTAAAAGCTGAATTCCCCGGGTGAATCACGCAGTCTGCAACATGATACATGCACATTGAGGAGAGACACCATCATATTTTTACCATCTCTGCTGCAATAAGTTTCATTCGTCTACAAAGGAATGAAATTGGAAAAAAAAAAAAAACCTATGACGTTTACAGTCGTCTTTGAGTTTTTTGGTCTCCAGAAATTGTCCTCTGAGGGAACAATGTTTACCTCTAACTCCTAAAACATAATTCATAATTTTATCCACAAGGGAGGGAGAGAGGTTATCCTTATGGGTGAGTGTGCTGCTTGATTTTGACTAAGTGAATTCCAGTATATGGTCCACCTCTTTGTCATTTAATAATTAAGCAGTTTACATCACTCTTTGAGCCTGGGCTTTTTCATCTACAAGACTGATAATGTTATCTAATACATAGGATTCTTTCAAAATCAAATAAAAATGTTCATATGAAATAGGTAAAGATATGTGACTGTAACTCATTGTAATAACTAAATAGAATTAGCTCCTTTATTTTTAATTTTGAAAGTATTAATGTTCTCAAAATTTTTAAGACCAAGGAAGGTTGGGATATAAATTCTCTTCAATAGATTTGGCACGCCACCAAATACAGATTTCTGCAGAAGTTTAAATTACTTTTACAACTATTCCAGTGAAAGTTAATCATCAGGATATGAAGTAGACAATAGGATTTCTCATTTTACAAGTAGAAGAACTGAAATCAAACTAATACATTTATTTGAGAAGACTTCTAATATAATATCTACAGGGAATCTCTCTTTTATAAAGAAGAATAATAGAATCAAACACTTCCAGAAAATAATATCTCTATACTATGCTTAGGTTATTTCATAGATTATATTCTCCCTTTGTTAAAGGAGTGATATATATACACATATATATAATATCATATATACACATGTATATAATATATATACACATTCTACGTTTGTTAAGAAAATAATCATTTATTTTATCATTTGAACTTCAATTGTGGCTACTGAAATTTTTTTCTATAACACCACATTCAATTTCAATGTCAAAATCTTGTGGAATCTATAATAGACTAAGGCCAGGAATAGATACCCTCCTTTCATCTACCACACCCATTATTTAATTTACAAAAAGTCCACCCCCAACTCCATTGACATCTCTTTCCTCTTAAGAAATTAAGGAAGCAATGGCTGGGGATGTGGCTCAGTGACAGAGCACTTGGCTAGCATGTGCAAACCTTGGGTTCCATCCCAAGCCCCACACAATAAACAAAAAAGGTCAAATAATTTATCTATTAATCAAAATCAATAGTTTCCATAATTTTATTGTTGTTTTGATTGTGCTTATTGCTCATTTATTTATTTGATCAAACTTTCAAATGTTTGTGATTTTTAGCATCCTTTTCTATCAGAAATAGAACAAAAACATTCAATAATTTATCTTAGCCTCCTTTGCAGCCTCTAAGAGTCCTTAATTTGAAACTAGGACTTTGATACAGTATTCTTATTGTCAATTTTCTGTTACAACAGATTCCTCAAAACTGTCTGATAAACAATTAAAATTAAAATGGTGACTTAAGTTAGAAGAGTTTACAAGTTACAAAAAATAGTTGTCAAACAGCTATATTTCCAGAATGTTTACCCCCCTGGGTAAACATTGAAAAAATGTTTGAAAAATAGGAAAATAGGGATACATGATGCTATGATTATTCAAAATGAGGACTTTTACATAGACTCAGGCATGCAAGAAAAATAAAGCAAAGGAAGATGTAAAAACAACATGAAGATAATAACTCAATTTGTCTTCATTCAATTCCAATCATTCTTTGAAGCAATACCTTTATTCTTGAATTCATAACAACAAATAAAATAATCTAAATTCTAACTCAAAATAAGAAGCAGACATCTTAAGCAGGAAAGCAGTGGAAAAGTCTTCATGCTTTGTATCTAGCTTTCAAATTATGTTTAAAATAAAATTATATCTTAATTCCCTCGGTGTACTCAAACGAGAATAAGAATTACATCACAATACTGCAAAAGAAATGTCAGATGCATATGGGCCTTTTGCTCTTTCTTCCTTCCATGCAATAATCAGCATCCAAGACCAGTTCCCTAAATGTGTGCAGTCTTGAGGTTCCTGAAGAAACTGCACATTAGAGTTAGGCGAGGTATTTAAAGACATTGGAGGGATCCGGATGTGAGCCCAATGGCCATCCCTATGGAAATGCTTGGACAAATCTAACAAGTAGCTCTCATCACTTTAATTATTGTTTGACTTTTCTAATGTGATTTTTAAATTACGTTAAATTGTTTTAAATATGTGATTTTATATATTTAGAATAGGTTTTATGATTAGTAACCAAAATTTTAAAAAAGTAGTTATAAGATTGTTTATGCAGAAAGTAAATCTTTGTATACTCATCCTAAGTATTAATAATCTTCTTCTTCTGTTATCAAGGCTGATCATATATTAATAGTGAAGGAATTTTTTTCTTATCACAATTAAGGTCAAACTTAAATGTTCCCATTTCCATAAGGTTTTTCCTTATTGTATTGCCTTCCCTAAAACCTTATTCCATACCACAGGATATTTCACTGAACTTCCAAAGTCTAACTCCTCCAGATCACTTGATTGTTCTTTCACAGTTAACTTTTGTGTTTTATTTAAGTTAAACTGCTCTTTTCTTACTTTGTTCAATGACCATTAATCAAATGACAGTAGTATCTACCCTTTCTTGCTTTTTATATGAATTTTAAAATTAATTAAAATGTGCTAGAAATTGTGAAAAGCAGTCTAAAGTGATTTTGAATTTAACACACATATTTTACTTTTATGCATGATATAGCACTGTTAATATTTCCACAGAAGCACAAGGAGGTAATCTGGTAAGTCAAAGCAGCTAAGATGCTAAACTAACACTATAATAACTGTGAATGTTCACACTTTTTAAAGAGTAGACAAGTAGGAAGTATTTAGAATTTCTAGTATAAAATATGATAATTAAATAATGTGCTATTTCAAAGTCATTTAAATTCTGAATCATATGGGTAGGATTCAAATAAAATTAAGACTTTCAAATATGGTTCTCTGAATGCAAATCAAAACTACACTGAGATTTCATCTCACTCCAGTCAGAATGGCATTTACCAAGAATGGCAATTATCAAGCAACAATATATGTTGGTGAAGATGTGGGGGAAAAGGCGGACTCATACATTGCTGGTGGGACTGCAAGTTGGTCAATGTTAATAGCAGCTCAATTCACAAGAGCTAGACTGTGGAATCAGCCTAGGTGTCCTTCAACAGATGAATGGATAAAGAAAATGTGGTACATATACACAATGGAATATAAATCAGAACAAAATTATTGCAGTTGCAGTTTAATGGATGGAGTGGGAAAGTATCATGCTAAATGAAATAAGCTACTCTCAAAGAAGCAAATGTTTTCCCTGATATGCAGAGGATAATTCACAATAGGAGGTGACTAGAGAAGAATAGAGTTACTTTGGATTAGACTGAAGAGTGTGAAGGGAGGGGAGGAAGAGGAGGGTTATGAGAGTGGGAAGAACAGTGGAATGAATTATTATAGCAACAGAAAACAGAGTAAAATGTTGGCGCTTCCCAGGGAGATTCTCCAGTGCCTTCGGGAGAGTCAGCCCCACCCCAACCCCAAATCCCTTCCCTATAGCCCACCCCAATCCCTTCCCCTCTCTATAGCCCCACCCTAATCCCTTACTGTGCCCTATAAAAGTTGACAACAAAAGAACTAATGCATGATTTTCCCGGCACACCGCTTTTAGGAGTAAGGGCAATCGTCACTGGCCAGCTAAAATAAAGGCTTCTTTTGACTTTACATGATCGGCTTGGATGATTTTATTTTCTTTGGGTACAACATTTGGAGGTCCCATTGAGATTTGATTTCTCCAAGCCCTCACGCCTAAATTGGCCTCCTGTGATGGTTGCCTGGGAACCCTACCCTGAGTAGAGGGGAGCTCCTGAGAGACGTGCCTCAGCCTCACTCTTGGGGGGACCCCAGCCCATCTTCAGGACGCACTTCTGGATGAAGCCACCTGGTATCCTGTTTTGCTGTTTCGGTGAGTCGACTATCTGTATCTGGGGGACGTGGTCAGGCTGGACACAGTTGCTTACACCAGTCCCAGGTCAGGGCGAGACGACACTTCTGGCTCCTGGTAGGCCTCCTCCTGAGGCCTAGTCTGGTGAACCCCCTCGTGGGTTCAATCTGGTGGGTCCCTCCGTGGGGTTCAGTCTGGTGGGTCCCCTCGTGGGCCCAGTCTGGTAGGCCTCATGGAGCCTAATCTGGTTGGTCATTGTCTGTCTGTCTGTATTTGTCTTATTAGTCTGGTCTGGGCCACATGGGGTCCACTTGGCTTGGCTGCCACATGACTGGCTGCCAGCATAACCACCACATGACTTCTGGCATTGCAGCTGCCTGGGGCTGGATCCACTCAGCCGCTGCGTGGCTGCTGGCCTAGCCACCACCTGGGACTGGTCTGCTCAGCCGCCCCATGGGAGGCTGACATGTAGCCACTGCCTGGGACCGAATTGCCTGGCCTCCACGTGGCTGGCTGATGCGTAGCCGCCATCCAGGGCCAGTGTGGGCCCCAGTCCAATAGGCATCCCCATGGGGCCTAACCAGGTAGGCCTCCTATATGGCCTAATTTAGTAGGCCTCCCTGTGGGGCCTAATCTGGTCATTGTCTGTCTGTCTGTATTTGTCTTATTAGTCTGGTTCATGGCCATTTGTGTTTTCTGTGTTTTAGCTTTGCTTTCTATGTAGCATCTCTCTTCAGGACAGTCTACTATGGGACAGAATCAGTCAACCAAGTGCCCCACTGTTCTAACTTGTTTTTTAGATACTTTTCAGGACTTCCAAGAACGTGCCACTGACTAAAGGGCTTTTGTTAATGGAGGTAACTTAAGAAAGTTTTGGAAATCAAAATGGCCCAGTTTCGAGGTTGAGTGGTGCCCTTAGTGCATACGGTGGCCAGACCGGGTACATTCAAATTTGGATTATGGCTTAAGCATTGCCTTTCAGATTCCTCGTCCTCTAGTTCCAGCACTAGGAGAGTCTGCACCGTTTTGATGGCAAAGGCCAGACCAGACTTAAATGCAGCTCACGCTGCTACCCATCCCTCAAGATTCAGGTAACTCTGCCAAAAGCCATTTCCAAATCCAGGGGCCAAAGGAGGGAGAAGATGGCTCTGGGGCACCCGCCTTCTCACCCTCTCGAGGGGGACAAGGAACCAGGTCCAGCCCCGCCCCCAGTGTTACAGCACCCCCACAGCAAGTTGTTTTACAATATGTAAATGACATGTGCCTCCACCCAGGAGGAATAACAAAAGCCCGTTACAGAGCTCTTAAGCTTTCAAACCCTGTCCTGATAAAAGTGGTTAAAGTGCCTGAGATATCAGGTTTCTGCTGGAACAAAATCTCAAGTAAAACTTATATTGAAATGATAATAGAGGAAGCAAAAAGCCCAGTAGGAGACCAATTTCCAACCAAAGGAAAAAAAAACAAAAGAGCATTCTATTTGAGAATAACTAACTGCCGGCTGAGTACTTGTTGAGCTCATAACTTTTGGTCAGTTCCTATTTTTTATTCAACTTAGATTTTTGTACATCTTGTTACATTGCAAGGGAGATAAAAACCTTCAAGGCCTTTGTTTAAGTGTATATTGTGTCCAAAATTCATGTACATGATTTTAGATATTAATGTAGAGCACTAAAAGATGGATCCAGGTATATTTGATTCATGTGATTAAAATGTTCAATTTAAATTTGGTAAATAAATGAAGGTAAAATATATCTAACCTCACAAATCTCTTGCTGGTCAATTAAAAAAATGTTGCTATCTATAAAATGTGTAATATCAATTGTTTTTTTAGGACTTTCCCACAGGAAAGGGATGGCAAATACTATTCAATATGCTTTTCTGATCTTGGTTATTACAGTAAAATAAGTAAATTAGCGTTAATATATTACACCTTGAATTCCATGGGGTAACATGCTTTAGCATTATTGGCATTTTCATGGATTGGTAAATAAAGGGATTTGGAATTGTTTTGTATCATCCCTGAGGGCAAGGTTACTAAGAGTGAAATCCTAATAATTTATCTAAATTCAGAAATTTCATAGGAGTTGTTTTAGAATACGAACAAGGAAGGAGTCAACAGATGGGAAAGGGAAAGTGCAAAGTTCTAGGTATGAAAATATATTCAGTAAAAGGAAAAGGAAAATATTTCTGGGTAAGAAAATCTGTGTGTAGGTAAAGGGCAAATTTCAACAAGTTTTTGTATAACTACGTAGTTATATGTATGTGAGACCTTCAATTAGAAACTGTTTAAAGTTTTTCCCTAAGGTCAAATGTTAATGGGCTAATATAAATCAAAGTGTAATCAATATGTTAAAATGACAAGAATTTCTTTAAGTTTTATTCTTTATTGTGGTTAAATAGCTGGTAGGGTATTGTGCTATGTTGCAGAGCCTAGGGTTTTTTCTTGAAAAACTAGGTTTGGTTGCTCTTTGTGTATTCATGTGTCCATGTCTTCTGGGTATACAGGTCTTGAGAGCAGAGAATTTGTCGGGCTGCTGTCCTCCAGGTTAGACTTGTCTGTGTTGGTAGTTTCAGGCTTGTGGGAATGGCAAATTGTATTGGGGACTTATTTTTATCATTTAATACTCTGTAACAGAACCTGCTATCAATAGGGTGTATGTAAATTTGTAACTTTTTACACTGAGATCAAAATTTAAATGCAAATGTATTTAAAGTTAGTGAGAGCCTGATTTGTTTAAAGGTTAATATCCTGAAACATAAAAAATATTTGGTCACTTTGCCAAACAAAAGGAAAGTTAAAAGCTCTCAGTCTTTCCTTGATTTGTTTTAAATGCAATATATTGCGTTAACAACTATCCACATAGATTCAGGAAATAATACATGTAAACTGTGTAAAATGATGTCCTAAGAGGAGGCAAAAATAACTTCAAACCTGGAACACTCTGCCTAAGACTGTAAAAGGCCCTGCCTTACCTGAAATAAGGGTCTGCCTCCCACCCTGCTACAAGTCAGAATGTTTCCAAAATAAGTCAGCTTTCAGCTCATTTAAAATTATGTTCAAAAGATTTTTTTTTGTTGTAAAATTACTGTGATATCTAGTAGGAAATATAATATCTAACTCAGGCAGGATTTAGGATGACTATTACACAAACTAGATATGTTTTTACTGTTGTTAATTATTTTGTATTTTCCATGTAAGCTGTATAGCTGATGCCAGATTAATGTTTTGAAGAAGTATATTAATCCATCACCTATGAAATAGATGAGATAATAACTGGTGAAACTGGCTTGCTGGGTGTTTAAGACCAAATTTAATGATTGAGATTAAAACAAAGGGGCCAAGAAAACCAGTTTTGGTTCTTGCCCTCAGAGTCAGCCTGCATCCAGGGAATGAGAGAGCTTCTCTAACGAACTTTGCAACTCCGGGTCAACCCTGCTGCCAGAACTCAGAGTTTTTGTCCATGCAGACAGCGGGCAAAAGACACTGCCTGATTTCTATGTTGCTTAGAAGGCATCGCTGTGTCCAAAGCTGAGGAAACACCGGCTGCCATCAGCCTCCAGGTTGCGGAAACTGCCACAGCCAGAGCACAAGAGCCACTGGGACCCAGATGCCACTGCCACCAGAGCTTGGGGTCGTCCAGGACAGAACCCAATCTGAGTGGATGCTTCTCAATCCATGAATGGAAGCAAAAAGCTGTCAGTTGTCCACAAGGCAGAATCCACTGCCTTGGAGCTGCTGGAATCCAGAAGGAGCACTGCTGCCCACCCCCGAATGCAGAGGCTGCTGGAATGAAGGAGCTGCTGAAATGCACGAGCTGCCACCACCCAAGCACAGGAACAAAGCTAAGAAGCTACTCTCAAATTCCCCACGAGTGACCCCTGTGAGAACTCGGCTGACTCTTAAGAGACAGGAACAGGTCAATTTGACCAACTTGATCTTAAACACCTAGCAAAACAGCAAACCAAACCATAGACATTCTTGGGCATTTAAAAGAAACAATAGCTTAATGTAACTTAAGATGTACTTATGTTAGCCCTTAGAATAGGACTGGAGGTTACAAAAGAGAGATTCTTAGGCAAATGTACCTGATAACTCAAATTCCCAAATAAAGGCCTCAACCTCTCCAGCCTTTAATAGGCCTTGTTATGGGAACAACTTCTCAGTTCTTCCACTTGGTGAGTGATTGGCTTCTATTCTGTATTAATCTCATTTTGGTACTTATGTCATTTTGTTTCTCTCTCATAGAAGCACCCACCCCAGATGACTTTACAATCTGCTCTTCCCAAGCAGACTTCTGCTCCTCATTGACCAGATTTCAAATAGGAACTTCAAACTGCTTCCCCAGACTCTAACCCCTTCCAGCTTGAAGCAGCAAGAGCAGTCGGTGCCTCCTCTCCTTACTGCAGTAAATAGTTCCTAATTAAGGACAAGCAGTTAGTGTAAAATAAGAAATCTGGTCAAATTGAGGAATGAAACCCATCAGAGTCTGGGAAGTTGGAAACTGAAAAAATACTAGTTTCCTAAACAAGGATTTGTTAATGTGGAAAAGACCAGTGGGGAATGTTATGGCAACAGAAAACAGATTAAAATGTTGGTGCTCCCCAGGGAGATTCTCCAGGGCCATCAGGAGAGTCAGCCCCATCCCAACCCCAAATCCCTTCCCTATAGCCCACCCCAATCCCTTCCCCTCCCTATAGCCCCACCCTAATTCCTTCCTGTGCCCTGTAAAAGTTGGCAGCAAAAGAACTAATGCACGATTTTCCTGGCACACTGCTTTTAGGTGTAAGGGCGGTCGTCGCTGGCCAGCTAAAATAAAGGTTTCTTTTGGTTTTATGTGATCAGCTTGGATGATTTTATTTTCTTTGGGTACAACAGAATCAGGCGTTATTACCCTATGTGCACATGACCAGTGTAATTCCACATCGTTGTTATGGTTTGGATGTGAGATTTCCCCCAAAAGCTCAGATGTGAGACAATGCAAGAAAGGTCAGAGAAATGATTGGGTTGTAAGAGTCTTAACCCAATGCCTTCACAGGGGCATTAACACTTCAAAGGAGCATGGTTAGATCCTAGGGAAAGTCCTTTCCAATCCAAAAGGAAAGAGTGCATTGTGCTGATTAGGTTCCCTGAAACCCATCTGGCGGGAACTGGGAGAGGAACTCTCTCTTTCCCCAGCAGTAATTCTTAGAGACAGAGTCATTAGTTTATTTCATATACAGGTCTGGATCAGTTACCCACTACAGTGGTAGGGTATGGCTGGAGGAGGTGGGAATTGGGACGTGGCTTTGGGTATATATTTGTATCTAGTGTGTGGACTCATTCTGCTTACTGATCACCATGTGAGCTGATTTCCTCTGCTAACTCTTCTTCTGCCTTGATGTTCTGCCTCACCTCTTGCTCCCAGGAATGAAGCCAGCCTTCTATGGACTGAGACCTTTGAAACCTTGAGCCTGCAAATAAATATTTCCTCCTTTACAACTGTTCTGGTCAGGTCCTTTAGTCACAGCGAAAAAGCTGACTAAAATGATCATGTACAGCCAGAAGAATGAGAAGTTACACCCCATTTATATATGATCTGTCAAAATGCATTCCACAGTCATGTATAACTAATTACAAAAAAATTACCTCATGCAATCAAAACTGCAAATCAAACTAACAAGAAATTATCAATTTTGTTCATGAAAATGTCACAATATATTCTGATATGCAAATACTAACTCAAAACAAGATGGGTGGGGGATAGAAATTCATTGGATTAGACAGAAGGGAATGAAGGGAAGGGAGGACAAAAGGGAATAGGAAAGACGGTAGAATGAATTTGTCATCACTTTCCTAGGTTCTTCTGTGAATACATGACCAGTGTAACTACACATCAGGCACAACCACAAAAATGGGAAATTATACTCCAATAAAGAATGATAGGTCAAAATACATCCCACTATCATGTATAACTAAAAACAGCAAATAAAAAAAATTTTTAAATATGGTTCTCTGGTATTGAAGATATGTTACATGTTTTCCTCCAAATTGTATAGTCCATTCATAGTGAAAATTCAGAAGCAATGAAAGAACATTTCTAAGATGATCTTCAACATTTTATGTGAGGATGGCAAAGTGACCTACATTTAGAAACTTAATTTTTTGTTATGCATATAAATAACTGAAAACATAAGGAGCTCTGAAGGTGATTTTTGTTCATTTAATTTGTATTGCTGCATACTAATTACACTGAACAGTGAGTCTTATTATGGAATGCATATAACCTAATTTGATTAATTTCACTATCCAGCATTACCCCTTGCCCTCCCATCCTCCTCTCTTCCTCTGATCTCCTTCCTTTATTCTGTTGGTCTCCCTTCTACTTTGATGAGATTACTTGCTTTCCTTCCCCTCTGGCTTACACTTATGAGAGTGTTATGGTTCCAATATGAGGTATGTTCCAAAAGCTCAGGTGTGAGATAATGCAAGAAAGTTTAGAGGTGAAATATGTGAGTTATGAGCCTTATCACAATCAGTGCATTAAGCCCCTGATAGGGATTAACTGGGTGATAACTATAAGTAGGTAGGGTGTGGCTGGAGGAGGTGGGTCATTGGGGCTTGCCTTAGGTTATATATTTTTGTGAGGGGAGTCTCTCTCTCTCTCTCTCTCTCTCCCCTCTTGCTCCCTCCCTCCCTCTCTCCCTTTCTCTCTCTCTCTCTCTCTGCTTCCTGTTGCCACATCCCCAGCTGTTTTCCTCTGCCACACTCTTCCACCATGACGTTCTGCCTCACTTTGAGCCCCAAGGAAATGAGTAACTGTCTGTGGACTGAGACCTCTGAAACTGTGAGCCCCAAAATATACTGCCTACATTTTCCTCATTTCCTGAGACTCTGTTTAAGGCTGAATTTAAAGGTGATGGACTTCTTAATAAGTTGGGAAAAAATGTTTAGGCAACATGGTATTTAGGCAGTGGCAATGAATGATATTATTGGCAGCTTATAGCCAAATCTATTGTGATAATCAGGAGCACAAAGCAAAGCAGAAAGATTTGAAAAATTTGATGTTTGGCCAGAAAACTGCAAGTAAAATTGAGCTAAGGAAAATGTGGTTGTTAATGACATTATAGCCACTACAGAAATACCAAAGACTGCCCAAAGACAATAAGAAAGATGGCTTGAGGGCATCGCATAAATTTGCAAGGTCACACCCATCTCAAACTCAAGGACGTAAAAGTAAAAATTCCCTGACCAGACAAGTGGGGCACCCTGTCTGCACACAGGGGCCTAGAAAGATTTTTCACCATGCTCAGCCACCCTGGCATTTAGAAGTTACTGAAGCCATGGTCCCTGGAAGTTTGGCTGCTGCTGGTAATGGTGGCAGACCTTGGCATCAACTATGTCACATCGGTTCTTCAGAACTGTGGTATGCTGGAATTAGAGAGTCATGGGGACTTCCAACAAGATTTCAAAGGCCTGAGAGCAGGCAAAGTGCATCAGTGTCAGAGTCCGTACAAGCTGCACTGGAACTATAGGGACTCTTGGAAATGGACTAAATGCATTTTGCATTACAAAATGGACATGAGCTTTTCGGTGCCAGGGGTAGAATATTATGTTTTTGATATGAGGTGCCCTCCAGAAGCTAATGTGTGAGAAAATGCAAGAAAATTTAGAGGTGAAATGATTGGGTTAAAAGAGCTTTAACCTAATCAGTGCATTAATCTCCTGATGAGAGTTAACAGGGTGATAGTAACTATAGGTGGTAGGATGTGGCTGGAGGAGGTGGGTCATTGGGTATATGCCTTTGGAGTCCATTTTTTGTCCCAGATGAAAGGAATCCTCTCTCTCTCTCTCTCTCTCTCTCTCTCTCTCTCTCTCTCTCTCTCTCTTTCTCTTCTCTCCCTCCCTCCCTCCCTAACCCTAACTCTAACCCTCCTGTTACCAGCTGCTTTCCTCTGCTGTACTCTTCCACCATGATGTTCTGTCTCACCTTGAGTCCCAAAGAGTGGACCCAGCTCACAGTGGACTTGGACTTCTGAAACTATGAGCCTTAAATAAATTTTTCCTCCTTTAAAATTGTTCTTGTCAGGTCTTCTGGTCACAGCAGTAAAATAGCTGATCAAAAGAGAGAGAAAACAAAACATTTGTCTTTCTGAGTCTGCCTTATTTTAGTTAATATGATGTTCTCCAGTTTCATCAATTTTCCTGCAAATTGCATTATTTTATTCTTCTTTATGACTTAATAAAACTGTACTCTATAGGTGAGTATGTGTAGTTTTCTCTACCCATTCATTTGTTGATGGACACACCTGAGCTGATTCCATAAATTGACTTTTGAGGATTGTGCCACAGTAAAGGTGGATATACATGCATTTTTAATATATGGTGCCTTGATAAGTGCTGAGGAGTGGTAAATGTAGATCATGAGGTAGCTCCAGTTTTATTTTTTTGAGAAACATCCATACTTATTTCTATGGTGGCTAAATATTTTACAAAACAGTAGAGAGTGGTTTTGCCATATCCTCATCAGCATTTACTATTTTCAACAGATTCAAAAATCCTTAATAAAATATTAGCAAATAACATTCAAAAACACATTAAGGGGGCTGGGGATATAGCTCAATTGGTAGAGAGCCTCCCTCCCAAGCACAAGGCCCTGGGTCAATCCTAGTACTGCAAAAAAAAAAAAAAAAAAAAAAACACATTGAGAAGATTGTATACCATGATCAAGCTGGATCAATATACTTTATTGATCTTTCCTCCATTTTAATGAAATTCCCTTTCTCTTTTTTTCTTTCTTTTTATCTTTCTTTGTTTTTCATTATTCTCTCTCTCACACACATACATTGTATTTTGGATTAGCTTCTTCATATCAGAGAAAATATTCCACTTTTGTTTTTGGGGGATTGGTTTATTTCACTGAACCTGATATTCTCCAGTTCCAGCCATTTTCTGGCAAATGCCATAATTTCATTCTTCTTTAGGGCTGAGTAATACTCTGATGCGTATATATGCCATATATTCTTTATCCATTGATCTATTGAAGAGCAGTTAGGTTGGTTCCACAGTTTAGCTATTGTGAAAAGATGGTACACCATGACCAAGTGGGTTTCACCCCAGGGTTGCAAGGTTGGTTCAACGTACAAAAATTAATAAATGTGATTCACCCCATGAATAAAGTCAAAGTCAACAATCACATAATTATCTCAGTAGATTCGAAAAATGCATTTGACAAAGTACAACTTCATTCACTTTCAAAACACTAGAGAAACTAGGGGTAAAAGGAATTTACCTAAACATCATAAAGGTTATATATGACAAAATCAAGGACAACATTTTATAGAATGGAGAAAAACTGAAAGCATTTCTTCTGAAAACAAGAATAAGAAATGGAGTGGTGAAAATGGGCATTTTCACCTATTCAACATAGTGCTTGAAACTCTAGCCAGAGCCACCAAGCAAGCGAAGGAAAGTAAAGGGATCTGAAAAGAAAGAAATCAAATTTCTCTGTTTGCTGCTGACATGATCCTATATTTAGAAGACCCAAAGCACTCCACCAAAAGACTTCTAGGGCTCATAAATGAATACATAAAAGCAGCAGGATACAAGATCAATATTCACAAATCAATTGCATTTCTTTACTCCAATAAGGAATCTACTTAAAATAAATTAGGAAAACTATCCCATTCACAATAGTCACAAAAAAATGTTTATGAATCAGCTTATCAAACAAGGTGAAAGACATCTACAATGAAAACTATAGAAACTAAAGAAAGTCACTAAAGAAGACCTTGAATGATGGAAAGACCTCCTTTGTTCTTCGACAGGCAGAATTAATATTATCAAAATGGCCATACCACCAAAAGTGTTATATAGATTCAATGCAATCCCCATCAAAATCACAATGACATTCTTCACAGAACTAGAAAAAGTTGTTCTGAAATTCATTCAGAAAAATAAGAGACCTAGAACAGCCAAAACAATCCTTGGCAAGAAGTGCAAAGTAGGAGGCATCACAATACTGGACCTCAAATTATACCACAGAATTATGGTAGCAAAAAAGGGAACGAAGACCAATGGAATAGAATAAAAGACATAGAGAAAATACCCACATAAATACAGTTAAATGATGCTAGACGAAGTTGCCAAATAACATGTGTTGCAGAAATGTTAGCCTTTTAACAAATGGTTCTGGGCAAACAGGATATGCATACACCCTATCTCTCACTCTGTACAAGAGTCAGCTTAAAGTAGATTAAATACTTAGGAATTAGACCCAAAACTCTAAAACTGCTACAAGAAAATGTAGTCCCAACACTCTAGCTTGTTACCATAGGAACCAACTTTCTTAACAAGATTCCGAAAGTACAAGAAAAGAAATCAGTGTAGTTTTGATGTAAATTTCTCTGATGGCTAATGATTTTGAATATTTTTTTCTTATCATTGTTGGCCATTTGTACTTCCGCTTTTGAGAAGTGTCTGTCTAATTTATTTGCCCATTTGTTAAAGGCGTTGTACGGGGGTTTGGTTGTGCAAGTTTTCTGAGTTTTTATATACTCTGGATATTAATTCTCTTTTGGAAATGCAGCTGTCAAAGATTTTCTCCCATTCGGTAGGTTCCCTCTTCATGCTATTGTTTCTTTTTCTGGGCAAAACTGTTTTGATTTTATGCCATCCCATGTATTCATTGTTCCTGAGCTACAAGTTAGTGCACGGGTTTATCTTTGTGACTTTGATAGCAGAAACATTACAAGGAGGGATGATTGTTTTCAAGAGTGTACACCATTGTGTGCACACCTGTTTGTTTGTATGTGCATGTTCATGAATGGTTACAGGAAGAGAGCTGAAGGATGCAACATAGCAATTGTGTTTAAACCAAACTGAAAGTGTGCATTACGTACTCAAAGAAGAAAAGGTCATTTTATGTGAGATGCCTTTACCTGGTGTCCAGAGATGAATTACTGTTTACTACCTCAGACATAGTTAAGGTGTCTGAAATTGAATGGCAAATATAAGATTAGTGGATCTTGTAAGATTAGTGGATCTTGTGACTTTGAGTAAGATACATACCTCACTGGAATTCAGATTACCCATCCATAAGTAGAATAAGAATATGAATTTTATCATATATGATAAGGAATACTTTGTTTTCTGTTTTTGTAATTATTATTGTCTTTATTTGTACTAGAATTTTATGAAGCAATTTGATAGTAAAGTAAGAACACAATGTTGAGTTTTTGAAAACCATTTAAAAGACAAAATATTCAGAACACAATCTCAAGAGTGAATTAAAATGACATCTAAGGACAATATAAAACAATAGCTCACTATGCAGAACTACATGAAACTGAAATTTCAGATAGAACTGAAATGAATGTATGAGATACTTGGTGAATATCACTTACTCAATCAGAATAATTGTTTGAATTGTCATAAACTGCCAGGCTATTTCTTTCAAGATTTTCTTCCATGCCTAAGGCTTGTCATTTTTTTTTCTCATGGATGAAGTTTTTGATATAGGAAATAAAGCTAGCATATCTACTAGAAAGAGTAAAACAATCCTCATTTTACAAATGGAGCTAAGCATTCTCTAATTCTTGTGTTAAGTTCATTAATTTTAAAAACTCCTTCCTCCCTCTGGCAGACACAATTCCAAAATGGTCCCATGACATTGTGCTGCAACCCTGGTACTATCATAGAGCACATGCAAGTCATATTGCACAGCAAAGGGGATTTTAAAAATGTGACTATTATTAGGAATCAGTGTTTAAGTCATGTGGTTGGACATTATCACATCATATGAGCTCTTTAAAAACTGACAGTTTTTTCTGCCAGGTGAGAGAATAACAGTAAGTCAGAGCAATTCAATGTACAAAAGGATCCAATACACATTTTCTCCCTTGGAAGGTGCAGGGACCACAAGGAAGTACCTCCAGGAGTAGGGAGTGACCCCAAGTGACTGCCAGTGAGGAAATTTGAGCCTCAGTCCTTACATCCCATGGAAAACAATCTGCCAACTCAATCTGAATGAGCTTAGAAATCGTGCTTCACCAAAACCTCCAAAGAGTCCCAAACCCTTGATTGTGACCTTAACAGTCAGAGAGACTCACCACTCACACCCAGCCTCCCAGTTCACCTGTGAGGGAGCTGAGGTGCTGTTTGAGGCTGCTGCCTTTGTGGTAATTTATTCATTTATAATTTTGAAATACTTTTTAGTTGTTGATGGACCTTTTTATTTTTTATGTGTTGCTGAGAATTGAACCCAGTGCCTCACACATGTGAGGCAAGTGCTCTACCACTGAGCCACAACCCCAGCCCACTTTAGCCACAGTTCTTGCTTCTACATTTTAGCCAAGAATGCCAGGTTAAGAGTAGTATAAATTCTGTTTTCTTTAAAGTGACTGAAGGTTTTTTGAAGAAAGCAGATTGGTGTTTCCTCAGCAATCTGGGGCCATATAAACACACACATTTGAGAAAATCTCCAATCTTTTTCAGGATAGTGTCAAGGGGAGCCAACTGTCTGTAGAAATTGGCCTGAAATAGAATAACTGTCAGGTGATTCAACATGCCTCACCCCTAAATTCTGCGTAACTGTGCTCTAAGTGTTGAGCATGTCAGGAGCCTCTCGGGTGAACCAGCTTGCTGTTTCTCTCTAAGCTGCTCAGATGGCTGTGACTTCCTCCAGCCTGGTGAGTCCATTACCTCAGACACTTCTCTGTGTCCAAAAGTGAGTGAAAATCTTTCACCAGCTGGCACTTCCTGTCTGGCTCTTTTTGTCATTGTGGATTAGCACATCAGGTTCTACTTTAAACATATTTGCATGATAATTAGAAAGCAGAGGAAATGCATTTTTGTAGATAGTTCATCAAGTTTAATAGATACTACAATTTCTAAAGTATACATTTATTAGTTTCTTTTTCACAGTATAATTAAATAAAAAGAAGAAAATAAAAAGCACATAATATCATCTCCAGATGATCTATTTGCATAAAAATATAAAGGATTAAATGGTCACAAAGGAGTGGGGAACTGAGGCTCCAAACCTCTCTTCTTCTGTCCCAATGAAAGAAAATTTTATTCCAAGTCAAACAGTACACTGAAAGTAAAGTAAGTCTCAAGCAAAGAACTCTCAAAAGACTGGGTCACCTCCCAGCAGATAATAACAAAGGAAATGGTGCTCCTTCCAAATTTATTGCTGTTTGTCAGGATAACTGGGTTCCACCTTCTGTAATCTTTCCTTATTTTAGATTTTAATTTTTATTTGTTCTAATTGGTTATACGTGACATCTGAATGCATTTTGATTCATTGCACACAAATGGAGTACAACTTCTCATTTCTCTACTTGCACATTATGTAGAGTCATGCCATTCATGCAGTCATACATGTACCTAGGGTAATGATGTCCATCTCCTTCTACCGTCTTACCCACCCCCATACCCCCTCCCCTCTGTTCACTCCCCTCTGCCCAATCCAAAGTTGCTCCATTCTTCCCTTGCCTCCCCTCCCATTATGGATCTGCATCCACATATCAGAGAGAATATTTGGCCTTTGGTTTTTTGGGATTGGCTGATTTTGCTTGGCATGATATTCTCCAACTCCATCCATTTACCTGCAAATGCCACAATTTTATTCTCCTTTATGGTTGAATAATATTCCATTATGTATATATGTACCGCAGTTTCTTTATCCATTCATCTACTGAAGGGCATCTGGATTGGTTCCACAGTTTAGTGATTGAGTTGCTATAAACATTGAGGTGGTTGCATCACTGTAGTATGCTGATTTTAAATCCTTTATTTATAGACCTAGGAGTGGGATAGCTGGGTCAAATGGTGGTTCCATTCCAAGTTTTCTGAGGAATCACTATAGTGCTCTCCAGAGTGGTTGGATCAATTTGGAATCCCACCAGCAATGTATGAGTATACCTTTTTCCCACATCCTCACCAACACTTATTGTTGCTTGTATTCTTGATAATTGCCATTCTGACTAGAGTGAGATGATATTTTAGAGTAATGTTGATTTGCATTTCTCTAATTACTAGAGATGTTGAACAATTTTTCATATATTTGTTGATCAATTGTGTATCTTCCTCTGTGAAGTGTCTGCTTAGTTCCTTACCTCATTTATTGATTGGGTTATTTATTTATTTTTTTTTTAGATGTTATGTATTTTGAGTTCCCTACATATCCTGGCGATTAGTGCTTTATCTGAAATGTGTGTGGTAAAGATTTTCTCCCACTCTGTAGGCTTTCTCTTCATATTATTGAATGTTTCCTTTGCTGAAAAGAAGTTTTTTGATTTGAATCCATCCCATCTGTTGATTCTTGATTTAAATTCTAGGGCTTTAGGGGTCTTGTTATAGAAGTCAGGTCCTAAGCTAATATGATGAAGATTTGGGATTACTTTTTCTTCTATTAGGAGTAGGGTCTCTAGTCTAATTCCTATTGATCTATTTGAGTTGAGTTTTGTGCAAAATGAGAGATAGAAGTTTAATTTCATTTTGCTGCATATGGATTTCTACTTTTCCCAGCACCATTTGTTGAAGAATTCTCCAATGCATGTTTTTGGTACCTTTGTCTAGTATGAGGTAACTGTACTCATGTGGGTTTGTCTCTGTGTCTTCTATTCTGTATCACTGGTCTACCTATCTATTTTGGTGTCAATACCATGTGTAGTTTTTGTTACCCTAGATGTTTTGTTACCCATGCCTTAAACCAAGGAATATGGGCACGTCTTAGAACCTGGAAAATTCAAGGTAATGACTTACTTCCTAGTACTTCTGGAAGAAGCACAGTCATCCTAAAACCATAATATTAGTCCAGTGAGATCTGTGTAAGACTTCCAACCCATAGAATGATAACATAACAAATCCAGGTTATTTCTGCCACTATAATGGGGTTAATTTGTTATAGCAACAGTATGAGACTAATATACCTTATAAGTGCTTTAAAATATTTATCAGAATATTTGTGTTAAGATTTTCAGAATTGCCATAACAAAGTACTATAAATTCAGTGACTTAAACAACAGAAATGTATGGTCTGACAGTTCTGGAAGTTAAAGTTTCAGATCAATGTGTCACCAGAGAAGTTTCCTCCTGAGAGCTCTGAGGACAGTCTGTGCCACACTGCTCTGCCAGCACTTGGCAGCTGGCTGGCAATCTTTGGGAGTTCTTCAGATTGTAGATGGAAGCTCATGTCCCATAAATGATGGAGGCAGGAGATGGGAAACAAACCTGGGATCAGCAAGCTTTCCTCTATTCTGTAGTGAAGTCAATCACTCATGCACGGGAGGGCACATTTCCTGGGTATGGAGATGGCCCACAGGTTACAGAAGGAGTCTGGGTTTTATAGTTTCATTGGGGCCTGCGGATGTGCACTTTGGATTGGGTTAGTAGAGCAGGTTAAAACTTTAACTTAGGAAGGTAGTTGTAAAAAGGTTAAAACTCATTGTTATCAGAGGAGATAAGAGTCCAGATCCCAAGGGATGAGTACTCAAATCTTGCCCATTGCTTTTCTTTCTCTTGGATTCATTGTTTCCCAGAGTTTCAATATTGACTGTGCCTCCATTTAGGACTAATTTGTGAACTAGGGAAAGGTCAAAGTCCAGAGCCCAGCATTCAGTATCTGCCCTTTTCTTTAAGGGCCCATTGTTATTAGGAAAGGATTTCCTGGGAGGTTAATCCTTGGCTAGTTTCCCCTCCCTCCTGCTGAGCCACACTGTCCCCTTCATTTTTCTTGGGAACTGCCTTGTAATAATATTATTGTCCATAACCCTTTAGTAGATGCATCACCTCAGTCTCTGCCTTCATCTTCATGACATTCTTTCTATGTCCCAATATAATTTTTTACAAGAACACCAACCATATAATATTAGAACCCACCTAATTATTTAGTTTTAATTTGATTACCTATGTATAGACACTCTCTCTAAATGAGGTCACATTCTGAACAACTGGGAATCAGAGTTTCAACACACCCATTTTTCTTGGTCAACAACCAATCTCA
>JAJEJO010003677.1:102798-114230 GCA_020662805.1 Glaucomys volans
ACTTCTTCCTAGAGCAAGGTGTACTTCCTGTTTGACTTTCCTGAGACTATTTCTGGCAGATTATTTGGAGCAATAAGGGGCATAAGAGGAGACTTGGAAGGACAGCAAATACTGCATGATGAGCTCTTCCAATAAGGCCATAACTGTCTGGGCAAGGGAAGACTATTTTTCTCCTTTGAGGGAGAAGAGACTACTCTTCTTGCATCCAGAGGATGGAAAATACATTATCAGATCACAGTTCTTACCCTTCCTCATATTCATGCTCCAATTTAGCTCTCAGATTCCCATTATTTCCCTATCAGAACACTGGTTTCAATCAAAATATCTGTTGAGTTTGCACATTCAGTGTTCTCTGAATCTTTATTTTAAATTACTGAACTTGTTTGGAGTGCAATATGTTTGCAGAGCATATGGCAGTAGATATGGGGTTTCTGTGTGGAATGCTATTCCAGAAGACAATGTGCATCTGGGAAATCACTTAAATTCAATATATATCTTTTTTCATATTTTCTTTGTCTTAATTAAAACGTTATCTAGAAAAAACTCTTGATTGTCTACTATGGTACAAATCTGGTAACAGAAAAACCAAAATGTAGCTGCTACTATGCAATGATAAACTGCTAGAAATTGATTTCACATTGAAATTCACAGAATCTAAAAAGTAGTGATCTATAAATGTCACTACAGTCCCCTGAAGAATCTGTAGCTTTCTATTCCCAAACACAGAAATGAAAATCATTTTCTCATGATAAAGAAGGAAGTACGGGGAACTGAGGTGGAGAAAATTATATTTCATGCATGTGTGATTTTGTAAAAATGAGTCCAAATATTATATACAATGATAACGCACACCTAAAAATATTTTAAAAACAAATTCGCTATATAACATTAAAAAATTAAAAAAAGGAATTCTAAAATTTCTGGAATAAGAATATTGACAAAAAGTTTATAATCTTTATAGATTTAGTCATTTATAAATGGAAATTCCAAATAGACAAAAAAATTATGTTTAATGTTCTATATGGATAAATATACAAATGAAATAAGCTGAAATTCAAAGATTTTTAGAGTTCAGGTGCTAAGAGAATGAGTTGTTAATGAATAATGACAAAAGGTGATATCTATCTCTGCTACAGTAACATTCTTTTCATCTAAATATTTACTTCTTGTCTGGTACAGCTACTCTTTTGGGTTGTACTGATAACTCATTCAAATATCTGATAAATGTAATATGGCTATTCATGTTTCAAAACCTAAAATTTTTCTCCAGGATTGCCACATTTTTTGTCTAATCTTTTAGTATTTTCCTTTTTTTTTTTTTTTTGGAAAAAGGGATTAAATCCAGAGGTGCTCAATCACTGAGTTATATTCCCATTCCCTTTTTATATTTTAATTAGTGACAAAGGTTGCCAAATTGCTTAAAGCCTCTCAAAGTTACTAAGACTGTTTTGAACTTGTGATCCTCCTGTCTCAGCCTCCTGATACACTGGGGTTATAGCTGTGAGTAACCATGCCTGACATTAATCTTGTAATTTTTCCAAATTTGCTACCATCAACTCATTGTATTCTTCATTTCTAGCCCATATACATATTTCTACTGTAATTTGGATTGTTATGTGCTACAATCATAATTGCCATTTATTATAAACAAACTGTTTTAATCATCATGATTCAAAAGAAAACTTAATACTCCAACCAAATTAGAAGGAAGCGAATTAGGTACAAAAAGAAATTTTACAAAAAGAATCATTACATGCCTACAACCCCAACAATGAGAGCAGAGCACTTCTAAGATCAAGGACTCTTTCAGAAGGACGAATTTTCTCTCCATGTTTGATCACTGTCTTAGAAGTATCTAGAGAAACACACATAGGATTTCAGATTATGTTCTAAAATTGGAAGGGAGTCTATCTAAAGTATATATACTGTCTCTTATGATCGGAAACCTCAACATTTGAATTTAGTACTTTCCATTGAGCCAGGAAGAACAAGTAGGTTGATGAGGTCTGATGAGACCAAAACATCTAATGAAGGAAATTGCTTGGACAGCTCTGGATCTAAGCATTGGTTACTAGAAAGGTAACCACTATCAGAGAACTCCACATAAAAGAGGGCAGAAAACCCAGAAACCCAAACCATGAGTGAGGCAAGTTAGTTTAGAAAAGCAGAGACACAGCAATCAGCAACATCAGAGGCAATGGGTCTTACATACCTGTCTGTACCTTGAGATGCCCCTCCCTCTAATAAAACTGACTCAACATTAATTAGTATCTGTATTTACACTGCCTTCTTTCTGGAAGGAACTAATCCACAGGAACTAAGGTTTTAATATATTAAGCAAACAATAAAAAGATTATATTCTCTGTTTACTTCTTCCAGGTCAATACAAAATACAGTGACATTCATCTCTTCTCATCAGAGATCAATTTCTTGCTGCACAACTTCCTCATGGCAATTTTCACTTCTGCATTCCTCAGTGTGTAAATCAGAGGGTTGAGCAAAGGTGTTCTGAGGGTATAAAACACAGCTATCATCTTATCCATGGGGAAGGTGGTTGCAGGCCATGTGTATATAAATATGCAAGGTCCAAAGAACAAGATGACCACAATGATGTGAGAGATGAAGGTGGAGAGGGCCTTTCTCCTCCCTTCTGCACTGTGGTTTCTCAGCGAATGCAAGATGATGATGTAGGAGAACATCAGCATGATGTTCTCTGTACAAAGCTCACTGTACAAATGGACAGTTTAGAAAAGCAGAGACACAGCAATCAGCAACATCAGAGGCAATGGGTCTTACATACCTGTAAGACACCAGGAGGAGGTTGGTCACATATGTGTCTGTACAGGCAAGTTTCAACAATGGCTGCAAGTCACAGAAATAGTGGTCGATCATATTGGAACCACAAAAAGGCAAATGCAGGGCAAGAAAAATGTGAATTAAAGAATGAATGCATACAGGACTCCACCCAGGCCACAGCCACCAACACACTACAGATCCGGCAGCTCATGATGGTCATGTAGTGCAGGGGCTTGCAGATGGCCACATAGCGGTCAACAGCCATGAGGATGAGGACAAAGATCTCTAGGTAGACAAAGAAATAGAATGAAAAGAGTTGGATCATGCACTCACCAAAAGAAATTGTGATCTTCTTTGAAAGAGCATCCACGATCATTTTAGGAACTATGGAAGTAAAGAAGCAGGTACATTGCACTGCAGAGTGCCCACCTGGTCTTCATGGTGGTGACAATCAGCAAGTTTCCCAGCAATGTCCCCAAATAGAAAAGCAAACATGTGAGAAACAGAATTTTCTTCCTAAATGGACCCTGTGTCAACCCAAGTAGGATGAACTCAGTCACATTATTGTTCAGCTGCATGATTTCATGAATGAGAAGGGGCAAGTGTGAGATGGTTTATCTGCAAAAGTAAAGGATTTACTTAATAATGTGCTATGTTATGTTATGGAATATTTTAAGAAAAATTTATATTTCTCATGAGGCACCTTCTGTCCATGGTTTCTTCTTTTTTCCTTCCTTCCTTCCTTTCTTTTTCTTTTTTCTTTCTTTTACTTTTCCACTGAGTTACATCCTAAGTGTTCTTTTTTCTTTTGAGACAGGGTTTCATTAAGTTGTGGAATGTCTAACCAAGTTGCTGAGTTTAGCCTCAAACTTGCCATCCTCCTGCCTCAGACTCCAGAGTTTCTGGTATTACAAGCTTGAACTACCATGCTCAACCATCTATGGTTTCTTAAGAACTGACTTCAACACACATTTCTCTATTTTAATAACTAAATCATCTTGTTATGAGTATCAAATATTCTTGCATATGTAATGCTTTTTCATAACCTTCTTCATATACAAACGATGTTTAGTTTTGACATGATTCTGATCAATTTTTGGCAATTCAATTAATTTAAAATTAAGAAGTATGGATCAATTTAATAATAACTTCATTTTTTCATAGTCAGTAAATACCAGGACCCATGTTTTATAGATATGTGACTAAGTATTTATATTATATCTGACTGCCTTGGAGTTTCATGATACAAATATTAAGCCAAATGCCACTGTCACCCTATAAAAGAGCATTTGGAGTCTCTTGGTTAGGTTTGAATGAAATGGGAGTGGATCATGGATGACTACTTCATTGTTCCTATTGTTCTCATTCAAGTTCTTAGCATAGAAGTTTGGAACTGGAGTAGTTGGAGGGACATCATCAGGCAGCTGGCATAGGACCAGATCATGGTTGTAATCACATGTAGAATTTTTATTATCCAATCTGAAAACTCCATGTTCTTGGAACAGAGAAGAAATCCAGAAAAGGGAAGGATATGTTGTTTTAGAGAAAAGGGAGAGTAGATTCTACCTGACTACTCAGGTTTGTTTATGTCTTGCAAAAGTCAATGATTATTCAATTTTGAAATGACAGTTCTTGCAATGAAAAAATTTATTTCAATGTGAGCAATAATATTATTACGGGTTTCATTTCAAGAGCAAAACCTCTTCTCTAGAACCCTCCTGTCAAATGACCTTATAGGATTGACAAAGGGAAGTGAAAACATAAACTGAAGTGCAAGTTATTTAAATGCAATATAGAAGACATGCTTGGTCCATTATGTTCCTCCCTATTCCCATCCATACTGTCAATATGTTGTGTTGAGAGTTGTGAGTTGGCCAGAGCATGGGTATGATAGACAGAATAGGCACAAAATTATTCTTAGTTGTGTTCTTCAAGTCTCTTGGTAAATTTTTCTCTTCTCCATGGACTTGAAATGTCCAAAATCAAATAAAAAATTATTCACTTTCAACTTTGGGATCTTTGGAAATGATCCTAAACTATAAAGGATCTGAGTTGATCATCATTCTTATGATGTATTAATCATCACAAGGAGCTCATTCTTTCCTTCATACTATTAAGTTTTTGGTTCTGCTCTAAATGCCATGAAATTCTTAGTTTTCACTTTGTTTTGGTTTGGATCTAAAATGTCCCCCCCCCAAAAAGCTCTTATGTTAAAAGCTCTTACAGTCCTCAATGCAGCATTTCAGAACTGTGGCCTTTAGGCAATTATTGGATTGTGAGGGCTCTGACCTTATTGATGGAGTAATCCATTGGTCGCTGAATGAACTGCTAGAAGGTGGACCTAGGTGGAGGAACTAGGTCACTGGGGGTGTGCCCTGCAAGGATATATCTTCTCCCTGCCTCTCTTGTTTTTTGTTGTTTTTTTTTCCTTTCTTTCTCTCTATATCTGCTTCCCAACTGCCATGAGCTGAGCCATTTTCCTCTACCATGCCCTTTTGTCAAGATATCTTTGTCTTGGAGACAGTCAACCATGCCCTGAACCTTCAAAACAATGAGACAAAATGAATCTTTCCTTCTTTAAGTTTTTCTTGTCCAGTGTTTTGAAATGAAAGACTGACTAACACACACCTCTGGATTCTATGGGAAGAATCCAGCCTATTTCACCCCCTTGGCATCTTGTATTTATATATGAATCAGGTATGAAATGCAATTTGTAAAAGTAGGTGTCACCTTGTGCTTCAGAGGACACAAACACACAAGTGAAAAACAGAAGAAAGAAGGTATTTGCAAATCATATTCTGATAAGGAAGTTGTACCTAGGATGTAAAAATAACAGAACTCACTAATTTAAAAAAAACACATATGACCCAGCTTAAACAGCAGGAAAGGATCTGAATAGAAATCTCTTTAAAGAAGATATACAAATGAAAAATAAGCATATGAAAATATGGTCAACAGCATTAGCCATAACAGAAATATTTAGTAAAAACACAATGAGATATCACTTTGCACATATTGGAATGACTATAATTAAAAAGACACAATAAGTGTCAGATATAATGTGGAGAATTGGAACTCATAATAAGTGTCATAAATGGTGCAGAGAATTGGTGAGAATATGAGATGATTCAATCACTTAAAAAAAACATTCAATTCCTCAAAACTTCCTTATAATGCAGTAATTCTACTTCAGGATATACTGTAAAATCTTAATTGGAATGAAAACACATGCCCACAAAAAAACTCTCATCTGAATGTTCATAGTGGCCTTATTTACAAAGGTAAATAGTTGAAACAACCCAAATGTCCATCAACAGAATTGACTAAAAAATGTATGTCTAGGTAATGGAACAATATTCAACAATAAAAGGCAATGAAGTACTGGTGCTTGTTACAACCTGAATGAACCTTTTGAAATCAGAGATAATACACACATTTTGTATTATCATATTTGTAATAAATATCCAGAATAGGAATGCATAAGGCAAGTAGTACATTACTGATTGCCAAGAGCATCTTTTCATCTGGCAGTTAAGTGAGAAGTCACTACTAATGATTATGAGAGTGTTTTTTGTCAGGGTGTTAAAAATGTGCTAAAATTGATTCTGATGATGACCCTCTCCTCTACATGGGAGCATGTGGATCTATCCATCCCAAAGAGAAAGTTCCCTAGACAGTGTCCTCTGGAAAGGGGTTATTCCCATTGGAGAACTTCTGTGGGACCAAGGTAGGTCAGTTTCCCTCCTCCTAAAACTCAGTGTCTAGTGCAAGAGAAGCATTATCCAGAGTGTCTACCCAAGTCCAGAATCAATAAATTAGCAATAAGAAAAGATATTTTTTATAAAAGGTAAAGGTTTGCGCCATGAGTTTGGAGTCTGCGATCTGGTGGAAAGGCAGACACTGTTGGGCAGTGGGACACCACACCAAACCCGGGAGGAGAGCAGCTAGGTAGGGGAGTCTAAGGCCTCTTCCTCTGCTGCTTGGAAGGTGCTCAGCATAAAATCCTGGTGAAAGGAGAGCTAGACTTAAAAAATAAATAGAAGGGAACTCAGAGTCATGGCAAGGCTGAAGGGAAGAGCAATGCCAGCCCTGTGCCCACATTTTCCCCTCCTTGGTCTTTCATGGAAGGACTCATCATGGCAAGAGGGGGGAGATAGCAATGGTGGCTCCACACAGCCTCCTGGAATCCTGGAGTGACCTGGAGTTGCAGTGAGGTGGCTAGGAGCAGGCTGGTAGCCTTCTTCCAAGGAGAAGTATGCCCCATCTGCTGGATCACTTGGTTGTCTTAGGCTGTGCCTCCTATTCAGAACTTACCCTGCTTCAGTTGGTCGATGTGGAAGGAGAGGTTGAGTGCAAGCCTCAGCTTTAGACCCATGTACTTCATCATCATGTCACTGTGAAGCAGGAACAGGGCCTTGCCATTGATCTCGTATTTGCAAAAGAGGTCAGCATGGGGTCCGAGCTGAGGGTCAGCTTCCCAAACAAACTGCATCACATCCTTGACTGTCCATGAGGCAGGGTCCTGGCTACTCTGTTGAGAGACTTCCCAGCCTTCAAGGTATTGGTCCGACCTCCTGGAGCACAGCCTGCACACAGCTGAGGCAGTGCTCTATGGGAGACTGCAGGAGGGAAGCAAGGGCTGATGATACCCAAAGGTTCGAATTCAGGGAGGTGCTGACAAGGTTGGTGGAATTCAAGGTAGAGTCCTTTGAGTCTGTGTGTTGTGCCAAGGACCCGGTCAGACTATTCCCCAGGACAAAGGTTTCACCTGGTAGGTACCTTCGTGGCTGTGGCTGTACTCTGTGACAGTGAGAGATAAGTGAGTTGCACCAAACAGGGTTGAGAGGACCTCACCACCGTGGCCCTGTTTGAGGAAGCTGAAGACAGTTTTCTGGTGATAAGCACAGCTTATGCATGCCTGGACAGCCTGCCGCAATACCACAGAGACACGGCTGGCACAAAACAGTCAGGGAGTTGTTGGATCTTCTTCTTATCTAAGTGGGGGCCTGTGCTGCCATTTTGGTTCAAGTAGACACAAACTTTGGAGGACTGCATGGCTGAGCTTGGGATGGTGGCAGCATCTTGGGGAACACTGCTGGTATCCGGTTCAGGGGTGCTGGTCGTTGGTGAGGTGGGTGGTGGGCTCAGCAATGTCAGAGGTTTCCTCTTACTGCCAGATTTGGGACCCCTCTTCTTTGGGAATTTCAAAGATTCAGCTGACTTGGATGGGGTAGAGATGGGATGGGAAATAAGGGTCTTGGGGGTTCGACCCCACTTCTTTCCTCGTTTACTTCCTCTCTTCCCCGGTTGTTGATGCTCCAAGACAGTTTTGGTACTGCCGTGGATGCTGGGCTTCTCAGTGTTCACATCAGACGCAGGGCAGGGATTCTTCGGAATCACAACTTTGGTGCCAGATGATTGCAGGTTGTCTCCAGTCAAAGAACACCAACCCCCAGGAAAGATGTCCTGGGACTCCAAGCGGCACCAGTAATCAAAGGCAGGCCCCACATTATCCATCAAAAGTGACAAGCACCTCCGAGCCCCGAACCTCCCCTACGGTGGCTGGGCGAATGAAATGAGGGGTCTTCCTGTCCACAGCTTCTAGCTTCCTTCCCATTTTGAAGAAATTGTGGGAAGGCGATGGTAGCTACTTGTGGAAAATCCTGAGGGGAGCCATCTCCAGACGCTCCATTAGTGTCTTCAAAAGGAACGTGGGCCAAGAGGAGACGTTAGGTCGAAATCCCAGAGGGCGCTGTAGCATACGCCCATTCTTCTCAGTTCCCAACAGGCTGGATTTCAGCTGAGTCAACCAGCCGCATGAAGTCATTCTTGTTGTCACTGCCATCAGGCGCAGGCGCAGGCGGGCACTTGTCAGTCCAACTACTGTGGCAATACAGGTGCATGTGGCGTTCCTGGAGTCCTGTGCTTCCAATTTCATACTGATCTTGAACTCATTGCTTGGAGGTGTGTAGGACTGCTTGAAGCAATGGACAGGCACTGGGCCTGAACATGTTTCCTTTAGGTATTTGTCCCAGGTAAAATGACCTTGATATTGGGATGCAGACTCTGACAGGTACCCATATTTGTATTTTCTAACATCATTCCAGTTTATTAGTGTCATTCTTCCTGACTTGTCTCCTGTTACCGTGGATGCTGTATCTGCTTTTATTCAAAATCCAGCCCTCCGTGTTTGCTGCAGATCACATCTTCTTTATCCTCTCCAGGACGTCACAAGCATCACCACTAGGCTGCATGGTCAATGAACTAAAGACTGCTTAAGGAGTTATACGGTTTGGGATTTATTCCTGGATCCACCAATATTTTGCCCTGACTTCTGACAAGCCAGTGTCTCCATATCGTACTTTTTCCCTGTGCACGCGGCGCCGGGCGCGGGAGGGCTCACTCCCTTCCCGCTGCCAGGTTTCCGCTGCGCAGGGGGAGGACGCTGGAAGGGTGCTGGCGGCCACTCCGAAGAGCAACTGGCGTGGGTGGGGGGCTCCACCAAGGAGGCGGCGGCGGCGGCTGGGCGGCTGGGCGGCTGGCCAGCGAATCCCGCAGCGAGGTGGCACGCGCCTTGGCCATTCGGCTCGCGCTGACGGGCGGGCTGGGACCGAGCCACGCAGCCAACCTGCGCCTCCAGCCCGAGGAGGCGCGCGCCTGGGCCCGCCCGGCCGTTGGGCTTCCGCTGGCGGGCGGGGTGGCGAGGCGAGCAGGGAGGTGCCGCCCAGGGAGCGACCCCTTCTGGCCACCTCGCGTCTCCCACCGGCAGCCCTGCCAGCATCCTACCCGGGATCTAGTTGGTGTCTCATGCACAGGTACACTCTCCATTCTCCTCTAGCTAACAAGGGCGTTCCTTGTCCTTATACGGTTCCCCTAAAATATGATATCTTGTATGAATGTCCAGAGTGCTCTGAGTAAAACGTGAATTGCCCAGTCGACAGAGGAAAAGTTTTATTCCTACCTTTAAGGTCCTTTTGATCAATAATCCGTTGGTTATCTTTGCTACTGAACTTTTAATCTAACTTGTTTATTTCGTTTTTATTTCCCAGAGTTTTGTTTGGTTCCTTTTCAGAAACTTTATCTCTTCATTAAAGCCAATCAAATTTAAAAGGATTGAAAATATACTCGTCGTTTCCCTTGAGCACAGAAGATTCAAACTAGAAAACGGTGAGATGAAAGAAAATCTCGTAAACCTTGGAAACTAAGCAGACTTCTAGGTACCGTATGATTCGAGGAAGTTTAAGAGGTGGACCTAGTGAAAGTTTTTTTGTTTTGTTTTGTTTTTTAATTTCAAAGGTTGGATTGTAATGAGATTCAGAATGTACGAACAAAAACCCTCCTAGAGACCACTCAATACTTGTTTCACAGTAAAATACCTAAAGAATACCTCACCATGCAGCTCCTAATGGGAACTTCTCCTACAGCATGCTCAGGACAAATTAAGATTCAGTACCCTCTACTTTTGACACTGAAACTAGGTTATACAGACTAGTTCTATTTTCCAAAGGAAATCAGAAATTTTTTTTGTTTTGTTTTGTTTTTAATCTACAGAACTAGCCCAGCAAAAGTTTGGAAAATAAAACTGAACTGAAAACCTACTGGTTACCAAAACAATACATGAATTTGCATGATACGCCTTCTGGAAAGTGGATGCCACCACAAAGCATACTGTTAATGCAGAGAACTGAAAGGGATTAAAACAGACCAAAATGGACCTTTACATGCTTTTATACCTTCTCAATCTATTTCTGAGTTTTGGTATCAACAATGGTAATAGTTGTGTTCAACATTAACATTCTCCACTGTTAATTCGAACATGGGTAGAAGTACAATTAAGAAAATTTTGCATTCTTGAATTGGAATGTACATATATTGGATATAACAGATCCAATGCACTTCTATGTCATCTAAATTATCTAATAGCTAACCAAAAGAAGAATTAAACACATTTTCTTTAGCTCTTCAAAGAAAATTAGCTCTGCCTCACTAAACTTGGATTGGAAGAAAAACCAAGTAGTGCAGCTCTCAAGAATTTTTTCCAATGTCCTCTTCCTTTTTCTTTTTGCTGAACACAGGTCCACTGTTCCAGCTTCTGCACTGGTCAATGTCCTTCCTTTGCCACGTGGGAACTGCAGCTGTCAGAGATAATTTATTCAACCAGACTATAGGAATCAAACCAAATAGTCAAGATTATTGGCTGGCTGGAATTCTCTCTAGGGATTCCTGTCTTGAGACAGTGCAGAGCAGGTACCTGGACACAGCTCTTTCAAGGTGTGCCAGGTCTCCAGACAGCCTTGGCCTAGGGCTCCTGGGCTTGGACCAACTCTTGTACCTCTGTTCTTCTGAGATTGCCTTTCACCTTCAAAAACTATGGGGCATTTTCTTTCTCTTCTCGCAATTTGTGCTTCTCCAGTTCAAGCTTGTTTTTTGCTTCAATGTTTGCATTGTGTAAAAGCAGGTTTGCTGCCATGCATGTGTTCTTACTGTAGTCAGCACGGTTCAGAGCAGTGTTGCCACTGGTGTCCATCACATTTGGATCTGCACCAGATTTTAGCAAAATCATGGCACATTTCTCTTGGAATTGTGCAGCCTTCATCAGAGCCATGCTGTTGTCACTATCATAAAGGTTCATGTTG
>JAJEJO010003677.1:114240-144656 GCA_020662805.1 Glaucomys volans
CTCACTCATGCTAGGCAAGGATGGTACCCTTGAGGTACATCTCCAGCGGAGAGCAACAATTAGGATGTTCCACAGTGATAACTGTGCATCAATATAGCATTGGTGAAATATTCTTCATATTCATAGGATCACCACATAATCCATGGTGCCTCACATTAGGCCTAATTGATACAAACAAAATGTCTGTGACAGCACTCCTCATGTGCTTGGCATTTGATTAAATTTTACTTGTTAAAATTACTGTGTGAAGCCCCGCCTCCCTTCCCCAGGGCGGTCTGGAGCTCTTGGACAGGGCAGGCTTGGGGAATGGCCTGGCATTAGTTGTTTTGGGAACTGATGAGGGAGGCTGGGCCTCTCCAAAGGTGGAGGAGACAAAGAGCAGTTCTGGGCCAGCAGGAGGTGGGCTAGTAGTTCTGTGGTGACCCAGCACAGCTAGTGTCACCTGCACCCTGGCCTCCTAACAGGTCCACTGCATCACAGATGGCCTAGCCCTCTGCTGGGCTGCACTCCAGGTGTCCTGTACACCTAGGGAGCTTAGGTTCTGCTGGGATCATGGTCTGGCTACCCACTTTGATGCAGTTCGAGTCCAAAATGATGCAGATGCTTCTGACAGTGTGTACCTTACCAATAATGAGCAGCACGTCAAAGAAGTTCCAGTTACTTCAGATGCAACAGTGCAGAGATGTGGTGGATCTGTGCGAAGAGCCTGGCTAGACTGACTCATGTTTGGCTGAAGTGTGATTTGGCTCTGAATGTCCCTTTGATCATAAGAGAATGTTTGATGTTCCTCAATGATTTGGAAGTCAGAGAAGTGAAGTTCTTTTCTTCCTTCCTCATGAATGCCCCCTGGCATGAACATTGTGAATGGACTAAGGTCTAAGGATCAAAGTCTGAAGAGAAATGGTGTAAAAATGCCTGCCGAACATGGAAGAAAGGAGTATGGTGTTAATAGTCCTACGTGGATCTACTCTTGCTGAAATTCAAGAAATGGCATTTGGCCAACAGCAGCAGATTGAGGTCCAGCAGCAAATACTGGCTGCAAAACAATAACACTTGAAGTTATAAAACAAGATCAGTGTCAACAGCAACAAGCTGTGGTGCAGAAGAAGCTTAAGAGTCTAAAAGAAATAGCTAAGAATGAGGAAGCCAAGCTGAAAAAGAGAGACACTTGAAGGCCATGTGTAACAGAGGAGACTAAGCAATGGGAAACTTTTGGGGGAAACTGAATAGATGAATAGTCTGTTCCAGCCAAAACAGAGGGAGTTCATTCTAGCAGGATTGATGGCCACCTGTGGCTGAGATGGATCACCTCTACAAGAAAGTGCAGTTAAGAAACAAATTGAATTGAGCAGAATGCTAAGCTGCAACAGAGGAAGAGTTTGAATAAGTGCAATTCAGAAGTGTCAGTCATGGAAAAGCGGGTTAATGAGCTGAGGGACCCACTGTGGAAGAAGGCAGCACTGCAGCAAAATGAAAATCTACTGATTTCCTCTGACGGACATCTTCCTCAGCTTGCAGTGTCAGCCTTAAGCCGTTTTCCTGATGATTCCTTGATTTTGCAGACTTCAGAGCAGCCAAGGAAGATATAAACATTGCTCAATATGAGATCTGGGCCCACATCACAAACTAAGGGCTCTAAAATCCATTCAGCTGACACTGATTATAGCCCTTCGAATGCAGATCTTTTCCTGAACCAACGCTCTTCTGTACCTCAACGCACTGGGAATGCCCTGGACCAAGCTCGTGATGGGGAAGTTTCACCTTTAAAGCCATGGTGCAGGAACCAATCCTCTTCGTCTTCACTCAAATTGTGACTGGAAATCAGTACTTGATCCCTCTGTAACTTAAAATTGGGCACTGTGCCGTGGCACATGCCTGTAATCTCTCTCAACAGCACTGGAGGATGAGGCAGGAGGATTGCAAGTTCAAAGACAGCCTGAGAAACTTACTGAGGCCTTAAGACACTTAGCCAGAGCCTTGAATCCAAAGTCTGACTCAAAATATGGAGAACGTTGAAGACAGACGTTGCATCCTTTCCTTAAGGGGCCCTGATAGTGTCACTGGCATTGCTGGAGTTGTAGTTGTCATGTTCTGTTGCCTCTAAAGATGACTGTAGGTTTGGACAGGCTACAATGGCAGGACGTGTATCTTCAACTGCCGTTAGCATATTGTCACATTTCATACCTGGTATATCACCATCTTCACTCCTATGGTAGAATTTTCGGAGTCTAAATGTTCTCCCCCTTGCTTCTCTACACCATTAAAAATCCTTAACTGCAAACCAGCTCCAAAGCCTAGCTTTCTGATGCACCTGAACCATTTACTCATAGCAATGACCCCACTTCTCACTATACAAATTTCTGTTTCAGATAGCTTTCATGTCACTCCAACCAAACCCTCTGACACAAACAACTTAAAGCATTGGCACATGAGCCCAGAAGTCTCAGTCCACAGATGGCCAACTCCATTTCTCTGGGGCCAAGGTGAGTCAGCACACCATGAGTGGAGGGCCCAGTGGTGGCAAGCTACTCCCCTCATGCAGTAAGGAGGCAGAAAGAGAGAGAGGGAGAGCAAGTGGTCCCAGGAAATAAGTAGCCTTCCAGGGCATGACCCCAGTGACCCTCCACCTCCAGCCACACCTCATCTACCTACAGTTAACACCTAATTATTTCATTGAAATTGGGATGGTGTAATTAGTTGAAAGCTCCCACTATCCAATATTTTTAGCACTGACTACTTCTGCATGAACACAGGAGCTTTGGGGGCCCCGTCTTATTCATCCCATAATAGACAGTAAGCCTGTCTTCTCTGTTTACTGAGGCAGGACAATCACATATTCCTGCCTAGCTTGAGCAACTTAGCAAAACCTTGTCTCAAAATAAATGATTTAATAGATAAATGGATAAATAAAAGGCTGGAGATGTACTCCAGTGTTAGAGTACTTGCCTGATATGTATGAAGCCTTGCAATTAACCACCACTAGGCCCCCTGGCCCCACTCCCCCAAGAAAGTGCTTGAGGAATTGAGTTCCATCCTTCTTCCCCTTGTATCATGGGAGGATATGGCAACAAAATGCTTTTATCTTGAACTGGGAGAAGTTAAGTCCTGCTAATAATTTACCCAGTCCAAGGTATTTTGTTACAGCAGCCAGACGGGACTCATTCATATAGGTATGCCTCCATTTCTTCCCCCTTTGGGAAGGACACTTTGGCCAGTTCTGGGATTCTTGGTTTCCACATTTTATCCCTTATCACTTTGAATCTCTCAACCAATTATTTTTTGAAATCCAGAGCTTCTAATGAGAAATCCCTGAGAGGACTGTGTATGGAAATTATGCTGAAGCCTTCCTCCCTCTTAACCCCATAGGTGTTGAGACTGTGCTCTACAATGTCTTAGGGAACAGAGACTTTTGTTATAGTATCACAGTGGGAGTGAGGTGCTACCACAATTTTGACACCACTTTCTTTTGGAAGAAAAAGGAATTGGATACCTTGAATGTAGATTTGATAAGGTGTTCCAAAACAGAATTATTAGAAATTTTTTTACTTGAAAAATCAAGTCCTTTGAAGTACTGTACACATTTTAATTTGTAAACAGTCTCCATAACCCACAGAAGGGAAAAAAAAATCTGCAGTCCTTTTTTAATTCTTATTCCGATGATGGAAAAACTTCTGGAGACCCCAAAGGGAGATGACCACTGGGGGTTATGGCCAGGCATGACTGGGCCATTTCTTGCTCTGACCTCACAAGGAGTCATTGTGAGGTATTTTGAAAAGGCAAGTATATAAAAGGGTGGGTGGAAGCTAGGTTTTTGTCCACAAGTACAGGAAGCTCTTGGTGGTGACCTGTCAAACTCCTAGATAGTTAGTGCATTTGTTGGTTGGTGGTTGGCGGTTGGTGGCTGTGGTCTTGGGATATTGGTTCTTTGATTTGGATTTGTTGTTTTGTCTTGTTTTTGGTTTTTGATTTTGATTTGTTGTTTTGGTTTTTTTGTTTTTGTTTTTGTTTTTTAAGCTAGCATCCTTAGTTGGTGTTCCTGCTTAGGATGTATGGGAAGAGTAGTGAGAGTAGTGTAGCCTCATTGCAAGGACCCAGTTCCTGCAGTGAGTCCGCCTTCACGGACCACTACGAGTTTGTGAGGGCCATTGGGCGTGGCGCCTATGGCAAGGTGATCCTCGCCCGCCATCACCTCACTGGGGCAGAGGTGGCGGTGAAAGTCCTGGAATTGGTGCTGCAGAACATCCAGGTCTTCTCTGAACCGCATGTGCTGAAGACACTGGAGCACCCCAATGTGGTCCAGCTCTTTCAGGTTATTGGCACCGAGAACCGCATCTACATGGTGATGGAGCATGCAGGTGGGGGACGGCTACTGGAGCTCATCACACGTGGCATGCAGGAGGAGGAGGCCCGCAGAGTTTTCAGGCAGGTAGTGTGTGCCGTGGGCTACTGCCATGACAAGGGCATCGTGCACCGGGACCTGAAGCCAGAGAACATCATGCTGGACGCCAGAGGCAACATCAAGCTGATCGACTTTGGCGCCGCCACCAGGTTCCGGGCTGGGCAGAAGCTGAGGAGGTTCTGGGGTACTCTCCCATACCTTGCCCCTGAAACTGTCTTGCGGGAAGAGTATGAGGGTCCCCCAGTGGACGTCTGGAGCCTGGGGGTCATTCTGTACTTTATGTTGACACGGAGTCTCCCATTTATGGCAAACACCTCCCAAAATCTGCTGATGCGGATCGTCCTGGCAAGGTACGAAGTCCCTCACTCTGTGCCTGTCAAAGCCCAAAGGCTCATCCGCAAGATACTGATTGTGAAGCCCAAGAAGCGACCCACAGTCAAGCAAATCTTTGAGCAACCATGGCTGAAGGAGGGTGAGGAGGATTTACCCCATCTGTGTAGGGAGGTACTCCCCAAACACCCAGACCCCGAAATCATGACACTCCTGGTTGACATGGGTTTGGATCCATACAAAACCTGGGTATCTGTGGCCAAGAGAAAGTTTGACATGGCAATGGCCTGCTACTTGATTCTCCAGCACCAGAAAAGCCAGGGGATAGGGTGCACATTCCAGGGGAAGCCTGTGCCTCCCAGGTTTATGCCTCGCCCATGTGCCGTGGATCTTTCTGGTTTGCCTGACCTCCCAAAGAAGAGCAAGAGTGAGCCTGCTCTTCACAACTTCCCCTTGCCCTGTGAACCTCAGCTGCCTGAGGAGGCCAAGCAGCCAGGGAAGGAGGGCATCAGAAGGGCCAGCCTGCCCACTATTCCTCTCGGCTTCCTGCCTACAGTGGCCCCCACTCCCAGCACAGCCTTCCAGTCTGACTCTGTGTCCTACTTGCCCAAACGCTGGAGGATCCTTAGGCTGCTCAGAAGAGGCCACAGAAATTTCTCTCGAGATTCATCTCCAGACAACAGGGAGGGCTGGGCTGGGAGGATAGCCACCTGTGTCCGAAGACTTTGCTGCTGCATACCATGTGTCAGCAGTACAGTCGCTCCAGCGGCAGAAAGAAGAATCGTGTCAGACCCATCGACATTGTGGCCATGAGGAAGCGGAACTGAAGCAGACCAAACCAGCCGACAGCCTGAGTCCCCTCTGCCCCCACCTGCTAAAGGCTCCACAGACTATTCTGCCTGGGACACTTCATCCTACCCTGCCCCTCTCTGTCCTTTCTCCCAATCTTCTAAGATGCTTCTTAATAAATTCATTTCAGACAAATTATATGATAAAATTACTCTTCCAAGGGTTAAAAAAAAAAAGATTTGATTCAAAGAAAGAGGAGCCTCAGGTTGAGTGTGGGCACCCACCACCCATGCCTCTGAGGCCTGTAATACTGTGCTGCCCTCTCCAGTGTAGATAGACTCCCTTCCCCTGAGAATACCTGGGGACTCACTCTCCTTGAGCCAGTGTAGAACATTCACTTGCTTTGACCTACTACAGAGAGACTCACTCCCTTGACCTGGTGCAGATGGACTCACTCTCCTTGAGCCAGTGTAGACACCTTTAGCTGGTGACCTGGCCAGGAGGAGTAAATCCGCGCCCCCCCCCCCCCAATGTGTGTGGGCATGTAGGTGGCAACTGTGGGAGAAATTCCATGTGAGCAATCATGGGAGGCCTCAGGGTGCTCTATGGCATCATCTCCATGTGTAGGGAGGGAAGAAGTGGGCCAGTGGGCAGGGCCAGGCCTGCCTGCAGCAGTGGCTGGGTGCCTCCTTCCCACCCCAAATCATCAGTCATCTCATGACTGTTGCTAACGGTATTGGACAGGGAATACCCAGGTTTTCAGGAGTGGAGGTGTCAATCCACCTTGTGGATGCAATTTTACGTAAAGACGAAGTGCACCAATGTGGAATTGCTCTCACCTTTGGCTTGTGTTAATACAGATTTGTAAATCCAAGTGGGCACAAATGAAAAATAAGACCTGGTCGGGCTTGTCAAAGAGGGTGACTTTGGACACCATCCACCTGACCTATCCACAGACCTGACACCTGCAGGTGCTCTGTCAGCAGCTTCTTGCTCTTACCCTATCCATTCTGTGGTCAGAATGGATACCTTGTTACAGAGTGCAGGTCAGTGTTGTGTAGTTTTCAGTGTAGAGGACTTTCACCTCCTCGGTTGGATTTATTGCTAGTTTTTTGGAAGCTACTGGGAAGCAGCGTGTTTTCCTAATTTCCTCTGCAGCAGACTCATTATTGGAGTAAAGGAAATGAATGGCTTTATGTGTAGATCTTCAATCCTGCTTCCTTGGTAAAATTTTTTAGCAGCTCTAGAAGTCTTCTGGTGATTTTTAGGGGGTCTTTCCCATAGAGGATCAGGTATTCTTCTTTGTGTCCCTTTCATTTCCATCTCTTCCCTGATTGCTTCGGCTATGCTTTAAAGGCCTGTGTTGAACAGTAGTGGGAGAGTGGCCAGGCTTTCCTTGTTCCTGCTTTAGAGGTAATGCTTTCAGTTGTTCTCCACTGAGAATGATGTTGGTCTTTGGTTTGTCATATACAGGCTTCATGATGTTGAGGGAAGTTCCTGCTCTCCTTCATTTCTCTAAGTCTTATAAAAATGAATGAGTGCTGCCTTTGGAAAAGGCCTTTTTCTTCATCTGTCCATGTAATCCTGTGATTCTTGTCCTGAACTCTGCTTAGGTGGTGAATTACATTTATTGATTTGTATATGCATCCACTGATATTTCTATTATTATTTCTCTGGCCTTGAGGTGTGACATTAGTTTGTGGATTTGGCATATTGGTATGTTATATATATATTTAAATATATATATATTTAAGTATAGGAGCCCATTACTAGAAAAGTTTATCTTAGAACTGCCTTCATACAGTCCCATAGATTCTTATTCATGGTACTTAATCCTGATTTGTTTCTAAGGTTTTCTAAATTTCTGTACTGATTTTTTTTTCTGCAACACTTTTTTAAGTGTGTAGTGTTTAATATTCTGTTGTAGGTACTAGAATTGTTTTTCTTGTCATCAATTTAGAATTATAATCTATTCTTACCTATCTAACAAAATGCAAGGAGTTCTCTCTCCTTATGTGTTTTGGGTAACATTGGCTTCATCCCCTAAAATATGATATCTTGTATGAATGTCCAAAGTGCTCTGAGTAAAAAGTGAATTGCCCAATGGATAGAGGAAAAGTTTTACTAATACCTTTAAGGTCTTTCCGATGAATAATCCATTGGTTATATTTTCTACTGAATTTTTAATCTAATTTGTTTATTTAGTTTTAATTTTCCAGAGTTTTGTTTGGTTCCTTTTCAGAATCTTTATCTCTTCATTAAAACCAATCAAATTTAAAAGAATTGAAAATATACTTGGTGTTTCCCTTGAGCACAAAGTACTCAAACTAGAAAACAGTGAGATGAAAGAAAATCTCATTAACCTTGGAAAGTAAGCAGAGTTCTAGGTAAATTATGATTCAAGGAATTTTAAGAGGTGGACCAAGTGAAAGTTGATTGGATCATTGGACATTAGGAATTTGCAAGACCATACACTCTAAGGATATGCTCTTCACCCACAAGTCCCGGAAGTCACATGATTGCATGGATTGATTTAGAACCAACATATGACAACACCATGTAAAAACACTCTGAGAAAAGTAGTATGAGAGAGTATTATTGGATAAATTATATCCCCCAGAGCATTTGCTTAGGTTCTAATTCCACAACTAGGAATAAGTGGATATTTTTTTTTTCCCTCAAAATGGCTAGATTATGATGCAATTAGCTAAGATGAGGTCATAAGGGAGTAGGCCAGGCTCTTGCTTCAGTACGACTTTTGACCTCATGAGGCAAGCAGGACACGCTGCTCAATGAGTGGCACTTTTGACCTTGTAAGGAGAGCACGGTAGCCTGCTGGTTCAGTGGGCATTGTGTCCTTATAAGGAGAACAGGGCAGTTGGCTCATTCACTGGAACTTGTGTCCTGTTAAAGAGAGCAGGGAAAGCTTATCTTTGCTCCTAATTGATTTTCAAAGTGAAATATTTGAATTTTCATCCCTCACATTTTAGGAATGTTCTTCATCTATTTTTGTGCAGTTCCCCAAAACAATCCCTTCAACATGAGCCAGAGAAACAACTGTGGTGTGAACCTGTAGCAGCATCACTTCAGCAGCATGGAAAAGGCTGTTCATGTATGTCTCCATCCCCTACTCCCTCAGTTACTGACATCAAAATGTAACACATGCATTGGGTGTGAAAGCAAGGTAGAGGTGGCCTCTGAGGGCCTGTGTGACTCAGCATGGAGAACAAGCTTTCATACATCCCCTGGGCCATCAGTGTCCCATAGTTTCTTCTCACAGAAACATTCTCTTCTATAAACTGGAGCCACTAGTGGCAGTGGTCTTGCAAATTCCTGAGACACTGTTAGGTCTTGTTATTGTTGTGTTTGTGCAAAGTTCCTGCCATCCCTTTAGGAACTCTAATCTCTTCAACAAGCACATCTTTCCGAGCCTCAGCTTCACAAGCAAAAGTTGGACAAACTGCATGCTTTTGAAATCATTGATCTCTGTTTTCTGTTCCCTCTTCTCTCAGGAAAGCAGGATAAAAGATGCCAGCAATATCTATGCCAGGCAATGAAGGCTGTGCTGTCTTGAAATTTCCTCCACCAGATTTATTACAACATTGCTTTAAATTCAGCCTCACATAGAGTCTCAGGATATGGACAAAATATAATCAAATGCTTTGTCAAATTATAACAAAGTGGTCTGGAGCCTACCTCAAATAGGGTCCTCATTTCCCTCTGAAAGCTCAGATCTGCATTTCTATTGGTATTCTGGTCAACTGAGTAGAGTCTAAGTTTCTCCATCTTGCTTCTCTACATCATTTAAAATTCTTAACTGCATACCAGCTCCAAAGCTTAGCTTTATGATGCCCATGATCAGTTTACTCATAGCCATGACCCCACTTATCACTATACAAATTTCTGTTTCAGATAGCTTTCATTTTGCTCCAACCAAACCCTCTGACACAAACAACTTAAAGCATGGGCACATAAGCCCAGAAGTCTCAGTCCACAGATGGCCAACTCCATCTCTCTGGGGCCAAGGTGAGTCAGCACACCATGAGTGGAAGGCCCAGTGGTGGCAAGCTACTCCCTTCATGGCAGTAAGGAGGCAGAGAGAGAGAGAGAGAGAGAGAACATGCAAATGGTCCCAGAAAAGATGCGGCCTTCCAGGGCATGATGCCAGTGACCCACCACCTCCAGTCACACCTCACCTACATACAGTTAACACCTAGTTATTCCACTGAAATTGGAATGGTGTAATTAGTTGACAGTTCCCACAATCCAGTAATTTCAGCACTGACTCCTTCTGCACAAACACAGGAGCTTTGGGGGCCCTGTCTTACTCATCTTGAACAAAGGCTATGTTGTTGCAATGAGTTTTTTGTCATTCTTTTTTGGCTTCTGGAATTAAGAATTTCTTCAAAAAATTTTCCTAATAGAAATACGATCATTTATATATTACTAAAATTTGTACATTTTTGAAAAAGAAAAAAATTATACAAAATTCACATTACAAAACATAGAGAATAAATATATCAAATCAGCCTTGTTATATTATGGTTTATTGTAAAACTAAGATATAAAGATTTTTATATATGAAAGGATAGCATTTCAGGGTAGTGGAACTTGGCTAGTTAGTGAACATGTAGGGGAAATTGATGACTTTTATAAGAAAGCAAAGTTTATTTCCATCTCATTCTGTATTGGAAAATTCCTATATCACAAGGATTAAATTTGGAAAGCAAAACTTGCAATTTTTAGAGAAAGTTAACATTATATACAATCCACGGCAAGGAAGAACTTCAAGAAAAAGACACAAGAGCTTTCTTCTGAGTCCAGCTTCTTCGTCTCTATACCATGCACAGCTTGGATCCTAGAACTCAACTTTGTTCACACCTGTATCCATGTGCCAGATTCTCCAATTCCAATAATTACAGTTTTTCATTCTCTATATTGGATTCCTTTCTGATGAAAATAACCAGAGTACTTTTTTCTTTTATCCATCAAATTAGAGATGAAATTTCACACTAACCTTTACTCAGTATGTGTTGAATAACTGGAAGCATTAATATTCCTAAGTGCCATATGTAAATCCATTACAAATTGAGAAAAGGGTGAAGAAAGAAATGCCAATTTATCATCATCTATGTTATCTATTGACTTTTCAACAAAGCTTAACATATAATGCCAGAGCTTTTTAGAAAATGGTCTTTGTAACATAGTGTTATATCTCCAAAGGCACTACAGAGCAAAGACATAGAAACATTTTTGTTTTACCACTCAAGTCAACAATAACATTTAATTTATAGAGTGTCAGAAGGGAATTCATTGTGTAAAATATAATAATCTGTTCCCAAAACATTTTGCATTTATATGTTAAAGCATAAACAAGTGCACCCAAAGAGTTGGTTTAATGTAGGCAGATCTGGCATTTCCACTGTGGTTTGAGAAACATAAATATGTTTTCCTTCTACTCAAAGAACCCAGTTGATCTGTATATAAACAATGATGTTGAACAGAATCTCAAAAGCAGGTCAGAAGGTAAAAATTCAACCATTTGCTACCTGAGTGTCTTACCTCCACATAGTATAAAATTAACTACGTTAATTTCTTGTGAGTGTCTCCTGAGTTTTGAACAGTTGGGCAGAAAATGTGAAATCCATCCAGTTGACCAAGAACCGTTTTTATGGTTAGATTGATAGAATTTTGTTGTTGTTCTCAGTGTTGGGAATTGAACTCAGGGCTTCATGCTTTCTAGAGAAGCAGTGTGCCACTGAGTTACATCCCCAGCCCTTAGATTAACAGTTCAGTAATTGGAACATTTAAAATGTTCTTCTCCTGAACCAAAGAGAACAAGTTCTATTGGGTCACATTTTTTGTGTTCATGGAGGCATCATAATCCACATGCAAGAACAGATTTCAGGCTTCTCACCAAAAAGAAATAATAAGTTAGTGAGGTAATGAATGTTAATTAGCTTGCTTGAAATTTTAAAATACATACATAGATTTAAACACCATATTGTATTGCATGAACATATACAATTATCATGTCAATTAAACTTTCAAATTCAAAAAGAGGAGAGAAAATTAAAAGAACATGAAATAAAAAGATATCACTGTCCACCAAATAATCTTAAAGGGCATAATATATTCCAGTTAAAATTAATTTATATGGTTGTTTCAGAATAAATAGGCTAAATCACCAAAGAGAAGGGCAATAAAAATGGAGTCGTGGAAAGTGAAAGCAATCTTTGCTTCTGAGAAAGAAGGAACGTCATGTTCTGCAGGAGGGATGCAGCCCTCTCCCAGCTACTGTCACTTTTTTACTCCAAAGTTTCCTCATGGCGTTTTTCATTTCTACATTTCTCAGGGTGTAGATTGGGGGGTTCAGCATGGAAATTAAGAAAGTAAAAACCACAGTCATGGATTGATCAATGGGAAATGTGGAATTGGGCCTTGCATACAGGAAGATAAAGGGACAAAGAATAAAATGACCACAGTGATATGGGATGCACAGGTGTAGAAAGCTTTGCATTTTCCCTCCAATCCATGGGTCTTTAAGGAGTGTAATATGACCCCATAGGAAACTAGGAGAATTAAGAAAATTGCAGTGCAAATTGCTCCTCCGTTAGCTATCATGGAAAGACCGATGAGGGAGGTATTGGTGCAAGCAAGGTTCAGTAAGGGATACATATCACACACAAAGTTGTCAATGACATTGGGGCCGCAGAAAGGCAGCTGATAAATAAAGAGAAATTGCACTAAGGAGTGAAGAAAACCTCCAATCCAGGCCACCAACAGCATGAGAACACACACCCATTGATTCATGATGGTCAAGAAATGAAGAGGTTTGCAGATGGCCACATATCAATCAAAGGCCATGACCACCAGGATAATGACTTCAGCCCCAGCAAATAAATGATCTATGAAAACCTGAGTCATGCAAGCCTGGAAGGAAATGGTCTTGTTCTCATAAAGCAAATCTATAATCATTTTGGGAGCAATGGCAGTAGAATAGACAGTGTCTATAAAAGATAAATAAGCAAGAAAAAAGTACATGGGGGAGCCCAGGGACTGGCTGGCTCTGATGGTCACCATGATGAGCAGGTTGCCCATTATGGTCACAATATAGATGAGCAGGAAGGCGACAAACAGAACTTTTTGCCCTTCAGGATTCTGGGTGAGGCCCAGAAGAATAAATTCAGTCACATCGTTCCTGTTTTCCATGTGTTCTTCTAAAGACGGTAAACTCAGGTGGCAGAGCCTGCAAAGAAGAGGGCCAATAATGAATCTGGGATGATCCCAAGTTCTACCTCAAAAACGGAAATGGTCAGAGCATGTAGTGTGCAGGTGGAATATGCCACAATGAAACCCGTGATCCTGTGCAATCACTGTGCGCTAATAAAAAAGGACACTTGCAATACTTATGTCTCAGTAGTGTTCCCTCCCCAGGGCCTCACGTAGAGGACTCACTAGGAGGAGCTTTTGGAGTTTCTTCCCACAATTGTATTTATTTTCACAAATTTCTTCCTTCAACATCAACAAGGAGACTTCAAGGTTCTAGATGGCAGAGATATATTAGGGGATTTTTCTGCAACAATATCTCCTGAATATCCATAAAGTCACTTTCTCCAGAACATCTCTCAGGAAGACTTCGTGTGTAGCATTATGTATTTTTATTTTCCTGATATTTTTCGTCCTCCAAGATCTACTATGAAAACAAGCTCATGAGTAATAGCTTCACTTCTGTATTTATGTAATATAACATATTTATAATTAGAACATAAAATTATAAGCCAATTTGTACATATTTGCCCACCTACTACTTTCCTATAAGTTTCCACAATCTAGGAATAATTCACAGTAAAGAACTAGGAACACTGTGAGAGCTCACTGAAGACTTTATTTAATTAAACTGAATTCTAAAGCTCATCAGAGATCAAATGAGCAAAGATAAATGTATGAGCTTATTCTCAATCACGAAAATCCAATTAAAGGATTTCATTAACACACACACATTAAATTGAAAGTTTTTGCAACTTAGATTATTGCAAACCTGCCAGAGATTTGAGGATGAGCATATATCAATAATAGGTCATCACCACCAGGAGAATGACTTCAGCTGGACAGGAATCAATTCAGAATATCAAAGATCTGAAAGAGAATCATGAGAAAAAATTCCATATATACATCCACGTAAATGGACACTGCATTAACATTGTCTCCACTTTTCAAATTTGTTTACAGTTGATAGCCATGAATCAATTCCAAATGTCAAAAATCTGAAGCAGAATCATGAGAGAGTAGAAAGAACACTCACTATACTAATAATCTGGAAATATTTGTTGATTTTAGCTAAGTCATCCTAATAAAGATCCAATAAAGGTTGGATCCCATCTTTATTGCTTATAAGAAATGCTGTGGTCTTTTTACACATATGAGCTTCTGAATGCTTCTGACAACTTTGTCCAAAATGACATGGTCACATTTTTATGGTAGATCATTTTTATATTAATTGAGTTGACTTAGCCTACTCTAAAGATTGCTTTATTACAAGTCATTGTTTCATGAAGTATTTTGTTCATAGTGGTTGTTCTTGGCTATCAGAGTTCTTACTGAACTAAAGGCATTCTTATTTGAGGAAAATAACTCCTGTATCAGACCATTCAGATGTGATCCTGGGTTAGCTTTATGTATGATATGTGCAATGTCTTGTTGGCAGGATTATTTAAACATACTCTTTTTCAGTATTGCATTTCTGGAAGGTCGTGTGAAAGCCAGGAAAATATTCTTTTTTGTGTTTCTATGTAAGCAAAGCTATATTAAAGCATCTGAGGGGGAGTAAAAGTGTGAGCATAAAGAAATAAGAGATGACTGAGAGAAAGCAGATAGACCAGCAAAGGACATAAGCTGAATGAAGAAATAAGCTGCAAAATTGGTGAACAGTTTGTTGGGAATGGGGGGACTGTGAACTGCATGAATAGAGAGTAGAGATGTTTCAGATCTCCTGAGCTGTCAATCAGAAGGTTCCCTAAAGGGAGCATTAGTACCAGCACTGGAAATCTTTATACTTACAAGTAAGAGAAAAATGGGAAAATCAGATTGTGAACTTGGGTGTATATCAACAGAAAAGACCAGCTGCCTAAAGAAAAAGTTTCATCTTTATGACTTCTGATACTCCAATATATATAAAACTAAATATCTCCATTCACAGTTTTGATTCTATATCTATATTTATAATGGAAAGTAAAGACCATTCATAGCAGCTTTCTGAGCATTTAGATATAGCTTTTCCTAGGAAAGTCTCTCCTGTTGACCTGTAAAATCCTTCCAACACTTCCTTATTATCAGCATTACAACTGCTTCAAAAATATTTTAGTATTAAAAATGTGCTTAAGGAAATTATTAATCTGGACTGTTGCAAATCATTGATTTGCCTGAATGTCACAAAATTCTATACTTTATCATTGTGGTGATAAAACTTGTTATAAACACTAGCTTGAAAGACTGAACAATAATATAAATGATACAGCTAAAGTTTCAGACCCTAATAAAAATCAAATCAGCTCATTAGGTATCTTTAAAACAAGATGATTCTTAAAGAGCTATCACATTTTTTCCTAGTCAATTTTTTCATAAAAATTATATTGCTGGTTGGAAAGTCTGCATGCAGTTAAATGGACTTTTGGAACCAATAGAGAAAAGTAATAACCAAGGGTGTGGCTTGCCTGTCTCATATGAAGTGTTTCCCAGTTTTGTTCTGCTTTACCTAGTGATTTTGCCTGGCTAGGCTGGGATGCCTGCCCTAGTGTAGCTTTTGAAATGTCAGGTTCTAAATTCTGATTTGGAATTTGTTTCCCCAAGTGAGACTTTAGATAAATCAATCAACCTTGTCTGCAGAATGAAAATTGTTACAGATCTAACATAGCAGAATTTTGAGGATCATATTGCATAACGGCAAGTAGTATCTCAGAAAACTGGCAAATAGTGAAAATAGTAAGTTCAATATATTATTTACTATTATATGTGTCCCCCATATAACTTTAATTAAAGTTACACCTTTGTAGAGTTGTATGAATTTTTCCCAACTCCTATTCTACTGAGTACCCAGTGGAGCATTCCTGGAGGATGGATGGATTGATTTGATCACTACTGTACAGAGTTATGGAGACTGTCTTTCCTTTACCAATCACATTCCTGTAGAAAAATCCATTGGTTTTCTTTTTCTATAACTCATAACCATCTTTTAAATTAATCATTAAAACTAAAATCAGAGGGTTAATAGAGTGCATAATGCCATGTGCACAGTTGCATTCACTATATTGTTAGGATTCTAGACATGAGAAAATATCCACACAATTGACCCAAGGTAAGAAAGGCATTTTCTTTAAGATTCTGTAGATTTTGTACCTGACAAAATTCATAATTTCTATCCCCATTGAAACATCCTCTGAAATAGGTAAAAATGGGTTCATAATTTAAATTTCACCAGGCACAGTGATGCATGCTTATAACCCAAGAGGCCCAGGTGGTTGAGGCAGAAGGATTGCAAGTTCAAAGACAGCCACAGAAATGGCAAGGCACTAAGCAACTCAGTGAGACCTGTCTCTAAATAAAATACAAGAATGGGGATGTGGCTCAGTGATTGCCCCTGAGTGAAACCCCCGGTACCCTCCAAAACATTAAATTTCTCTGAACATGAGGTTTCACATTTTATAATGAAAGGTTATTAACTGATAATTCAAAATATAAGTTTTAACATTCAATTGATATGCAAATATGGAGTTTACATATCTAGATGTCAGTTGGGGCATAGACCTAAAAAGAAAAGCAAATAAAGGCCAGAAAAAGCATTCATACACTCATGTTCTTACCAGCATATTTTACAATAGTGCGGAAGTGGAAACAACCCAAATATCTGTTAACTAATAAATAGATGAATAAATTGTGAAATATGCCTATATTGTTATATTGTGCCATGTATTTTCTCTATTTTGGTATATATATTTAAAATATCTCTAATACAAAATTTGGAGAAAATTATCACCATTGCATTTATTCTAGTAACGTTTTATGAAATAAAGAAAATGCTTCTACTCCCTTCTTGGTTGTGGCATAAAACTTTTGAGGCTAATTATAAAACATGCTTATTAAGAAAGACATGCCAATTCATTCACAGTAAGCCTCTCTCTTGCTCTATTAATAATAGTAGGGATGAGCTTCTATAAATATGTTACCTGGGGTTTCTGTTTCTTTTTTGGTCACTTGCTCCAAATCCAAGTTTTTATAGTTTTACCTTTGATGCTAAAAGATGATGGCTGAGTCTGATGAAGGTAAGTCAGGACTGCCACCATGCCAATCCATATGTGACTGGGTATAAATGTTTTGTCACACAGAAATATAACTCTTGTAGCCTGTAAGTACTCTCAAAAACATTTTACGGTTTAAATCATGGATTTATCCAGAGTTTCAAAAATAATCAGCCAATACGCTTAATGTATCATCAAATTTGAGAGTTGCTATTGCGAATATAAATCAAGAAGCAAAACAAATTGAAACTTCACTTCCATGTTTACTGACCAAATTGAATGAGCCTATTTTTAGTCAATAGTGCACATTACTGAAGAATCTAAAACATGGAATTTTGGGGACATTTTGAAAACATTGACAGTGTTGATATGGTTCATGTCTGCAATTATAGTGGCCTCTTGACAGTAACATTAATACCCAAAGAGAATTTTTTCTCCCAGGTAAGGGAAGATATGACTAGGCACTTAATAAACAATGAATAGCAATATCCTTCACTGAGATGTTCAACTTGTCACCAAGGTCACTTGTTCCAAATTAAATTCACTCAGGAAGTGTGCCCCAGAAAATGGATACCTTTCACAAGATCCTTCCAATGCATTCTGGATTTTCAGATGCTTCTCCTGGATGATAACTTCAGTAAAATTAATGGAAAAATAGTAATCTAAGAGCAAAGAGCAAGTTTCTTTGACATGTCATTCCCAAAAAGACCTTGCTTCTGGGGAAGATGAGAATGAGTTGAAGTGAAAAGTGATCTTGGGAGATCTGATGGCAAAGGAAAAGAAGGAAGTGAGAAAATAAGGTTTCGGAGGAAACAGACAAGAACAATAAAGTATAAAGGTATTCTCGTTATTATTTCCCCATTTAAAATTTTTACTCTACAAAAATGAATAAGTAAGAGCAGGCACTTGTGAACTCAAAGTAGTCAGAGACACCCAGAACTCTCCATTTCATTCTATCCACCTCAAACTGAAGCCAAGACAAAAATGATTGTAACTCCACCCAAAGCAACTGTAATAAGAAACCAGAAAATGAAAATAAAACAATTCAACTCATGACCCCTTCCAAAGAACCGAGAGGCAAAGAAAACTTCTTCAAAATTTGTGCATTGAGTTCTCCAAAGCCATTGTTTCTTGCAGAGATTCAGATGCATGTGATTTATTGGTGCATGCCCTAGGGAATAGCACCTGTAACAAAACTGGATTATACAGAGGGAAAGATTCATATGAATGCAGTCACATTGAGAACAATATTACAGGAAATTCTGCAGAAAAGATAGCCTCAGAGATGTCCAGCTCAAGGCAACTAGGTTGAACCTCTGAATCCTTAATTCAACCAGTAACTAGAGGCAGGCAAAGATAAGCCAGGGTGTAGCATGCCTGTCAAATATGCATCACTTTAACCTCATAAGAAAGAAAATATCAAATTTGGAACACATTCCACAAAGAAAACAGGAGATGGTTCTCAAATTTTTAATGCAATACTAAGTCATGCTGCTGAAGAACAATTTGAAGTCAAACTGTACAGACATGGGGACTAACTTCAAAGCATCATCCTAGATTTAACCCTGAATATGGCCCTCACTGCTCCCTTTTAGGACCACTCTTGGATGACCGTAATGTGTCAATGCTCTGCCTGAGGTCAGCAGTATGTAAGCATATCCATATAAACCACAATTTTACCTTTCAAAGAAAGTATGTTAACTCAGATTATTCCTCATGAGCACCCAGGCAGGAATGAGAAAGGTAATGAAGGGAAGAGACCAGCTGAGATGGGAATGTGAGCCATGCAGTTGTAAATCCCTATTTTCCTGTACTAACCATTATAATGACATAATAAAGAGAGGTTTGACAACAAATACTGGAAAGAAATTACTGGAAAGAAAAATTAGTATTTAAGATGGTATCATTTTTTAATCAAGTAAATCCAAAAGAGTAAACTGAAAATCTGTCATTTTACATAAGAGAGATGAGTAAAGTGACTGGATTCAAGGTTAGACTTTCTTGAATGCAAAACAATGATGTGAAAGATAAAATGCAGAAAGGGTATCTTTAATGAAGGCAACCCAAATTACAAAAGATAAACTCAACAAATAAGTGAAAGATTTACATTATGGAAACAAAAGGAATTACTGAAGAATCTCAGAGCCTTAGATAGAAAGAGAGACTATTTATGTTTTCAAATAGAATGACTGAAAGTGATCAAGATGTCAATTCTTTTCCAAATTAATTATACATGAAATACATTATGGTCAAAGTCCTAGTAGATTTATGCAATCTTATGAAATTCTAATAACAATGTTGTAATATATTGTTTGAATAAGAGTTTTGAGTGGTGGAACTTTTATCAAAATCTATTTAGATAAACTAAAAGGATATTGGCATAGGAACAATCAATCTGAAGAAGCTTGTGTAGAAATGCACAAATATTAAATATTAGATATAATGAATATGGGAGGATTTTTTCAGGAATGTGTTACAAATCATTTTAGAACAAAAGAAAATCAATAATGACTGCAGTTATGGTATGAAAACAAGGAATCTGCTCTTAAGATGGGCAAAGAATCTGCATAATCATTTCTCAAGATCAGCAGATTTATGGGAAAAGAGTCAAAGTCACTAATCACCTCAGAATGAAAATTAAAACCACAAAGAGATATCACCTCACAGCTATAGAGTGACTATTATCAAAAATATGAAAGGCAGGTGTTGCTGAGGATGTGAGTAAAAGGAAACCACCACAGATCCAGCAATCACTCTCCTGGGTCTATATCTACAGAGCCTGAAATCAGTGTCTCTTAGAGACATCTGCACTTCTATTTTCACTGCAACCTTATTCACAATAGAAAAGATAATTAATCAAGCTAAGTGTCCATAGGAGGATGGATGGGTGGATAAAGAAAAGGTGGTACATGCACAAGGGAATATTACTCAGCCATAGAAGCAAGGAAATTCTTTCATGTACAGAAACACGTATGTGCCTACAGGACATTATGTTAGGTGAAAGAAGTCATGTGCACAAATACACTGTGAATTCACATTATGTATGGAATCTAAAAAGCTGAACTAGAAATAGCAGAATGGTGGTTACCAGAGACTGGACTAAGGGAGATGGGAGATGTTGGTCAAGTGATAGATATTTGAATCAGACATGAAATGAACTTCACTTATTCCTCAAAGAACAGTACAATTGCATATGATTGTACATGTAAATATACATGTCTTTCTCTGCAGAGAAAGACAACAATCTTTACAACCTGGATTAGATGTTTTTCTAAAACCCTAATTATTGCCCTAACCCCAACCCTAAATCTGGAGTGTTGACCCTGTGTTTTCTTCCAGGATTTGCATAGTTTCTGATCTAATTCCTAGGTCTTTGATCCATGAATGAACTTTTGTGTAGGGTGAAAGAGAAGGATCTAGTTTCATTCTTCTACATATGGATAACCGGTTGTCCCAGCACCATTTGTTAAAATGCTGTCTTTTCTCTGATGTATGTTTCTGGCACCTTTGCCAAGGATCAGATGACTGTAGATGTGTGGGTTTGTCCCTGTGTCTTCCATTCTGTACCACTAGTATCTGTGTCTGTTCCCATGCCAGTACCATGAAGTTAATGTTACTACAGCTCTGTAGTGTAATTTGAAGTCATGCATTGTGATGTCTCCAGAATTGCTTTTTTGGCTTAGGATTGCTTTGGCTATGCTTGAATCTTTTGTTATTCCAAATAAATTTTAGGACTGTTTTTCTAGTTTTGTGAAGAGTAAGACTGGTGATTTCTTTTAAAACATAATGGAAACCAGAAGATAAAAGGAATGGCATCTTCACACTGCTAAATGAAAATGAATCTCAACATAGCATTAAATGTTGATTTAAAAACTGAAAGAAATGATCACAAAATACAGAGGCTTTTCTGATCAATAACAAAGTACAAGATTTTTATGACCAACCAACTGTACTATAGATTGATGTGCAGAATGATCTTTGGGAAAAATGAGGAAGTTCCAAACTGAAAAAAGAAAAATGCCAGAGGGAATGGAGGGCTGGGAGTGAAGTGCAGTGGTGGAACACAAGTTTGGCAGGTGCAGAGCCCTGGGTCTGCACCCAACACCAAAAAATAAGAAAATAAAAACTGATATTAATGAAAAGGCTATCACAGGAATAAATACACATTAATATTAACTATATGTAACATCAGTAAATGCAGAACAAATAAGAACATGATGGGTTTATGTGAAAATACTTGGTCAATTTTACATAAAAGCATTAACAAGCAAATTTCCCCTGCTTACAAAACAGAATTCAATGGCAAGAGCCTTAAGAGAAAAACATCTTAAATAACAAAAAATGAAGGTAAAATAGCAGAATAAACTGCATACATCCTGACCCAAAGAATATTGTTTCTATGCAAATATCAGACAAAAATCAGAGCTTGAGGTGAGAAACATTTTAAACAACAGGTTTTTGTTTTTGTAATGGCAAAATGTTAGTAGCAGGAAGATGTAGCAGTTGTGAACCATATACACCCAAAAACATAGCTTCATATTTTTTAATTGGTTGAACTAAAAGGAAAGATAGATAAATCAGCAATAATGCAAGTTTTCACCACAACTTAATCAGTGCAAGAGCACGCATACATGTTCTTAAAGATATTTAAACTTTAAACATCATTAATACAATTGATCTGTTGACATAAAAGAACAGTGCACACAATAACTGAAAGGTCCACATTCTCCTCAAGTGCACAAGAAGCATTTTTTCATAACCCTTGTCATTTCAAGTCAAGTCATTCCTAACCATAGGACATTTACTCTAGCAAGTAAAGCAAATCACTCACAACCATAGAGTTCCAGTGGTTAGAAGACCCTCATTACGTCTGAGTCATCATGTACACTTTGCACCATGGATCTTTTATGAGATGTCATCCTTACATTAATAAGCATTCCCCCATGCGGCCTGATACTTTGTCCTTCTCCCTTCCAATATACATAACATTTATTTCCACACACATTCTTCTAATTCCTACCCAAATATATCATCTAGCTTCTGCAATTTTAATTGAAAAATCTACAACCTTTTAGAACAAGATCCTATTTCCTAATTGCATTCTAGTGAAACTAGAGCCTAATTATTGATGTAAAGGTAATATGGGACTGCTCTGCATAGGGTGTGAGTCCTTTGTGAACTTGTGCACACCTTAAGGAGGATGACATCAGAAGAGTCCTAACAGCAGTCATAACTGGAGAAATAAATCCTAAATCCTTCTTTTGTAAGTGGATGGCAGGGCAGTACAACCCCATATGCAGCATTCCTCAGGGAGAATACATTGAGTGACTCTTCCTTTCATGAAATCTCTACAGCAATCATTGATTATTCATAGCACTTTACTTACAGTTGAACTTCTTTCAAAATCGAAGTCCATGTCCTTCAATCCTGCCACAGCTCTATCAGTTGAATTATGCAGTATTCTAAATCATTTGTTGGATTTCAGCAATGTTCCAAGCATCTTCACCAGAAATAGACTTCATCTTAAGAAATCACTTTGTTTTTCTCTTATTCTTAAGAGGCAATATTTCTTCCACTGAGTTTTATCATGAGATTGTAGCAAGTCATTCACTTCTTCAGACTTCATTCTGGATTCTAGTTCTCTTACTACTTCCAACTCATCCGCAGTTACTTCCTCCACTGAAATTTCTAACCCTTCAAAGTCATCCATGAGGGTTGGAATCAACTTCTTTCAAACTCCTGTTAATATTGCTGTTTTGGCCTCCTCCATGAATCATGAATGTTCTGTAGTTTTCAATTTATTTTGTCATATCTAGAAGAAAAACCATTATCTATGGAAGCTAGAACTTTTGAAAAATGTGTTCTTAAATAAAAATGAACTCTTATACACTGTTGGCAAGAATGTACATAAGTATAGCCACTGTGGAAAACAGTATACAGTTTCCTGAAAAACATTAAAAATAAAATTATCATATGATCCAGCTATAGCACTCCTGGGCATATATTCAATAGAAATGACGTCAGCATAAAAGACACCCTGGGAGCCCATGTTTGTCTCAGCACTATTCACAATAGTGAAGATATAGAATCAGCCTAGTTAATCATCAACATATGAGTAGATAAAGAAAATATGCTATATATACACATTGGAGTATTATTAATACATAATGAAGAATGAAATTCTGTCACTTACAGCAAAATGGATGGAACTGGAGGACATCACATTAAGCAAAATAAGCCAGTCACAGAAAGACAAGTGTCTTGTGTTTTCTCACAGGCGTGAAAAAAAAGAAAACAAACATACCTGAGAAAAGAATAGTGATTCCTGCAGACTAGGAAGGCTGCTGGAAGACTGGGGAGGTGAGAATGGAAGAGGGGTGGTGGGCTATGATGAATGTTCATTGTGTGTATGGAAATATCACACTAGACCCATTAACATGTACCACTGATATGTGTTAATTAAAATTAAGTAAAGTCATTAAAAGTTAAAATTACTTCTTGATCCTTAGGCTTCAAAATGGGGGTTGGGTTAGCAGGCATAAAAACAATCTGAATCTATTTTGTATGAAAACATACCACACACACACCAAATATATTTAGATTCACCCAGTACTGACTAGACAATCTTAAGTTCTGAATCTCTGATACTTTCAGGGTCTCTGGATCAATGGTCTAGCATTAGGTGGGGGGAGCTCACCCAGGGGCCAGACTGGGATACCTCACCCAAGATCATCACCTACAGCAAGGGAAGGCCTGCTCAGTCTTGATCTGGATGAGACCATTTGCTAAGGAAACCAAGCCTGCAATGGATAGTAGATTAAGAAATCCAATGACAGAATGTTGTTCTGAAAGACCTGCTTGTTCTGAGGGAAGATTGAAGTAGAAAATGTGGATTTCCCCCAAAGTACATAGAGTAATGTGTAAGATAAATTTTATTGTATATATTTAAGGTTCAACAACATGGTGTTATTGAAACAACTATAATATAATTCAGCAAAAATTACAAACACATGCACTATTATTAATTGTAGTCCTGGAGCTATGTATTAGATCTTTTGACTTGTTCATATTTGATAGTTTGCATTCTTGGATATCCATTTCCCAATTTCCTCCCTCATAACACTTACCTTTTACCCTGGTTTCTATTGTTTTGTTCTCTATCTGTATGCATTTGACTTTTTAAACTTATTTTATTTTTTTAGATTCACCCACTTAGTAACTCAATAATACAGAACATTATCAGTTCATACCACATGAAGCAGAAAAAATGCCTAATTAATACCATGCCTGCCCACATTCCAAGCCCACCAAAGTTTGAAATAAAATGAAAGGGTGAGCCTTTTAAGTTACAAAAGACTGGGGCCTTGTGTTCTGTACTATGAAATAATATATAAAAGTGGATAATCCCATAACAAAAATATGCATACTAATCTATGCTATCAAATATAGATCCATGTGTGTTCATACAAAGGTGCTTGTGCTCAGATTGATATAGTGCACAGTATCACTGAATACTCACCTGTGTGTGCTCATACAGATTAATATGAGGTCAAATACAGATCCAAACATGTAGTCAGATACAAACTACCAGATATGTGACCAAACACATATATCAATATACAGATCTAATCCTGTGACATTGTACTTCAATTCATGGCAGTAAAAGTGGAAATCAAGCTTAAATAAAATGCATTTTAAATGAGAAAAAAAAGGCAAATAAGTAGACTCTATGGCCATAATTAAAATCTCAGTTGAAATTTATGGATCAAGGTTTAAAAATAGGTGTATCATTCGGAATGAGAGAACTGGACATTGCTATATACCACATTCTTCAAAATTAATATGAAAGGTCCTGTGGTTCTAAATTTAACTTTATTAGAAGTTTTTAGACTTTACAAAACAATCTAGAGCTTTGTCAAGAAAACTAAGGGCTTAAGATGGGCAAGAAATTTTTGAAAAGGATGAGTATTTGGAAGAAACTATCCCTAACATTTAGAAATAAGCACAAAAAAATCTTTGACCATTGAAACAATGTGTTAATGACAGAGAGATGAATTTTTTATAAAAACAAGTAAAGAAATAGTCCAAGTTTAAACATTCTAGATGTAAAATGTTAACATATCAAAAGAAATTTTAAATTATCACTGATAAATTAATGATTAATAAATTACTTTGGCAGATTATTTTACTTGAGGGAAATAAGCTTAGATATATCATTATAACAAACAAAATGAGTCACTGATGGATTGAAACACAAAATTTTCTGAAAAGTTATTTAAAAATTGGATGTTAGAATTTATAACATCACTGTCAGGAAATGGAATCTTCTCATGTATATTGATAGTAACATTGAAAATTAATAGATATTAAGGTAAAACATCTGTATATAAAAGACTCAATGATAACATAATAAGGTAAATATTTATTGCACATATCAAAGAGTATATACATATGCAAATTTAATGCAGAAAGAGTTCATCACAATTAATCAGCGAAAATTCTGACTCCAACTAATTAAAGATTCAAGTACACAAGCAGTTGACAAAGTCCATAGAGTGGTTTTCCTGTCCCAAATGTAGTTCAAGAAATAGAGTGAACAGAGAAGTCATTTTTCCTGACTTCAGGGAACTTATAGACCAATGAATATAAAAAGATAATTAGATATTTATCTCATCACTCATTATGTCAAACCCTATGCACATGTATGATTACATGAATGGTGTGAATCTACATTGTGTACAGTCGTAGAAATGAAAAGTTGTACCCCATTTGTGTACAGTGAATCAAAACATAGTCCATAAAAATTGTCAAAAAGATAATCTTTATTAAAGTCTCTGGCACTTAATAAACCTTTTTTTAAAAATAAATAAATAAATAAATATATATTTGTACATACATGTGTGTATATATATATACATATATATACCTATAAATATATAACTTGATAATAGCCATTCTAATTGGAGTAAGATGAAATCTTAGAGTCATTTTAATTTGCATTTATCTGATTACTAGAGATGTTGAACACTTTTTCATGTATTTATTAATCACCTGTATATCTTCTTCTGTAAATTGTCTGCCCAGATCCTTGGCCTATTTATTGTTTGGGTTCCTTGTATGTTTGGTATAAAGGTTTGTAAGTTACTTATAAATTTTATAGATTAGTGCTCTATCTGAAGTGGGTGTGGAAAAGATTGTCTCCCACTCTGCAGGCTCCCTTTTTGCATTATTGATTGTATCCTTTGCTGAGAAAAAGCTTTTGAGTTCATCCCACCTATTGATTCTTGATGTTGGCCATGGGCTATTATCAAGAACACAAGGAATAATGGGTTTTGGTTGGATGCGGGGAAAAATGCACACTTTGTACATTGTTGGTGGAGTTGCAAATTGGTGCAGTCACTCTGGAAAGCAGTGTGGAGATTCCTCAGAAAACTTGGAATGGATCCACCATTTGACCCAGCTATCCCACTCCTTGGCCTATACCCAAAGGACTTAAAATCAGCATACTACAGTAAAGCAGTCACCTCAATATTTATAGCAGCTCAATTCACAGTAGCTCGATTGTGGAACCAAACTAGATGCCCTTCAACAGATGAATGGATAAAGAAACTGTGGTATACATACACAATGGAATATTATTCAGCCATAAAGAATAATATTATGGCATTTGCAGATAAATGGATGGAATTGGAGAATATCATGCTAAGTGAAATAAGCCAAACCCAAAAAACCAAAGGCTGAATGTTATCCTTGATAAGTGGATGATGACACATAATGGGGGTGGAATTTAAAGGAAGAATGGAGGAAGTTTAGATTACATAGAGGGAAATGAGAGGGAGGATGGGATGGGGGTATGAAAGATGGTGAAATGAGGCAGAAATCATTACTGTATGTACATGTGTGATTACACAAATGGTATGAATCTATATCGTGCACAACCATAGAAAAGAAAAGTTGTACCCCATTTGTGTACAATGAATCAAAATGCAGTCTATCTCTCTCTCTCTCTCTCTCTCTCTCTATATATATATATATATATATACATGTATATATATAACTCAAAAAAATTGAAAATTATTTGTATATTGAAATATGGAGGATTTGGTTGTATAAACTCTGTTATGTTTCCATGTTATCTAGGGAATAGTACTACATTTGGCAAGAATTTGAAATAATATAAGACATCTCCATTCAATGAAAATGTTGATAAAAGTGATATTACAAATTACTCATAAATGTTATTTACCAATGAAAAACATTCATTTCTCCAAAGTTTTTGTTCCTTATGAATGTAAACTAAACAGGGAAACAGGAAAAATGAGTTTCTTTGACTATGTTTTTTACCATATAAGAAGCAGATCATATTTTATTTCAAGCCTGAATCAGAAAAAAAGGTCACAAAGATATACATGAATGAGATTTCTATCAAATAAAACAATATGTCTGAACTCATTATTGCCTAGTAATCTGCATTAATTAAGGAAGTGAAATTTCCAAACATAAGCTAATGACAAGGAGATGGAGCATTAGGTACCTTATCATACACTTGATAAAATCATACTGTGCCCCATAAATATGTACGATTCTTGGTGTTCACCAGAACTTTCTTCAAGTTTAAGGAAATGGAAATGCTAATTACACATTGTATGCATGCATCAAATTATCACATATCTTCTAGAAATATGTAGAATTAAAATTTTAGGATAGAGCATAAACTTGTAAAATTTGAAGAAATTAAAATACAGGGATTAGAATGAAAATGGCATAGATTGTCAGCATCTTTCTTGACAATATTTTCCTCAATATCTAATGTGGATCTCTTTATTATATTCTTGTAGCTCCAGGATTATGGTAACTTCGTATATGAAAGGCAGAGCCTGGTCCCTTTTTGAAGGCCATAAACATACAAGAAAGAGATGGGCACGTTGAAAATAGCAGAGGCACCATCAGATATTCTGAGCTGTACAGGAAGATTAATAGAGAATTTTTACTCTCATGAAAATATGACACCAAACACAGCTACTCCATCTGAGGAATTCATGTGATTTTCCAAATTGGAAAATAAGATTTAGTTGTTTTTTTTGCATTTATTCATTCATATTCCTTTCATATACTTAACTTTCCATGATGAATATTAAAACTGAAGTGTTATTCCTTTTCATCCTTAACATGCTAAGCAACATGAACAAAAGGTTTTATTTGAAATGTTTTACATAAATAAAGTATATACCTCAACATTAATATGATCTATTAACATTGTGAGTGTCAGTGAGGGAAGGAATAAACCAAGTATTCACAAAATCTTTACATATTATTTCTTATTTTATTCTTTCAATTTGTGATGAGCACTATTAATTCTGAAAAAAGATTAATTTTATTTAAGGAAAAATTGAGAAATCTTACATTAAGTAAAATAAATAAAATCTTTAGTCTCAAGAGAACCATTTTTTACCCCCATAATGAACATGTGTTTTCCAAAAAAATTCTGACAATCTTAAAAATATATGTTGATCATTGGAAAATTCACATACTAAAAGTTCTTCATTGTGCACAATTACTGCACCTGAGGGAGATCTTACTACAGTGAAACAATCACACATGGCTTTCCTGAAAGGAGCAGCTCTTCATTGAGAAGAAGTGCTATATTTCTCTGCCACCTCGCATTCGTTTTCTGATCCAGAGTTTCTTCATGGCGTTCTTCATCTCTGCATTTCTCAGAGTGTAGATTAAGGGGTTCAGCATAGGGGTGATAATAGTGTAGAACACAGTCAAGGATTTATCCATGGGTAAGGTAGAAGGCGGTCTCACATACATAAAAATGCAGGGAACAAAGAAGAGGACCACCACGGTGATGTGCGAGCCACAGGTGGACAAGGCTTTGCACCTCCCCTCCTGACTAAGATTCTTCAAGGAGTGCAAGATGACGCCGTAGGAGATGAGCAAAAGAACAAAGATGACCACGCAGATTGCCCCATTGTTGGCGACCTCTGTCAGCCCAATGGCAAAGCTGTCAGTGCAGGCAAGTTTTAATAAGGGGTACATGTCACAGATGTAGTGGTCGATGACGTTGGGGCCACAGAAGGGAGGGTTGTAAACAAAGACAAGTTGAACTACAGCATGCACAAAGCCCCCAACCCAGGCCAACAGCAGCAGCAGAACACACACCCGTTGGTTCATGATGGTCAGATAATGCAGGGGTTTGCAGATGGCCACATAGCGGTCATAGGCCATGACCACCAGGAGTAAAATCTCAGCACCACCAAATAAGTGTCCGATAAAAAGCTGGGTCATACAAGCCTGGAAGGAAATGGTTTTCTTCTCTTAGAGTAATCTATGATCATATTCGGGGAAACCATAGTAGAATAAACAGCATCCATGAATGATAAATAGCCAAGAAAGAAGTACATAGGAGCATCCAAGGTCGGGCTGACCACCACAGTCACAACTATGAGTAGGTTGCCTGCCATCGTCACCATGTAGATGACCAAGAACACCACGAATAATGTTCTCTGACCCTGGAGGCTCTGTGTGAGCCCCAAGAGGACAAATTCAGTCACATTGTTCCTTTGTTCCATATGTCCTTCTGGATGTCCTTATTTCACTGATCAGAACAAAATTATCTGCAAATATACATTACTAGTGACTTTATGAAATTTTAGGATAATTTGTTTATGTATCACATAAACAGCTAATGTTGATCTAACTTAAATGTGGAATGCAAAATGTGAAACACATAAAAGCAGAGAGCCATTGCTAGGGCCTGGAGAGGAAAGAAAGATGTGAAAGGCTACAAGGAAGCCCCAGTGCTTTGTGGGTTGTAGTAAAGGTTGTAGAGTTCAGGTGCATGAGATAAATAACACATAGCATGGTAGCTACAATTACCAAGCCTGCATTTTATACTTGATATTTCCTTAAAGGATAGATTTTTAGTGTTCTAACCACAAAAAATAAGTGAAAGAAAATAATAGCTATCTGAGGTGATTAGCTTAATGGTGGTGATCTTTTCATAATATATACAAATATCAAAAAATCTAGTTGGACACTTGAAGTATACATGATTCCTATTTGCCAATTATACATCAGTGGAGTTGAAAAATTAAAAAGAGAAAAAAATACTGATGGTACTAACTAAAATATGACTAATACCCAGTGCAGGTTAACCTTTCTTTGCAGGTGTTTCTACCTGTAAAATATATTCCAGTGAGATCTACGGTCAGATTGTTTTTCAATCTATAGTTCCACGTCAGTCATACACAATGATGAGTTTCATTGTGGTGTATTTGCAATACAAACAAAATGGGTCAATTTCACTTGTCAATTTCCCCAAACCTCCTCTCTCTCTGCACCTCTCTTCTCTCTCCCCTGTCCCATCCCTGGACTTTAATGGTAGTCACTCTTCTACGTGCAGTGGTATTTTCAAGTTAATAAAAGAGAAATGCCTTTGTATATTCTAGGGTTAGAAAAATCTCAGTGGACTGGGGAGGGAGCTCATTGATAGAGTGCTTGCTCAGCATGCATGAGAGTTCAAATCTGGCTCCATAAAAAAAGGAAGGAAGGAAGGAAGGAAGGAAGGAAGGAAGGAAGGAAGGAAGGAAGGAAGGAAG
>JAJEJO010003677.1:144666-163068 GCA_020662805.1 Glaucomys volans
AAGGAAGGAAGGAAGGAAGGAAGGAAGGAAGGAAGGAAGGAAGGAAGACAGACCCTTAAAGTGTTTTGATTTTGTCAGGTATACTGGTCTGATTTCATGCAGCATAACTGGATTTTGGTTTGTCTAAAGAATGAAGAATAATTTTCCCTATTTTTATCATGGTTTTAGTTTATCATTTCAACATGAAAAGAAATCAAGTGAATACTGATGTAGACAACACTCTCTGAGGTAAGGGCAGAGTTCTGAGTGCACTTTAGATTTGACCCATAGTATATATTGTCCAATCATGCAAGCACTGCCTCTCCAAGGGTGACTTTTCTCTAATTAAATTCAATGGGACCTTCAGCATAATTCTGAGTGTAGACTACACATCTCCAGAGATGCCACAGAATAATACCTATGCAGAACAAGATTTAAAGAAACATGGTCTCTGGGGAAAAGATCCTAAATGAACAACTTGAGGTCAAATCACCAAAAGGAGTGAGTCTAGTGTGGACAAAAATGAAATTGTACAAACTCTCCTATGAAAATCGTGACCTACAGAATAGGTGAATTTGGTGAATATACAGTTTAACCTCTGGGTTTTCAATTGACCTCTGAACCCACAATCAGAAGATGAGAGGAACTGATTTCAGAACAAGTCACTGAAAACTCCATTCAAGTGCAGATGACGTGGGGTTCACCCCCAAGGAAAAGCTCACATTTATCACATAGTTTCAAATGAACCAATTGATAGAATATGTTTTAGTACAGGATCTGGGAGTGAGAAAACAGGTGTAAGATGACTCTAAACATCTCTGTGTGTTCAAAGAACATTCACTAAAATAGACTGGGACATAACACCCACTGAGAAGTATTTCAAAGTACTTAAGTCATATAGAATATATATCTAATAATAAGGAACTTAACTAGTTATTGATAAAAAATATAACTATTTTTTGTGAATTGTTTACAAATTCAGCAACCCAAGTGAATTTGAAACATAATAACCTAACTACAAAATTATTTTTCACTTTATTCCCTGCAGGAATTATTTCATCTGACTCTGCTTTTTAAAGAGCTGTAAATCTGTTCATTTTATCCTTTCCTATGCCAAGTTCTTAACACATTTGCAATCAGTAGTCTGACATTCAGCAAATATTTTTTAACTGAAGTGAACTAATCCTTGACTGTCCCCAGTTAATGCAGCAGCGGCTGGTAGGGTGCTTTCAGAACTCTTGAGGCAGGCTGGACAGTGAGGGAGGAGAAGACAGAAGCTAAAGAGAGAGGTGAGAACAGTGTAGCAAGGCTAATTACATAATGCTTCTTAGGTACAAAGTGTGCTCCCAAGAACTTTGTGTCCAGATTCCAAAAGACAGCATACTCAACGGAAAATTCCCTACTCAGCATGAGAAGGCATGGGTCTGTCATTTTCTAAATGTAATTACAAATAGGTCTCAGTTGGCACAGCAGATAATAAAGGGATTGAACTGGATGATCTCAGCACTGTTGCCCATTCAACTATCTACAACACTATTTGTGTATTAACCATTCCTTTTTCTATTTTCTTGACATGTCTTCTTTGTTAATATTTCCATAACCAAATAAGAATTTCTGAGCTTATAGTTGTTTCTTGAAAATGGCTAGCTAAATTGAATGTGATAACTACTGTGTTCAAATAATGATCCTAAATTCCTTGTCATTTGTACACCTTGCTAGCACACAAGACATCGTTGGAAAGAGAGCACAGCCCAGCAAATAATGTGGGCTCTGGAGCCACAGCTCTGGATTTCAGTATATGTGGCTTTGGGCAACCAAATATACTCTCCCTAACATTTAGAAATAAGCACAAAAAACTCCTTGACCATTGAAACAGTATGTTAACGATAGAGGGTGCCTGGTGTACCCATGGCTCCTCATGAAGACATGATAATATATGGCTGATCATTGCATCCATTAATAGTACCAACTGGCCACAGCAGGTGTCTTTCCATAGATCTGCATTATCTCAGTCTTTTAGACAAATGCGAAAATTTTATCTAAGTGAATACATTTAAAAATAATGTCAATATTTCTTGGACAAAAGCATTTGAATATTCTCACCTTCTGGGAGATCATCTTCATAGAAAAAAATCCATACTATATCTGCTAGATTTTCTAAAAAACTGATCTAATTAGTGTAAATTAAATTAGTTAAACATATTATTGGTGGTACACATAAATAAAAATGTTTAACAACATTAAAGCAAATAGAGATTTACTTTGAGGATTCATGGTAATTCATGTGCCTATTAAGTTCTGCAGCTAACAAGTCAAAAGCTGGGACTTAACCTCATGAAAAATCTGACATTGGAGACTTCTCGCAAGTAGAGGCAGAAGTCTTCAATCTTGCAGTCACTCAATCAGCACCTTCCTGAGGTCCCTTCTTTCTTAATTAACAACACGACCCCCTGTATCTGCTCAATCTCTTCCCAGGAAATTGAGACTTTCCACAACTTATGTAAGCAATGATGGATATAACAAGACAACATTTTGTCTCAAGGATGAGACACAAGCTAAAGACACTGCTCCAGTTTGGATAGAAGTTGAAATTCAAAACCTCTCAGGTCATTCTAAAAGGAGATAGGCCTTCCATTTATATGTGCAGATATAGTCTATGACATTGAGCATCATCACTACTTTTAATAGATTAGTCTGTTAGTGTATTTGGAAGGAATTCAAATGAAGTAATCTCTCCTGAACAGTTTGCTTCCCTTAAACAATCACTCCCTAGAGGGAAAGACTTGTGTCTTATCTAAGTGAATTATAAATACAAGAATATAACTGCAAGTAGAGGGAGGTGTGGAGGGAGGAAAGGATATGAGGGGAATTAGAGAGTGATATCAATCAAAATTTTTTGTACCAGGGATTGAACCCAGGGTTGCATAATCACTGAACCATGTCCCCAGCCCCTTTTCATTTTTATTTATATAGTTTTTTAAATTTTGAGTCCAAGTCTCACTAAGTTGCTAAGGCTGGCTTTGAAGTTGGAATCCTCCGGACTCAGCCTCCAGAGCCTCTGGGATTATAGGCATGCACCATCATGCTCAGCTCAACTGTTTTATGTATATGTGAATAATGAAACTGCCATTCTATATGATTAAGATACCATGATAAATGAAAAGTTAATTAATTGAAGATCTCTAGTGGAATATATTTTATAGGTAAAAAGAACTCCAAAAATATTAAACTACAATGAATAGTAGTTATATTTAATATCATCTTTTTTTTAGTTTTTAGCTTCATTGATATATAATTGACAAATAGGAATCACATATACTTCAAATGCACATACAGCAGGGTGTTTTGATATCTGTATGCATTGTGAAAGGATTGCCAAAATTAAGCTAATTAACAAATTTATTACCTCAGTTAATATTTTCTTTCTTTCACTTATTTTTGTGGTTAGAACACTAAAAATCTACCCTTTAAGAAAATTTCAAATATTTTTTAATACAATTTTGCTAACTGTTGCTACCACATCCTACATTAGATTGCTGAAATCATTTACCTCATGCATTGGAACTCTGTAGCCTTTACCAGAACCTACAAAGCACCGAGGCTTCCTTGTAGCCTTTCCTAGCTTCCTTCACTCCCCAGGCCCTAAGAAGCACCACTCTGTTTTCTGCTTCTATGTGTTTGACATTTTGATTCCACATTAAAGTTAGATAATGCATTATTTGTTTTTCTGTGTCTGATTTATATAACTTAGCATAATGTCCTCAAGGTGCACCTGTGTTGTCACAGGCTATCATTCCAATTTAAGGCTAAACTATACACACACACACACACACACACACACACACACACCCTATTCATCCAGTAATCAGTAATAGACACTTTAGTGTTTTCATCTACTGGATATTGTGAATAATACTGCAATGAACCCAGAAATGTAGATGTCTTTGCAATCCATTTTTTATCTTCTTTGCATAAATACCTAGGAATAGGATTGCTGAATGATATGGCAGTTTTATCTTTAGTTTTTTGAGGAAATTCCCCACTGTTTTCCATAATGGTTTTACCAATTTAGATTACCCACAACAGTGCACGGGGGTACACTTTCCTTAAATTTTATTTGTTCTTTTTAGTTACACATGGCAGTAGAATCTACTTTGACATATCAGTTTTTAGAAACAAGGAGTATATCTTATTCTAATTAAAATCACAATCTTGTGGATGTACACAGTGTTGAGATTCCCCATGGGGTATAAGTCTATGTAGGTAGGAAAGTTATGTAGGGCTCATTCCACTGTCTTTCCTATACAAGGGTTTCCTTTCTCCACACCTTCACAGTGTTTGTTTTCTGCTGGATATTGTGAATAATACTGCAATGGAAAAATATGAGAAGCCATTCGATAAAATATATTTGAAGAGATATGAGGGTGATATGTCTTTGTAGTGTTGATTTGTGTTCCCTGATGATTAGGGATGTTGACTTCTGTTTGACAGGCCTGTGGGACAATTTTATGCCTTCTTTTTAAAATTTTTTACCCATAAATGAACATAACATAATAAGCTCCATTTCAGTTGCCATTACTTCTCCATTCCCTTCCCTTCTCCCTCTCCTTATCCTCTTCCTCTACTCCACTTGTCTCTCTTTCATTGCTCATTGGTACACCAAAATTACACACAAACATGATCCGCGTGATGCGTTTGTACATGTGCATAGCATAATTTGGTTAATTTCATTTTCCAGTATCTTCCTTCAAAAATACCTATTGAAATGCTTTCCTCATTTTTATTTTTTATTTTTCCTTTTTTTCCCCTTTTTCTTGCTACTTATCTTGCATGAGTTCCTCAATTTTTTTCTTTTGGTGTTCATCCTTTCCAAATATGTCAAACATTGAAAAGCAGCACCTAGAGGGAAATTTATTGCAACAAAAGCCTACATGGAAAAAGAAGAGCCAGGCATGGTGGTGGACTCCTGTAATCGCAGCAGCTCTGGAGGCTGAGGCAGGAGGATCACAAGTTCAAAGCCAGCCTCAGCAAAAGCAAGGTGCTGAGCAACTCAGTGAGACCCTGTCTCTAAATAAAATACAAAATAGGGATGGGAATGTGGCTCAGTGGTCAAGTGCCCCTCAGGTCAATCCCCAGTCCCCACCCCACCCCCAAAAAAGAAAAAAAGACCTCCAATAATAACCAAACTAAATTTGCTTCTTAGAAATGCTTTTTTTCCATCCCATATGTTTGCATTTGTTGTGTCAATTTGGGGTTTCAAGAAGTTTTCCCTTCCCTTTTTATAACTTCATTAATCCATTTGTTGTTTCAGAGTGTGGTTGATTCATGCCCACGTGTTTTCACAACTTCCATAGCTTCCTTTGTTGTTGACTTCTTATTTTGTTGTAGTAAGATAAGACACATGATATGATTTTGATATTTCAAAAATCTGTTGAGATTTATTTTGTGTCCTAACTTATGATCTAACCTGGAAAGTGTCTGTGTGCTGATGAAAATAACACATATTCTGCAGCTGTTGTATGAAATGTTCTACAAATATCTGTTAGGTCCATTTGCTCTGCAGTGCAGTTTAAGTCTGAGGTTTCTTGGTTGATATTCTGTCTTCATGATCTGTCCATTAATGAAAGTGGGCAATGTAAGTCCTCATCTATTATTATACTAGAGTTTGTCTCTCCCTTCAGATCTAATATTTCTTTTGCATATTTAGGTGGTCAGGTATTGGGTGCACATGTCTTTACAGTTGTAAGTAGAAGCAGGATTGTCTACCATCTCTCAGTGTTTCCCACTAATTGTTTTTTATTGTCAAATGTGTTCAAAAACCATTGTTTCTTTGTCTCTGGTTTATTAGCTTGTCATAGACATGAATGTAAATCTCTCCACTTCTGGATGATGATCAAAATTAACATGTCAAGAACAAGTATAATTGAATATTGGAAATTTTATTTATACTCACAAATAGTTACAAAAGAAAAACAAGTTAATTGTAATAGGTTCTTAAGCATAATTAGTTAATGCTATATTACTTCCTGAAAAATGCATACATACTTCTTAACATAAAGTGAAGGAATGAATCTTAAACCCAAGTCAGTACCATGCTTTATAGAAAAACTCTCGAACCACTGATTCTTTCTCCAAGTCATGTTAAAAGGGTATATTCCTCTTCTTTATGTGAATCATGTCAAAACAAAAACAATGGGACACAAATGGGATTCTATTCATTTAGGAAGCTCCTAATACCCTGAGAACAGGCAGAGAGAAGATTGTGCATCCTGCACCACGTGAGCTGAGGGAACAGGACATCATCATGTGAGTCTTCCGCCTCCACCTTCTCCCAATGCCATGGCCACCGCCCTCTGCAGACTTCTGCACCCACAACACACACTACACAGAAGCAGCCCCTGCTACTGTTCCTGTTGGAGGAAACCCTTCAAAACTTTTGTGGGCAAACACCAGGAGAAACTAGATAGGATGCTAAAAATGTGGGCTTCTTAAATATGGGTAGACTCTTACCCGTGAAAAACTCTTTGTCCAGGCTTTTCGAATAAACAGGGTTACATAAATTCACTACTCTTTCTTCTGTGGTATAATATCCAAAAGCAAGAAGAGATTTTTGATAACAAATGAAGAATCAACTGAGCCAGCCAACGAATGGACACACTTGACATAATTTCCTAAAAAAAAAAAAAAAAAAAAAAAAAAAAAAAAATTACCTCTCTTCTTTGGACCAAATATTGAACCCAGGGTGCTTAACCACTAAACCACACATTCCCAGACCTTTCTTATTTTTTAATTTGAGACTGGGTCTTGCTACCTTGCTGAGGGACTCACTGAGTTGCTGAGGCTGACTTTGAACTCGTGATCCTCCGCCTCAGCCTCCTGAACAACTGGGATTACAGGTGTGCACCACTATGCCTGGCTATTTCCTGAAAAAAAAATTATAAGTTGTTTTAAGGAAGTGCCTCCAGAGTCAACTCAAAGTGGGATCAAAATTGTTTTTTCAAGAATAGGCAAGATATCACCATAGCCCAGTGAGATGTGGCATGACAAGTAACTGTTCAGACAACAGTGAAGGAATTTAGGATCACAAGCATGACCTGAACCTCAACCTGAAGAAACAGCACACAAACCTAAACAGGAGCACAGAGGACTTTCCACCAGGTAACTGTCATGTACTCTGCAAGTCCCTGAAGAGTGAGAAAGGGAGTTTTAGGGTTGTGTTGTGCAGGCCTGGATGGTCATCTAGCCTCTTCATAGGTAGCATTTTTTTCAAGGTTTGATCATGATCCATGTTGAGGATTATGAACTTATCACACACACAAAAATAAAGTTTATAATATGGTCATGTGGTCGTATGTTGCCTAAGTCCATTCTTGAAATGTTGGTTTCAAGGTGACCTTTAGTGGATTCTAGTGACAGTTCCTGCAAAACAATTTAAGGACACTTGGATCCAGCATAAAGAAGGGCTCAGGAATGTTTCACATGGAAGGAATCCATGCTTTACATATGACAGGAAATTGCAATGTGTGACCTTGTATTCTCTTTTGACACAAAGAGGATATTATTGGGACCATTGGATAAGTGGCAATAAGCTGAGTTGATTGTGTAATAGTTTTTTCTCAATGTCAACTCTTTGATTTTGCACTGTGCTATGGTTATTCAATAGATGTCTCAAGTTTTGGAAAGGCTTAGAGTTTTAAGACTAAAAGGCCATCATGTCTATAATTGATTTCAAAGTCTTTAAGAAAAACTATCAATAAGTCTATACAAATAAATGACTAAGAGAAATGAAAAATAAAAAATAATATTGACATGTGTATAGTGACATATATACACATATAATGAATGATATATATATACATATATATATGCATTCATATGTAGTGATACCAAAAAAAAGACAAGAAAGTAACAAGAAAATGTCGAATAATTTTAATACATGGGGAATCTGGGGAAAGGGTCTCCAGAATATCTTTCAATTTTTATCTAAGTTTGAAAATAGGTCACACTTAAGATATTTTTAAACAAACAACTATACATGATAAAAATAGAACTAAAGCAACACTAAAAATAACAGAATCAATGGATGCTTATTCAATATATGCAAATAGGTCTGAAGGCCTTGTCATTTCCAGATAACCAAACCTGCCATAACTGTGCACAGACAAGCCTTCTTGGATTTGGTCTGGACACTCTCCAGGTCATAACCTTTCACAGGTTTTCAACCTCCATGAGCCTTTTTTTGTGCAACTGTAAAATGGCTCTAATAAGAATACCTACCTAATGATGTTATTGGAGGACTTAATCATTGGAATGTTACATGAGGAAACGCACATGACATGTGTAGAACAAGTCCTGAGAAGGATAAGCATTTCATAAATGCTGGGTGTGACTGCTACTCACAAACCTTCAAAGAGAATATCATCACACTGCTACTTAAGTTGTCTCAGAAAATAAATTATTTTTAATGATAAAAGTATTTCTACAAAGTAGTCATTCCAAACAATTATTTACTGTGGCCATCACTATTATAGGTGCTGAGCACTGAGCAGTAGCTTATAGTCTAAAAAGAAACAAACAACAAAAATTTTAAAGTAAAATATATAGAGAAGTGAGTCAACAGAGCTAACCTTAAATGTTGTAATGGAACATTAAGTGTGACAGGGACAAGAAATATTGGGGTGAATTTTTGAAATATGATTAAAATGTTTGTGTATAACATTCCAAAATAGTGATGTATATGGATATCTATACTCTAATATTATAAAAATCAATGCAAAAAACCTTTGAAAAGAACCATAAGAATCCTTCAATATAAGGAAACTATATAATGTAGTCCTACCAAAGTTTAGTCCACAAATGCCAAGTTAGTTTAATACAATAAAATCCTACATAATAATTGGTCACATTAACATGTATAAGGGTAAAATTTTTTAATCACATAAAAAACTGCAAAAGGCATGTTTAGAAAAAGTATATCATTTTCATTTTATAATTTCAATAAAAGCAAATTGTGATATATCTCAGTGGTCATCACCATTATTTCACATTATGCTGGATGTAGCCATCACTCCAGCTCGCCAAGAGAAAGCTATTTAAAGTGTTAGAATTTGAAAAGAAAGAAATGCTTATGGTTATGAAAATGACCAAAGAATATATCAGGAAAATCAAGAAAGAATAAAGAAGTAACACCTAAATTTGAAAAGGTACCACCAAATGAGTATAAATTTCATAAAATTGGTGACATAAAAACAAAGAGAAATGGACAACCTAACAAAGTTGAAACACAATAATTCAACTGTGAATCTCAACTAAAAGAGAACTGACAGGCAAAAAGAACTGCATAAAATAGAAAAACACAGAGTAGCAATCATATTTTAGTAGTAATAGTAGTATCATCTTGAGTTTTTTTAATTTTTCAGTTTGATATCTGATAGACAAATAAGAATCATACAGGTTTTGTGTGTACAATGTAATATTTTGAAATATGTGCACATTGTGAAATGACAACTATAAGTAGCATATCCATCATGTCACATGATTAGAGTTTTCTTTAATCTTTTTGTGGTAGGGCACTTCAGATCTACCCTCTTATCAGAAGTCCAGTACACAATACAGCAAAAGTAATAAGAGTTACCTTGCTATCGACTCCAGAATTATTTCGATTGTATATGAAACTTGGCACTCTTGGACCAACATCTCCAGTCTCCCCACTCTCCAGCCATGACAACCATCATTCTTCTACTTCTGTGAGTGGGCAGATTTTAGTGTTCACATATATATGACATCATGCAGTATTTGTCTTCTGAGTCCAGCTTATATCATTTTGCAAGATGTCCCCTGAGTCTACCCAGTTCACACAAATGATAAGCTTTCTTTAAGAACCTTAGAAACACAGTGCTTCCATCTGTATCAGTACTGGGATATGCTGGTGAGGAACTCATCCTACATCTTTTTTCAGATTTACCATTTTGTAAGAGTTCTACTGTAATATTCATACTCATGCTTTCCACATCTAACTTAAAAATAAAACTATTGCACTAAAATTATAAATGTAATGCTAGTAAAATCAAATAAAAATAAGATATGTAGCACTTTACTATAATAGAAAAATGAACAAAGAAGTAAAAATAAAATGAGAAATTACAACATAGTTACTAGTAATGAATGTAAAAACTTAAAGACACACCCTTGTAATATTATAAAAATTTTATTCATAGATTGCATATTTTTATCTACGTCATAGTATTTGTGCACCAAAATATCCTAGCTCCCTTGATAAAAACAACACTACAGAATGAGCAATACACTGGGGAAATATGTTAATATCAAAACCTATAATCTATTCTTTAATTATGCTTAATAAAATTGTCTTAACACATTATAATCAGTTTTAAGTCTGAAATAAATAATGCATTCTAAGGAGAGAGCTTCATAGTGAAATGTTTCTATGCATAGTGGGAGATTCAGTGATTTTCTACCTGTTATGACTTATTTTCCAGAGTTTCTTCATAGCGTTTATCATCTCTGAGTTTCTCAGAGTGTAGATGAAGGGGTTCAGCATGGGAGTTATGACCATATAAAACACACTCAATGACTTGTCGATGGGGAGAGTCTTAGCTGGTCTTGCATATATGAAAATACAGGGAACAAAGAAGAAGACAACTACAGTGATGTGGGAGCCACAGGTGGAGAGAGCTTTCCGCCTCCCTTCCTGACTCAGGTTCTTCAGAGACTTAAAGATGACCACATAAGACATGAGTAAGAGCAGAAACAAAATAGAGGACATCAGCCCCCCATTGGCAATCACTAAGAGGCCAGTGACATAGGTGTCAGCACAGGCGAGTTGCAATAAGGGGTACATGTCACACGTAAAGTGGTCAATGACATTGGGGCCACAGAATGGGAGCCTATAAATAGTGCCAATTTGAAATGCAGAGTGCACAAAACCTCCAGCCCAGGAAACTAGCAGCAGCACAACACACACCCATGGCCTCATGATAACCAAATAATGCAAGGGTTTACAGATGGCCACATAGCGGTCAAAGGCCATCACCAACAGAAGAGTGATCTCTGTCCCACCTAAAATGTGTTCTGTAAAGAGCTGGAACATACAATACTTGAAGGATATGATAACTTTTCCTAAGAACAAGTTTGAAATCAAATGGGGGGAAATGACGGATGAATAAATGATGTCCACAAAGGATAAATTAGCAAGAAAGAAGTACATTGGAGAGTTCAGGGTCCTACTGAAGGTTACAGTTATGACAATGAGCAGGTTCCCCAGCATGGTCAAAATGTAGAAAAGCAAGAATATAACAAAAAGTGCTTTCTGCTCCTTTGGATTTTGTGTGAGGCCCAGGAGGATAAAATAAGTTTCATTGTTCCTATGTTCCATCTATTCATTCGTTGATATCAATTTCATAAAGTAAAGCAGTTTACCTGTAAAACAATGAAAAATCCTTAGAAACATCATAACCACTTTTATTCATCTGCCATAGATGTTTGAAGCATCTACTGGTGACACACTACCTTCAGTAGGTATCTGGATTAGCAAGTAAACTAAAACAAGCTTTCCTGCCATAAGTGATTTGATACATAATTGTGTTGTCCAAAGTTTAAAGACCAACTTGAGACAGGTGTTGATAAATATATTTATTGAAGCCATTCTATTGATTCACAGCATCTAAAACCATTGTGAACCTTTTGAGATTTAGAAAGGTTTCTCAGAGAAAGTTACTCTTTGGATGAGTTTAAAGATATGATATAACAAGAGAGAATGAAAGGGAAATCCATGTAAAGATGCATTAGGAATAAAGTCACAGTATGAAAGTGAAGACTCACCTAAGGTAACTTTCATATGAAGAGTGGATAAAATCCATTATTAATGGAAGACTAAAACCCACAAGGCACTGTGTCAATACTGGTGCTGAGTCTTGAGAAAATGATGCCCTGCCTCCACTTCCTTGGCCCTCAGGTCCACTGGAAATGTCACCCCCAAGCCTCTTAGCATTCATGTTTCCAGGAACATGGTGCTCACAGTGATGCCTCCATTCTCCAGGACAGATGCCCTCTCCACTGCTCTCCTCTTTCCTTGAACCAGCCTCACCTTTCAATGTTCACATTTCTATCCACCATCTCCTCAAAGCCATCTGGGCTCTTTCTATCATGATTATCTAACATCTCCCATCAGGTATCCATTAATAATCACAGAGCTGACTTCATAAATTAGACATTTATTGCAGCAGCAGCACCTCACTTCCTGGCACCAAAAGCTGTCTTCGCCTGCTAGAGCTACAATACTTTTATGCTTTTAAACACAAATGTGTTGTCTCAGAGCCCTGCTGCTAGACACTCAAAATAAAGGTGTGGGCAGTGGTGGATCCCTCAGAAGACTATGAGGGAAGGACCAGCTCCTTCCTTGACTTGCTGATGACAGCTTGTATTCTTGTGTCATTCTCCCTGCATTCAAATTTTCTATTCCAATCAAATATAAGATACATGGGATTGGGACCCATCCTAATACAATTTTATAACTGGTTGACCTTCACAAACTCCCTATTTCCAAATAAAGCAGTGTTTGCAGTGTTGCAGGTAAGATCTCAATATATAAATTATATGGGGTGGACACAATAAAACCATAATAGTTTCATGTGATAACTTGACAAACCAATAATTACCACATTCTCGGCTTACCAAATCCCTGATAACTCTTTGTAGAGATTTTGGTTGAATATTCCACGTTATCCCAACCTATAAATACCTAAAGCACACTGAATTGCATTGCTTCAACAGCATCACGTCCCTACTTTTCAACTTGGTATGTACAACTATTTCATTGACATCTTCAATTAGATATTCTTTTAGTATTTAGAAGAGCAAATATTTAATTTTCCCAATAAGTCTATCCCTTCCTAGGTTTTTTCTAACTAAAGGGTACTTCCTTCTGTCTTGTCCTTCAAGTCAAATTCTGACACTGTTCTACCTTCCTTTATTCCTCTTACGTTGTTTATGTATGCATTTGTTCAGTCTCTTGGCTTTCTATTTATAATATCTTGCAAATGTGATCATTCTCAGTTCATCCCCTTTCACCCCTGTAGACAGCAGGTGACCCCTGCCACATCTACCACTGACTCTTTGACAGATGCTAATCTCAGAGACCAGAAGCACACAACACAAGTTAGGATATAATGGTGATACTGTACAAAAGTCAGTTCAATCCTTTCATTTATCCAATTAAAAGTGTTCATAGAACACTATGTTATGTCACCCTGTTCACAGGAGGTTTCCATCCAGGCATCAGTGTGTCCACTAGCTCATGAAGGCTCAAGGTCTACCCTGGGCTGATGTCATCGGAAGAGAGGAATCTCCACACTGACTGAGGAATCAGCTTTTCACCTTGGGACTTCTACTTCTCCAGACAGAAGCAATAGTGTTGAGGATGTAAATGGTCCCTGACTTAAATCTTCTTTTTTTTAATATATTTGTGATAATGCCCTTATACAATCTGAACTTCCACTTTCTGGCTGCTGAAGTTTATCAACATTTTCTTACGCCAGTGATATCATTTCCTGTGCAATGAAACATTCACACATTTTCAAAATCTGATTTTTGCAACTGAAAATAAAGTCCTACCTTTGGAATCTTGTCTGCAGTTGAAGGAGGAAATTTGATATCGCTCAGAAAAGTGAGTAATCCCTATTACACCAAGCATGCACACAGAAGAAAAAAACTGTTCTCTTCCTGAAGAATATTTTTTAAATCATACAGCCATGTTTTTCCATTTTCTCTGGAGTCTACTAAATCCTGAATAAAATAATTAGTGATTGTAGTGGTATTAAAAGGAATTTCTTGGTAAAAAGAGAAAAATTAAAATTTTCCATATTGAAACAATTAACTGAAATGCAAACAAATAATTTCAACAAGAAATAGCACATCCAGCATTTTTTAAAAAGGAACATTTTCTAGGTTCTTTTCTGGTAACTTTAATAACTACCTTTCAGCTTTTTAACCTGTTTCCTCTTGTACTGGTGAGGTAAACACTTGTGCTTGGAATATGGATAGAATACTCATGTGCCTTTTCAAATCCTTTAAGAATAATAAACCATTTCTTTAAAAAGTTATAACTATTACTAGCAGAGGAGAGCTTTTCCCTGATATGGACAAAGATCACTAAAGATTTTATACCATGAACACACATTAACCATGGAGCCCTGCAACTGGAATGTGTCCAAGCTGATTCTTGCTTAATTACACTCCCTGGGACTCTCCATATGCTTTTAAAAGAACATCTGTGTGTCAAGACCCAATGCATCAAACACATAAATAGAGAAAAAATGATGTAACAAGGAAAAATAGTCTCAGAAATATTATGGGATAAATAATCAAGAATAAAATATCAGCCTCATTAATTTGTTCCAAATAAGATGAGTTTGTGGCTTGCTCCTTTTATGCATCAGGGCAATTTTCATTTTCTATTTATCCAATCTTCATTTTTCTCCCTATGAGTTTTGAGATCAAATATATTTTAAAAGATTTATTCAGCTGTAGTAACTACTTGTTTATGTATTTATTCTCTTTATTCTTTGTTTTTCTACAAAACTAAAGAGCACTGCCTGTAGTAGCTCATGCCTGTAATCCCAAAGACTTGAGATATTGAGGCATGAGGATCACAAGTTCAAAACCAGCCTCATCAACAGCAAGGCATTAAGCAACTCAGTGAGACTCTGTCTCTAAATGAAATACAAAATAGAGCTAGGGATGAGTCTCAGTGGTTCAGTGCCCCTGAGTTTAATCTCAAGGACCCCCCAAAAAAGCTAAAGGGCATCTATTTTCAGATAATATGATATTATTGGTGACACAATAGTTAAAAAAACAAGAAAAAAAAATGAAAATGTGATCCTAATTGTATCAATTTCATATCTTCTAAAAGAGCCAGAATATAAGAGTGGGAATAACTAAACATAGGAGCCTAACCCTAACCCTAACCCTTCTTCCTTGTTCTTCCAGCTTTTATTCCACCCAGCCACCATCCTATTGGGTGAAGCTGCCCACACTTAGGGAGCATCTCCACTTCAGTTCACTATCCCACATTCCAATCATTCCTAGATACCCTCACTGACACACCCAAAAGTCTCTGAATCATGGGCATCTCTTAATGCAGTCAAGTTGACAATTCAAATTAACCATTACAGGCTCACTAGTGTTCATCCAAATGAAGCAGAAGTTTATGTTCACATAGAAACCTGCTGACACATTTCTGTCTTCTTTCTTTGAAACTGTCAGATCTAGGACTTAGAAACAACAAAGATGGCAGTTAGTGGCTGAACAATAAGGTATGGACTATTACACAATAAAATATTATTTGTTACTAAATAAAATTGAAATGCTGAGCCATGGAAAGGCATAGTGGGAATTCAAAAGTATATTACCAGTGAAGAAGCCAGTCTGAAAAGTTGTGTGGTTGCAACTATATGATGTTCCAGAAAAGTAAAAAATTGTGGAAAATGTAAGAAATTCAGTAGTTGTGAAGCCTACAGATTTTTAATTCAGTTAATCTCTTCTGTATGATGCTATGAGTGTGAACACGTCACTACATTTTCTTCCAATACTATAGGATGTACAATTCCAAAAGCCAAGAGAGAACCCTGAAGTTAATTAGGAAATTTGGATGATGTCAAGGTTGATTGATAAATTAAAAAGGAACCAATATGGTGTGCTATGATTTACATGTATCCACTAAATGTCATGTGGTAGAAACAATGCAGCAGTGTTGAGAGGTGAGACCCTCAAGAGGGGATTAAACAATGGAATATTACTCAGTCTTAAAAAAATAAAAAGCTGGATGGCATTTGCAGGTAAATGGATGGAGTTGGGGAATATCAGTCTAAGCGAAATAAACCAAACCCCAAAACCCAAAAGCCAAATGTTTTATTTGATGTATGGATATGATCCACAATGGGTTGGGGGGGCAAAGGGAAAAATGGAGGAACTTTGGATTGGGAAGAGGGGAGTACTGAGGTTAACATGACCAAACTCCCAGTTTTGGCAAGGGGTGAAGGGAGATTAGAAAAATAAAGGCTCACAGACACAGGTTTTGAAGATTCAGCTGGGATCAGGTGGGGCTCTGCTCTGTGATGGATTTGCTGGTATAAAGACTTACACCAGCAGTCTTTATTAATATATGTCTCATGATTAGGTTAAAGACTATGTAAGCATCATTCTTTATATTCAGGAAAATTACAGAAACTAGGACATCTAAGTAGCTTTTCTGCAGTTGCAATCCACAGTGTGTTAGGAGTTTTCTGTAACTCTCAAGAAATTCCATTGTATAAAAATTACTACAAAACAGGCAGGAACTGGAGAAGTGGAGCTGGTGAAACATTCTAGGTGTGTACCGTAAGAATCCCTGTATTCCAGGAGCTATGTGCCTGAGATCAAGGACAGAGCTGATACGATTCTCATAGAACCTCTTCATGCAGGGCATTGCCACAGCAGCTAAGCATCTTGTGCCCTTGCACAGAAACTTTCCTAGGCACCAGGTGTGCCACAGCTCTGGTCATCAGAGACCCCCAATCTGTCACAGCTCTCCCATCCTCTGTCACTGCTCTCCACAGGGAAGTGAGGGGAGGACACAGGGTATGGGGGTGGGAAAAATGATGGAATGAAATGGACATTATTACTCATGTACATGTATGATTGTAAGAATGCTGTGACTCTGCATCATGCACAACCAGAGAAATGAAGTTTTGTTCAATTTGTGCACAATGTGTCAAAATGCATTCTGCTGCCTTGTATAACTAATTAGAACAAATAATACAAATAAATAAATAAATAAATAAGGGATTAATTGGCTGCACCGGTGGGAACTGGTGTGGGGCTGGGAATGTCGTGGTCTCCCAGAGGTGGAGGGGCTGGAGGGCTCAGAGGTGGCTGGTTGAGTGCACATCTGCTGAAGGATGAGCTGCCTTTCAGCCTCTCTCCTGCCAGAGGAAGTCTGGGATCCTGGGTCAGTTCAACCAGAGTTACCATAAGCAAGGAGGGTAGCAAGGGCAGGAACTTTGTGACAAGTCAATGGCAAGAGCTGAACCTGAGCCTCAACATTCAAGAGTTACCTGTACTTCCAAAGGCCACCATGCTGGATCTATCCTACCATAATCTACAACAGGATTTCTGTGGCCTCACACAGCTGGTGAAGATGGACCTAAGTAAGAACAAGCCATAGCAGTTGCCACTGGCTGACTTTGGCCATCTGGTCAACCTACAGCACTTAGATGTCCTTAACAAAAGGCTGGTCCCCCTGCCTGTCAGTTTTGCTCAGCTCAAGAACCTGAAGTGGCTGGATCTGAAGGACAACCTCTTGGACCCCATCCTGGCCAAAGTTGCCTGTTATTGCTTGGATGAAAAGCAATGTAAACAGTGTGCAAACAAGGTGCTACCACACACAAAGGCTGTGCAGGCAGATCAGAAGAGAGTGGCAGAGGCAGCCAGAAGTGGAACGAGAGGTAGAGAAGTAGTGGGAGACCAACGAACAAGCTAAGGAAGCTCAGGAGCTGGAACTGTGGAAGCAGGAAAAAGCAGAAGAAAAGGAACATCCCCTAAAGGAGTACGATGCCCTCAAAGTTCTATGTGGGAGCTGAAGACGGAGCCCAAGAAGGAAGCAAATCTAAATCTGGCTCCCATCCTCACAAGCCACCTGTGGAAGCACACTGGTCCTGGGCTGTGCTGAAGCTGCTAATGCCACTGCTTCAGCTGTGTGTGGCCAGTGGGCTGGCTGCGTGTCGGGTGACAGCAGTGCAGCAGCCACCCCTCTGCCCCATTGTGAACACCATCTAGGACAATGCTGTGCAGGGTCTGTGCCTCCAGAAGATCCTCCAGTAGGTCCTGCAGACTGACTCCCAGCAGTGAGCTTGTCCTCCTCCCCTGCTGCCTCCCAGTCTTGGAGCTCAGATTCCTGTGGAATTGGCTTCTGCTGGACACAGTCTTTTTAGTGTCAGACCAACCTGCCATCTTCAAATGGCTGCCAGTTGGTACTTGAGACCTCCGCTTTGTAGGACTTCTTGTTCTTTAGTCAGGGTTCCCTTGTGGAATGAGAAAAACGGGAGGTGGGGAGGGATAGCTAACTGCATCCTAAAGGAGTCAGCTTGGGGGTTTCTAGTTATTATACTAAGCTGTGTGAAGGCAAGGCTTGTTCCTACTAAATGGTCAGCTGTCACTACATTTATACTTTTGGGACACAAACCCTTTCTTTCATTCCTCCCTGGGTAGCCCAGGCAGATCAGGAGGGAGTGTGTCACTGGGAACTAGGGGACCACCACACTCAGCAAATCCAGTCGAAATTGGGGAGGGTGTTATCTTTCCTAAAGGACCTCTAAGACAATCAAACATTTTAGGGACCATACAAAATCTCTGGCTGTGAAAGGAACT